>NIPM01000005.1:0-49017 GCA_002738285.1 Holacanthella duospinosa | reverse complement strand
TTAACCCTGAGGGTACTAAGAAAATCAAGCAAAAATTGCACACATGTGATTTTGTGTCATTAACCCTATAGATATGTAGTTTACTGGTTTAAATAGAGTTTACTGATTCAACTCCACTTCTGTATACTCTAAACTAGAAGACATTCAGAATGATCATGTAAATTTGTTGATCTGTCAATCAATTATTGGTTTATGGCTTGTAGGAAGATCAAAATCAACTTTTGTCCAGCTTTTGTCTGGTTTTTTTTTTGTGTGTTTATTGATATAAACCCTATAAACCCAGTTGTGTGACAACTTTTTTCTTAATTTTGGTGTGCATCAAACAGAAACTAATAAAATCAAGTATCATTTTCAATTTCTAGTGAATAATATTATAAGAAATACAACATGGCGTGGTTTTTGTTCTTATAAATTTTTATAAACTTTATAATAAGAATATTACAAAGTAATAAATTAAGTATTTTCAATTAAAAATACTTATTTATTAATAAGGTTGTTGTTAGTGAAATTGAAAAGTAAATCATTTCATTTCTTCTAATATTATTTAATAATTTTTTTTTTTTGGAAATATTACTAGTATTATTCAGTATTATTATGAATATGATGATAGTAGTATTCAGTGATTGATAAATTAATAAGAGTTCCACAGTTTTCCTGAGGCAACAATACCTTATATACTAGTTTGACTAAAAATTAAATTTTAAATAATGATAGTATTGTTGGCGTATGTAGGTGGGCCTTGTCAACAACAATTCATAATCATTGTCTATTTATGGAAGTTGGTAATAATGTGTCTCTAGTTTATTTATTTTATAATATTTTATGTCTCTGTGAGATGATAAGAATTGAATAAATTATTCAGAATCATATTGGATGATTCATCAGGTTATTTCGGTTTTTTTTTTTTTGTAAAAACCATTAAAACCACCCGGGTATCAGAGATAAGCTTTTATTCATTTCCCTGAATCCAATGAAAATAAGAGAAATAAAAGAGGGTGAGGAGGGTGAACCATTGTTACTTAAATTAACAAAATAAAAATCATTTCAACAATCCAATGTTGCCACATTCTCCCATACTCATTGTTGCCAAATTTCTTTATTTTTATAATAATAATCATAATCATAAATTCACAGAGTTCACTTACTTATTAAGTGACCACAACAATTTTTTGAACCTTAACTCTTTCTTTCACTTCCCACAAATGGAATTTTCATTTTCAACTTTTTTTTTTATTTTTCTTACATTCTTTAATTTCCAATGAGACTTTTTTATTTCTTTTTTTTTTTTTAAATTTTTTGCACACATCATCCGGGGGAGATGAATAATAAATTATTATTACCAAGTAAGTGGTCATTCTTCTTTTTTTTTACTTCTTCGTTCTTCCCTACCTCAAGTGGTGCTGAGGAAGTGAATTTTACATCATCAATCTCTTAAAAGATGATAAGAAAAATGAGTGATAGACGGGTTAAAAATTTTAAAATGGTGAAAGTGCTTGAGGTAAAAATTTGATCCATATGACACAGGTAGGGAGGTTAGGTTGTAAATTATTCAACAAAATTCTCACCTCTGGCCTAAGCCAGGGTTAATAAAAAAAAAAATTTTTTTTGTTTTATTTTTCAAAAATAAAAAAAATATACAATGCTACACTTTTGTTTTGGCTTCATTGAAATCATAATATGTTGTTACAATTTAGCCAAAATGTTTCTTAGATTACTAAAATAATGGGATCATAATAACCCCTTCAATCTCAATAATTGGAGATATTAAAAAAAAACTGAAACTGAAACTGAATTATAACCGGGCCTATAAATCTTTAAACTTTTCTCTCGTCGTACCTATAGATATTCGACATACATGATATAAATCCAATTCATAAAATCTCACACACAATTTTTTTTTTTTNATTATAACCGGGCCTATAAATCTTTAAACTTTTCTCTTGTCGTACCTATAGATATTCGACATACATGATATAAATCCAATTCATAAAATCTCACACACAATTTTTTTTTTTTTTTTGCTTCTTATAATATGTATTATAAGGCGAGAAAACGTACGTTGGAAACAGTACCATTGGATATTTTAACCCAGAGCAAAAATTAGAACAAAAGAGTTAAATTTCTTAACCCTTTCTTCAATTTACTTTGCTCCACTTGATTTGAATCAGATTTCAAATTTTCATCTTTCTCAATGGATTATTTCCAATTTTTACAAGACTCACGCGGAACACGATGTTACTATTATTATTATTATTATTGAAATAGAATAAACTTTTTTTTTCTCTTCTTATTCCTATTGTTGTTTTCTTTAGGGTTGTGACTGTACTCTAAAATGATGAATTCTGTGGTATAAATCTTGACACTAATCAATTAAGAACAGTATCGGACGGACGTTACCCCCGACGCACAACAAATAACGTAGCACTCATTATTCTACTCTTTCGCTATAGTATTCGCTACCTTGAAAATTAAATTCCCATGGTCTGTGACAAAAAAATTTTTTTTTTTTTTTTTTTTTTTGAAAATTAATCATTAATCTCTCTATTTCTATACCAATCAATTATTCTTATCATGAATTCAAATTCATGTGTCCATGTCAATTTTGTCAAGGGTTGGTTTTCTTTTCTTTAGTATCATAATTTTTGTCGGTGTATGACTTTTCTGTTACCAGGGTTGGTTATTGATCAGGTAAATAGTCCGATAAGATCAAAAAAAAAAGACAACTGACAAGTTGAATACGACAAAAATAATTGAAAAACTTGATGTTTTTTTACTCTTTTTTTGTATTTATTTAGCATAATAATTACCAACTATTGTATCCTTTGATGAGGTTTTTAACAATGTGCGTGGGATTTTTAGTAACTTTACAGATAGTTCAACAGGGAGTTTAAATGTTGTTCCTGCTGCTCTTTTTTTTTGTTCTTGTGTACAGCAGAACCACATTTTTCAAATAAAATTTTTCGTTTTTTGTCTTTTTAGAGGTNTAACTTTACAGATAGTTCAACAGGGAGTTTAAATGTTGTTCCTGCTGCTCTTTTTTTTTTGTTCTTGTGTACAGCAGAACCACATTTTTCAAATAAAATTTTTCGTTTTTTGTCTTTTTAGAGGTCAAGTCCTCATAATTTAAGTTAATTTGGGTGTTTTTTTTTTCTTGTTTTTTACATCTGCTGCGGTGAAACGAAAAGGAAAAAGACAATTATGCGGGTTCTAATCAACCGAAACCGAAATCAGATCTTCTCCGGTGGCCTTTATGATACAAAAAAAAAAAAAAAAAAACATTTTTCTTCAAAAAATTTTTTAATAAAATTAGCATGAATTGCATGAGTGACGAAATTTTGAAGGGGTCTCTCACACTATTTAAGGACATAATAAACTTATCACTAAAAAAGATCAAAAAAAAACGACGAAACATCTCAATCCCATTGTTCTTTATTTCCATGTCACATTGTTACCTTTAGGTTATTTTTTTTTGTCATAATGAAATTGAAATTGAACCGCAGCGATTCTCACTTCTCATAAGAATAATTTCAAACTATTGTACAAACCAATTATAATCTATTATTGCCGTAATAAGAAGAAAAAAAAAAAAAAATTTATAAAGTTTTTGAGACTAAAAGTCTCCTTTATCTGATTTTAAGCAGTAAAGTAAAAGAAAAAATACGAAACCCAACCCAAATAATAAATATAAAAAAGTTAAATAAAATTAACATAGAAAGTAGCTGGTTACGTTTTGTGTTGGTACTAATTGTCTATTCTATTTGACGGTGATAGCTGATAGGTCACATAAAATAAAGTTTTATTGTTGTATAACAATAATAATTAAATCACCTATACTTGATGAGTTTCAAAAAGCAAAAAAAAAAAAAAAAAAAAAAAAAACTTAATCATAAGAATCTAGTCTCATTGTTGTAAACGACGTAATACAGATATTGTATTATTTTATTTTATTTTTTTGAAGAAATGGCATAGCTTTGAGACTCCTCAGACACGAAAATTACCTTCCTAATTTTTTCCCGTAGTCTCATAAATATTGTTGGAAAAATTCTTAAAGGTATATTATAGTAAACTTATTATTTTTTTTTTTTTCTGGGACCTCAAAAGGAAAGGGGTTAGTCAAAGTAAGAGCAAAAATCTTGCAATTACCCACCTGTTGGGTACAAAGTTTGGAACTATGACCATATCTTCCCTTCATTCCTCAACAAAAATCATAATTCCATTACTTTTCGTCACCGAAAATTTCCCAAAAATCAAAAAATATCAACAATCAATATCAATTTATTTGAATTAAAAAAAAAATTTTTTTTTTTTTTCAAAATAAAAATATTATATTATATTTATAATTATTAGATAAAAATTGGGTAATGTGAGGGAAAGGGTTAAAAAAATGTAACGTTTAAGTTTAAGTCAATTATAAAATTTTTTTTAGTAAAATTTAAAATAAAATACAAGTATTTCAGATCTAGGTCTCTAAGTGATTGATGATAAGTATGAATTTATGAATAATTATTTTTGTATTGTTGCCATTTACAATAACTGCTAATTGCATAATAAAATATATAACAAATTCAGGTTCTTTGTTCTTCCATTAAATTGTTGCAATTCTGAATTCTATTGAGGCGTACTTAAAAGAAGACAGATTATAAGAATATAATAATAATATAATATATAATATATAATATAATACTTTTTTTTTGTATTAATAATTTTCAAAAAATATCAAAATTATATTATATCATCTACACAACTGGGTTAATTTTTAGCGGTTCCTAATTTTCCTAAAATGGCTCTCTCACCTTACTATCTCCCTCTTCAACCCTTTCTTTTTAAGTGCCTGAAGCTTTTTTTTTACTTTTTTTTTCTCTCCTATCTCTTAACTTTAGTTCGTTTTTTTCTTTCTTCCTTCAGTCCTTAGCTTCCCTTGTAAATTAGGCCTTCTAAAATATCCATTGGAGTAATTCTATTCAAGCAAAATAAATTCTAAAGACAAGTGGTTAGACGACAAGTGTGAGTGATCCATTTGTTTATTCAACCAAAAGTTGACATTCTTCTTCTCATTAACTTACCTTATCAATTACAAAATACAACTTTTTTCTTTTCTTTATAAAACCTTTTAAACTCATTATCACTCGTTTTCATCGAGTACATAAGCTTTTCTTTCTTCTTTTTTTTTATTTCTACAATAGGAATTAATAAACAATGGTTTTCTGTTTAGTAGTAATAATGGTAGGCTTAAGAGAGTAAAAACGAAATACTAGTTACTGGACCCTAGGTCATCTTTTTTTTTTTCTTTTTTTTTTTTTATATAGGATTACTATACTAGAGTTTTTAGACAACAAAGGATATTTTTTTTTAACTCTTTTTCTTCTTTCTTCTATGTGGGATTTTTATAATTATTATAGAAAATGGTGATTTCTTAATCAAGTGGAAAATTATTAGTGAGATTAACTTAAAAAAAAAAACTTAAGTTAGTAATAAGAAGTAAGTAGAAGGAGTGTGAAGATATTTTGATGTGAAATGTCAACTTCTTCTGATCGACTTACTCCTACAAGTGCCAGTGGTAACAATGGGACCAATAACAATGGATTGGTTCTGGCTAAAAATTGGTGGAAAGTTTGTTGGGTATATGGAGATCAGACAAGAAATTATAGAGCATTGTATTCAAAACAGCGAATGCTCAGGTGGGTTAAGTTAAGTTCATTATTCACTTTCAACAATGGACATCATAATCAACTCACTGAAAATTTTACAAAGATTCAAAATTTACAGAGACTGGTCTTTTCCTAAAAAAAAAATATGCCTATTTTATAAAATAGAATCTTTCATTTTAGAACGTTTAATAGTAAATTGGTAATATTTACTAATAATTAGTTTGGAAGACTTTTCCAAAAGCTTATTGTTGCCTTCCAAAGCTAAATTTTGACTTTGAAAGCTAAANATTGAAAATTTTACAAAGATTCAAAATTTACAGAGACTGGTCTTTTCCTAAAAAAAAATATGCTTATTTTATAAAATAGAATCTTTCATTTCAGAACGTTTAATAGTAAATTGGTAATATTTACTAATATAATTAGTTTGGAAGACTTTTCCAAAAGCTTATTGTTGCCTTCCAAAGCTAAATTTTGACTTTGAAAGCTAAATTTTAACTTTGAAAGCAAAATTTTGAGTTTGAAAGCTAAATTTTGCCTTTGAAAGCTAAATTTTGACTTTGAAAGCTAAATTTTCATTTTGAAAGCTAAATTTTGACTTTAAAAGCTAATTTTTGATTTTTTTTTTTTAATTTGATAGACCGATTTCTTCAAGTGAGTCACAATCGCTTCATCAGCGTCAAATTCATCCCCAACGAACAAATTTTTTTGAATTGGAAGAACGAGAAGCAATGCATCGGATTGGTCAACCTCAAATTGATCAAGGTAGAAACAATGGAAATGGTCTTTCAGACTCTGACTCTGGATGTGCACTTGAAGAGTATACTTGGGTACCCCCTGGTCTCAAACCGGAACAGGTAATATCAAATGATACTAATAAACAATAAAAAAAAAAATTTACAAGTCTAAATTATGTAAAGAAGTAAATAAATTCTTACATAAGTTTGTTGAAGTAAAAGTAATGTATTTTTGATTAATTGTTTAGGTTCATTTGTACTTCAGCTACCTTCCAGAATCAACAATTCCTTACATCAATTCTGTAGGTGAGAAGCACCGACTGAAACAACTTCTCACTCAACTTCCTCCACATGACAATGAAGTTAGATATTGTAAAACATTGGATGAAAATGAAAAAGTTGAACTACAAATTTTCTCTGATCAACGAAAAAGAGAAAGTTTAGGAAGAGGAACGGTGAGGGAAGTTGGAAGTAGTTTAGGACGGGTCAAATGTCATGGGGTAAGTTTCTCGTTCGTCAAGTTGAAAATAATATTCTACCTTTTTTTTTTTTTTTTTGGCTTTTTCTTGGTGAAAGCTGTTAAATTTTGGGAAGTTTGGACCACACTTGTCCGTAACACTTAAAGGAGTTACCGGAAATTGAATTTTTTTAGGAATAATACAAAAAAAAAATTTTTTTTTTTGAAACAATGATTGATTGCATTGTTGCATATTTTTTTTTGTTATATTATTTCAGTGTACAGATTTTCTCCACCCTTCTGACCTTGGAGTCTTCGCTTCACGATTTCCTAGTAAAGTATTTCATCCACAGTGTTTCAGTTGTTCTACTTGTAAGCAGTTGCTCGTGGATTTGATCTACTTCGCTGGTCCTGAAGGAAAACTTTTTTGTGGAAGACATCATGCAGAAAGCCTCAAACCACGATGTGCTGCCTGTGACGAGGTAAATCAACCAATAGCCTTACTTCCGTTTCAGACTAAAGAAATCTATTTACATGTATTTTGCTTAAAAGACAATTCAAAAACACAAAATTTTACAATTTTCGTACTTCAATCTACCACGCCTTTTTTTTTTTTTGCAAAAATCTATTTGCATAATTACAAATTACTTTTCTTTGATTGATTGTCATTTTTCTTTTGTACAGGTAATATTCTCAGATGAATGTACAGAAGCGGAAGGATCAGCTTGGCACATGCATCATTTTGCATGTGTTGAATGTAACTCTGAGCTTGGTGGGATGCGGTATATCATGAAAAATTCGAAGCCATATTGTCTCAATTGTTTTGATTCTGTATTTGCTGAATACTGTGACAGTTGTGGAGAATGTATTGGAGTTGATCAAGGTAAAAAAAGAAAAAATTTGTCAAGAAAGTATCTAAAAGTATCGTGAAGAAGTGTTTGATGTAAAGAAAAAAAAAATTTGTTTCATTTTTTTTTAGGTCAAATGACCCATGATGGTCAACATTGGCATGCAACTGAACTCTGTTTCTCATGTAGTTCTTGTAAAAGTTCACTTCTTGGACGACCATTTCTTCCAAGAAGAGGAAAAATCTATTGCTCTGTTGATTGTAGTAAATCAAATGAAGCTTGTATTGGTAGCAGTACTTCCGGTGGTAGTAATAGTAATACTAGAAAAGATCCATCACATGCACCCCTTGGTCTTCCAGATGTTCGAGAATATAAAAAATTTCGAACTAAAAAATCAAGAGATTCTTTACAATCATCAGATCGAGCTAGAGAATATCCACTTTCAAACTTATCCCTAACTCCAATGACCTTAGGTTCAAGTGACCTTGAACACTACGTCCAAATTCCATTGTCACCAGGTGCAGGAAGTAGTGGGACAGGAACACCCGAAAAACTTTATACATTTCTTAATGAAGTAAGTCGTCAAGAATCTCCATATTCTGAAAGTTTCCGAGTCAAAACTCCAATGACAACAACTACTTCACCATTATCTTCATCTACTTCATGTTCTCTACCAAATAGATTTTCTATAAATCGTCAACAACAATTGACTATGAATCATATTCAGGAATCATATTCAAGAACTATTGTTGAACCAGATTATGCAACGGTTGGTGAAGTAATTAAAGTCAAATCTCAACTTACTAAAACCAATTCAAATTCAAAATCAAATATCAAGATTGAACCTCCTGATACAACAATTAATATCGATAATCCTGAAGAAATTCAATTCAGTCAAAAAGATTCAAATCAAACTCAAACCACTACTACTTTCCTACTACCTAAACTTGATACAAATCCAACTGACCAACCACAGTCAACTACAGTAGAAATTGGACTTCAGACGGATGATGAAACCTTAGAACTTTCTTCTTCTGAAACAATTATGCTCAATTTTTCAAATTTTAAAGAAATTGTTAACAAATTTGGTATGGGTAGTGTAAGTGTTGGAGGAATTAGTGACTTATTAGTTCATAATTGTGAGAACAATGCAAGTAGTAATAATCAAAAACCATTAATGTGTTCAACTTCAACAGAAATTCAAAGTATACTCAAAAGTCCTAAAATTGTCAAAGGTCATCATCATCATCATCAGACTAATAGACAACCTAATAAGCCTCAAATGTTACCATTGTTGGAAACAAAATTAAAAAATATACATTCCATCCGAAGTCCTCTCTCTCCAAGTTCATCTTTAGATAAAATTATCCAATCACAAGATACTTTATCTGAAGTAAATCCAATACTAATACCACAACCCCAACCCCAACCTCAACCTCAACCTCCACCTCCACCTCAATCTCTTCCATTATCTCCATTGTTGCCAAAAGTTAAGATTACAACAACTACAACTACATCTATCCCACCACCATCAGTGTCTTCAAGTTCTTCAAAAATTAAATCAAATTGTTCTGGAAGTAAATCTACTCTTCGATCACAAAGTACTCGAGTCAATCCACATGAAATTTTAAATCAAAATGATCNTTCGATCACAAAGTACTCGAGTCAATCCACATGAAATTTTAAATCAAAATGATCAAATTTCAACTTCAGTTCCTGTGCCATCAACTTCTAAAGGTCTTCGACCAATCAGAAGTCCTTCTATTACTACTACTTATGGACAAAAACAACAAAGAAAGGAACGTGTTAGATTTCAAGAAGAAACTAATCATTCTGATGCTTGTTCAACATGTTCCTCTTCATCTGATGATGAGACAGACTATTTGAATTATACTTTTAGAAATAATGGGAATTTAAAAGTCAATTGTATTCCCAATGATGCATTGGCTCTTGTCACTAAAAAATCATCCAGTACGAACAATTGTGTCATTTCTTAAAAAAAAATGTTTTCTTATGTCTATTCATATAAAAATAATAATATTTAACTACTGTGTTCTTATTATGATCTTTCTGTCTTGCGTCCGGTTTTAAAACAGAAAATATTTAATAAATTATAAATTTGAATTCAATGTGTAATATGTAATTTATGTAATATTACATTTGTAAGTTTCATTCTTGTGAAGTTTCATTTTTCATCTTTAAGTTCAGTATTTTGGATCACCTGAAGGAAAATATTGGACGTTGGAGTAAGGTTAGTGAGTATCAATCATCAACATTTTTAACAACCAATAGGAATTGCACAGTGAAGTTTTCTTTATATAAAATTTGATTCGAGGTTGCAAATTACATAACTTTGACATCACTTAGAAAATCTGATTATAATTGTATATTTCATTTTTACTTTTTTTTTCTTAGTTGCCACCCATCGAATGATTTATAGGTCCCACTTTTTTGATTTTTTTTTAGGTCAATTCGTTGTTTTTTTTTCAAAACTTTCAACAATTTTTTCTCTTATTTTGTTAACTTTCAGCCCTATTTGATTATTAATTATTTTATTATTATATTATTAATTTAATTTTATTAAGGTTAAAGATTTCGATTTCACATTTCGTAGTAGACTTCTGGATNTATTATTATATTATTAATTTAATTTTATTAAGGTTAAAGATTTCGATTTCACATTTCGTAGTAGACTTCTGGATGTTTTTTTAAAAGAGATTAGTCATTTGTTTTAAGAGTTTTTTTTTTTAAGATTTGTAACATTTTCAAATTTTCAGTTAGTTTTCTATAACTTTTTTACAAGCTTTTTACANTATTATTATATTATTAATTTAATTTTATTAAGGTTAAAGATTTCGATTTCACATTTCGTAGTAGACTTCTGGATATTTTTTTAAAAGAGATTAGTCATTTGTTTTAAGAGTTTTTTTTTTAAGATTTGTAACATTTTCAAATTTTCAGTTAGTTTTCTATAACTTTTTTACAAGCTTTTTACAAGTATTTCTCTAGGTTTTTTGATAATTTTTTGCTTTTAGTAAACCTTAAAAACCTCAAATTGTGAATTTATTAATAAACTCAATGGACGGTTTATAACTCCTAAGTACACTACGACTACACAACACAATCAAATGGAAAGAGTAAAGACACACACCTTACTCCAACGTCCAACAACTCAAAAATTACCAAAGCAAACTCAATTGTCAGACTACTAAAACCATTACTGTTGAATTAAGTAAGTTAATTTAAGTGGTACTTTTTTAGTATGTATTTACCGTTAGTTTTTCGGCATTCAAGGTAAAGATTTTCCGCTTGACTACAAACTGAAGTGACATCCATGTCAGATTCTTGAGCCATTCGCATACAAGAAATGAGTCGAGAGAGCATTTGCCCACAGGCATCCTAAAAAAAAAATAAAAAAAAAAATTTTCTTTTTTATTTCCATCTTTTCAATGAAATTTGGAAAGAATATAAATATTGAATTTTTGCCATCTACATCATTTGTAGATCATTTGTTTATGTGTGCGGGTTATTAAAAATAGCTATTATGGAGAGAAGTGTGTACTTTACCTCAACTGAACTGTAAAAAAAAAAAAAAAAAAAAAAATCTAAAATTGTAAATTTTATTTCTGGTTCTGCTGAAAATAGGAAAGTTAAATATACGAACTTCTATTTCTAATTTTCAGTTGTTTAAATAGAATTCTGGTCCAAATTGGGAGTAGAGAAGATTTGAAAAACTATTTTCAAAAATCTATTCTAAGGTTCGTTCATTTTTCCAAAAATATTCTTCTATCGAAATAGAAAGTGAAACTAAAAATATTTAACTTATTTCCGTTCATTACCATACCTTCTGTTGGAAATAGAAAAAAAAAAGGGCCCAACAGAAAAATAAACTTAGAAGAATATAAATACTCAACTGATTTTAGAATTTTGATTCCAATAATAGACTTTAGGAAGAGAGAGAAAGAAAGAGAGAGAGAGAAATCTGTTCAAATTTAGAAACGTTTAATTCGGTATCTTACCGAGTTGAGATCTTGAGATGAAGCTCTGCTATAGGTTGACTCATACTGGTCACGTCGATCTCGTGGTGACATTGCACCAATCAATGCATGTCCAATCACAGTACCCTCAAATAAACAATCAAATCAAACATACTTACGAGACGATAACAGTCAGAATGATAAATCAGTATAAAATTTGAAAAAAAAAAATTTTTTTGAAAAAAAAAATTTGAAAAGAAAAATTAAAAAACAAAAAATTTTTTTACCGCTGCGACACCACCAGCAGTTGCAGCCATTTGTTTCATGAGACCAGGGCTTCGAGGTTGTGGTGCAGGTGCAGGTGGAGGTGTTGGGGCTGGTGGCCTCAAACAAATAAAATAACAGTTAAATACGATTTTATTCTTATTTTTATGTTGTTTTTTTTAACTTAAAAAACCTATAATAGTTCCGAGAAGGTGAGGCTGAACGACTGTATCCACCACGGCGAGGCATTTTTTTTAACAAAAAAAAATTTTTTTTTTTTTGTAGTGTAAGAAATGGGATGAAATGGAATGATGAGAAAATGTGACCAATTAATATGATAATCAATCAAGTACCACAAGAAATTATAATCGGTGGAACAAGATAAATTAAATTAATGTTTGTTTTCCAAAAATCTAAAACGTATAGTTTTGTTTATCCGTATGAATCTTAGAATAATAATTATTAAATGCTCTAAAAGAGTAGGTCAAGGTTGCTATGAGGAATTTTGAAAAACGTCTATCAAAGTCGTTTTTTTCTTGGTAAATTTCTCATTAGAAATCTTGGAGTAAGTTATTAAAATCCCAAAATGTGTCCATAGGAGAACCCAGGCTCCATGGAGACTATTTGTTTGGGAAGTCAAACAAACTATCTCCATGAAACATGGATTTGGGAAAACCTAAGAGACAATTCGGTAAACAAAAACGACACATTTCCATGGTATTTTGAATAATTTCTTGAGAATATCTTAATCCTGATGATTNGTCAAACAAACTATCTCCATGAAACATGGATTTGGGAAAACCTAAGAGACAATTCGGTAAACAAAAACGACACATTTCCATGGTATTTTGAATAATTTCTTGAGAATATCTTAATCCTGATGATTAAAAAAAATTATTTTTTTTTTGTTATAATTACCAAGGTCCATGGAGACCGTTTGTTGTCGCTTCGCTTTATAAAGCGAAGCGACAACAAACGGTCTCCATGGACCCTGTTCTGATCTTAATTACCAAAGGCTTCCTCCGAGTCCAAGGAACAAGTGTCATTCCGTCCGGATGTTTTCCATCAGATCTTGAAAGTCCTGTAGGTTCTCTGNTCGAGTCCAAGGAACAAGTGTCATTCCGTCCGGATGTTTTCCATCAGATCTTGAAAGTCCTGTAGGTTCTCTGACACAGGAAAATCCCGCCGAACGAAGCGCTCTTAGAATTATATCGTTGATTCCGTCATGTCTAGAGAATCTTCCATATTTAAATAATAATTATAATTATTTAAAAAATTTGATTATTCAAATTCTTTAATCACCATGAGATATTTATATAAAAAAAGATTCGATAATTTCATGTTAATTCGGNTTGATTATTCAAATTCTTTAATCACCATGAGATATTTATATAAAAAAAGATTCGATAATTTCATGTTAATTCGGCCGATTTACAATAATTTCTTTTAATTAAAGCTCAATGACCTCTGAAGTGTAGTCATTGAACTTTAGTAAAATGGATTCGCTAATTTTCTGTTTTTTCTTGATTTCAACCGAATATAGCGCGAAATTTAAATTTTCAAACCATGCTGTCTCCTTGTGGAAGGAATATTCTGTAAAACAAAAATCATGTGAATTTGTTGTTAGACTTTTTAGATAAATACTTCCATATTATTCATCTTCAAAGAGGAACTTAAAAAAGTATGTAAATTACTGTAATTAATTAACTATTTATTCTTACAAATAAAAGGTTAATGTGATTTTGTGATTTTTAAATTGTCAAATTTTGAAAGAACATTAGAGAAGTATTGCGGCGGTAATAAAATTGACCATTATCTCCACAACACGATTTTCAAATAAAAAATTTGAAGNTTGATTATTCAAATTCTTTAATCACCATGAGATATTTATATAAAAAAAGATTCGATAATTTCATGTTAATTCGGGCGATTTACAATAATTTCTTTTAATTAAAGCTCAATGACCTCTGAAGTGTAGTCATTGAACTTTAGTAAAATGGATTCGCTAATTTTCTGTTTTTTTCTTGATTTCAACCGAATATAGCGCGAAATTTAAATTTTCAAACCATGCTGTCTCCTTGTGGAAGGAATATTCTGTAAAACAAAAATCATGTGAATTTGTTCTTAGACTTTTTAGATAAATACTTCCATATTATTCATCTTCAAAGAGGAACTTGTAATTAATTAACTATTTATTCTTACAAATAAAAGGTTAATGTGATTTTGTGATTTTTAAATTGTCAAATTTTGAAAGAACAGTAGAGAAGTATTGCGGCGGTAATAAAATTGACCATTATCTCCACAACACGATTTTCAAATAAAAAATTTGAAGAAATTTTGAATTTTTTTCCCAGTATTTTCAAAACACTGTGTTAATTATTGTAATCAGTGATTAATCATCAAATGATTTATTATTATTTTACATTGATTAAAAATGACAACAAATGAAGAAGAACTTCCTGTAGGTCATTTGGAAGAAGAAGCCCGGAAGCGTAAGGAGAGACTCAGAGCTCTTCGTTCCAAATTACAAGGTAAAGATCCAGAAGAAGACCAGAAGACTGTTGCCACACCACTACCGAGGTACGAGTACGACACAAGTGGGCCTTTTAGATACGCTGTACCTTGAGGTACACGGTGAGAATATTTCCATCGGGTACGGAAGGTACAGTGTACCAAAAACGCTTGCAGCGAAAAGAGTTATTCATTCGTATCCATTACCTTAACAGTAGTGTTTGTAATGTATCTTGCAACTTTGGAATAATCCTAGACCTGCATTCAGAAGTTACAATCCTCAAGATGAACAGTTACAAGAATCTGCAAGACCTAGAGCACTTCCTGTCAACATAGAGGAACAAATTTCAGATACACTGGAACAAGGCGAGGTCAAAAGTTTGTTAGATGACGTGGTAAATTAATATANAGAGGAACAAATTTCAGATACACTGGAACAAGGCGAGGTCAAAAGTTTGTTAGATGACGTGGTAAATTAATATAATAATATAATCTAAGGTTTTATCAAAGTTGCTAAAAATTGGTAACTTTAATAGTTAAATTATTATTCATATTTATTTTGTTAGGAGTTAACAAATCTTGCTCCTCGTAAGCCTGACTGGGATTTAAAACGAGACATAGCACCAAAATTACAAAAGTTAGAAAGACGGACACAGAGAGCAATTGCTGAGTTAATTCTTGACAGATTACGGAACAGTGATTCAAGTGACTTTGCTGCAGCTGTACAACTCTCTACTGCTCCTCGTCTTGATAATCTTCCTGAGAACGATTTAGATTGAGTCACCATTTACTCATACCCTCAGTCTCAGTTTATTCAAACTGCTGTATCAAGTCAACTTCATCGTTGACAAGAACAGTCACAGAGTCATCCAAAATGACCCTCTTCAGGATTAACCATATCCGTATAAAAATAATTTTAAATTTNAGAGGAACAAATTTCAGATACACTGGAACAAGGCGAGGTCAAAAGTTTGTTAGATGACGTGGTAAATTAATATATAATATAATCTAAGGTTTTATCAAAGTTGCTAAAAAGTGGTAACTTTAATTAGTTAAATTATTATTCATATTTATTTTGTTAGGAGTTAACAAATCTTGCTCCTCGTAAGCCTGACTGGGATTTAAAACGAGACATAGCACCAAAATTACAAAAGTTAGAAAGACGGACACAGAGAGCAATTGCTGAGTTAATTCTTGACAGATTACGGAACAGTGATTCAAGTGACTTTGCTGCAGCTGTACAACTCTCTACTGCTCCTCGTCTTGATAATCTTCCTGAGAACGATTTAGATTGAGTCACCATTTACTCATACCCTCAGTCTCAGTTTATTCAAACTGCTGTATCAAGTCAACTTCATCGTTGACATGAACAGTCACAGAGTCATCCAAAATGACCCTCTTCAGGATTAACCATATCCGTATAAAAATAATTTTAAATTTTATTATTCTTAATTATTAAACGATTCAGGTAATTTTCATTTTTCAACAATAAAATTAAATTAATGAGTTCTTTTGTGGATCTGAATTTTAACACTTAACTCCTTCCTTTTTTTTTTGTTTCGATTTGATTTTGTTCAATAATTATTCTTAAACTGGCTGAGCTGATGATGAATCGAGAGATTCAGACATAATTTTAACATTTTTTTTTTTTCAAATTCTTACAAATTCTTACTTAATTGATTAAAGTAAGTTTTTAGAAGAGTTAATTAATAATGAAGTAATTCATACCTTATGCTGCTTTCTTTTTCGTCGTTTTTACCTTTTTCACTGGTTTCTTTCCAGCTCTGAACTTAATGAGAATCCCAAGTAACAAAACAATGGTAAATACAATTGACCCCAATTTCACAAGTTGTGGATTCTCTTTCATCTTCTCAACTATCATCTCTGTAAGGTCATCACTGAAAATCAAATCAAATTATATTTCATTAAGATATTTCATTACTCATGTTTTTAGGTCTCTTGAACTTACAATGGACTCTTGGGTGGAGGCACAAGCACAGCTTTTGAATTACGATAGAAATCGGTAGCAAAATCTACAAAATTTTGAAGTGTAAAGGAATCCAATTCATATTTGTACATTTTCCCATGCCGAAATCTGAAATTATCAGAAGATATCGATATTGAATGACTAATACTAAAGTAAGTGAACATTACTAAACAAATTAAATAATAATTTTTGTTAATCACTCACAATATAAATGAAGGTGTTTCAAAAACTTCGAATCGCCGTGCTGTAGCACCACCATCACTTCCTTTATTTACACGAGCCACATTGATTCTACTCTTCAGTTCCAATCCTACTGCTTCCCAGATTGCTTCCATTCTCTTACTCTCTTCACAATTATCTCTAGTACTGGATTCAAAATATACACCAACAGAGTTAGTAAGTTACAACTTACTTAGAAAACTAATCAAATCAATTAAAAACATAAGAATGTAACAGAAATTTACAATTTGACAAGCCAATCTCCAGTTGTTGCACCAGTTGCCGCTTGAGTTAGATGTTCAAAATTCTCATCATGTAGATTATGTACAGCAGTTTCTTGTCCTCTTTGAATCTTACTTAACAAATCTTCTTCCGTTGGAGGTCCTATAAATTATCAAAGTAATTAAATTATAAATTTACTGCTTACATTTAAATTGAAGTAAAAATTTATAAAATGTGATAAGTAATAATACTCTAACCGTGGTATAACATTGGAAGCCCATTCCGAAAGAACACAACTGCGGGTTCAATATTTGGACTATAATTTTTGAGCAGTGGACTTGACATTAATTTAACCACCCAGGCATTGAGTGAGTCAACCAGAACTTCACGTGTCATTGCTAAAACATGCTCCAAGTCCGCACATTCTTTAGAATTTTCCTTACCTATTGAAAATCAAATTATAAATTATAACACATAAGTGCAATGTCACTAAAGAAAAATTTTAATTCAGGTTAATTTTTTTTTTGATACTTAACAGATGACATATACTGAATAATAATTTGATTTAACTTACAAAACAGTGCTACTACGTACTTCTCTCCTTTGATTAATTCTTGTAGTTCTTTATCTCGAATACTCTCTAACTTTTTTGCCATAACACAAGTTGAGATTGTTAAGATTAGCAAAAAAATCGGCAGATGCATTATTATCACTGTTAATTCTTGTAAAATTTCAAAACTAATAACAAAATACGTAACCAAAGTACGTGAATTTCTTATTTTAATTTAATTTGAAGGCAACTTTATAGAAATTTGACAGTTTTAATTAACATAAATAAGAATGAATGAAACCGCCGTCAAAGAACCGGATTGAATTATTAAATTTTAAAGAAAATTGACTTCCAACAACAGGTGATGTGGATAATAATATAAAAAAAATCACTTTACTTTTTCTCTTGTGAAAACAGGTGGCTCATACTGCAGCTAGTCGAAAGAGTTGACAAACTCTGAAAATTAAATACTATTTTCGGCGGCTCATTAACCCCTAAACATAAACCTTAAACATAAACCCTAACCTAAATATAACCTTATCATTTTTACAAATTTTTTTATGTAACGATTTGTTACTAAAATAAAGTGAGTCTAAATTATTAGTAATAAAGGTTTAAACCAAGTTTAACTAAATTTAAAGNTCTAAATTATTAGTAATAAAGGTTTAAACCAAGTTTAACTAAATTTAAAGCGGAAAGTAAGCGGAAAAGATAACTGCGCTAACTGTGAGAATAAATGTTAAATAACCTTAATTGAGGTAATCTTAAAACGCTTCTACACTGTAACAATCACAACCTTATTTTAAAATTAGGTTTAGGTTGTGGTTCTTTATAATTAAACTGCCAGGGAAATTAAAAAAAAATTAAATTATTTAGCGGGAAAATTCAAATTAGGTTTAATNCCCTAACCTAAATATAACCTTATCATTTTTACAAATTTTTTTATGTAACGATTTGTTACTAAAATAAAGTGAGTATAAATTATTAGTAATAAAGGTTTAAACCAAGTTTAACTAAATTTAAAGCGGAAGGTAAGCGGAAAAGATAACTGCGCTAACTGTGAGAATAAATGTTAAATAACCTTAATTGAGGTAACCTTAAAACGCTTCTACACTGTAACAATCACAACCTTATTTTAAAATTAGGTTTAGGTTGTGGTTGTTTATAATTAAACTGCCAGGGAAATTAAAAAAAAATTAAATTATTTAGCGGGAAAATTCAAATTAGGTTTAATACAAATGGAAGTGTCAGTGAGAGTGGTTTAGTAAGTGATGAGTCTCTAAAGTGATTAGTGTGGTTGACATTTGTTACTCATTTCGTCGTTTCGACTTTCGAGCCTAATCAGTAAACATGGATGGCGAAAGCTCATGAGACAATCTTCAAACCTAAAAAAAACGTAAGGTTATCTAAATAATTTATTTTAAACTTTTTACAGAGTCAAATACATGAGTAATTATTGGCAGGCACTACTGACTGCACTCACTAATCTTATCGTCAATGTAAAGAGTAAGAGTAAGAGTTGACAATCCATTATTGTCGTGTTCATAATTGAAGTCTAAAACTATTGTTATTGGTTTTTAATTAATTTAGGTCAAGTTAACAGTCTCAAGAATTCCCTGTTGTGAATTGGCCTAAATTAAGCCATTGAAGACACATTTTGATTAATGTATTGTTTTCTCAACCAAGAAAAAAAATTTTTTGTTTCGTAGTCAAATTCTTTACCCCCATTTTTTTTTCTTCTTTATGCATGGGTCATCAGATCCAATATTTTTTTTTTCAGTTTAAAGGCTGGTAAACAGATTTTTCGGTATTATTACCCGAATGTTTGAAGCGTTTTTGCGTTGAACAGACACAATAATAATGATTATAGTCGTTTCTTTTTTTTTTCTTTTCTAGCTAAACTTCTAATGCTCTAGCAGCGTTCCACCAACAACCCATCATCCTCAGCCTACATTTAGAAAAATTTTTTTTTGAATCAAAAATAAGAAGAACAAAAAAAAATTCGGTAGAGGCGGATTGCCAAAAAATATATCCGGAGCCAGGAAGAACGTCAGAAGGAAAGTAGGAGGTATTTGCAGAAGCATTTTTTTTCTCGATGGAGTTGTAATGATTAAGCAAATACACTGAAACCTGTCCATCTACTCATCCTACCCGAAGTCTCCGAATTATATTCGGGGATTTTTTAGTCTTCACTACCAATTCCCACAAAATTTAATCAACAGTTGGAGCCGAAGAACGTAGTTATACTACAACCGGAAATCAATCACTCAACAAAATCAAATTAATCAAGGATTCAATATAAGAACCCAAGGATTCAACATAATTGTGGATAAAACCAGAGAAATAATAGAGAAGAAATTATTACAAGATTAGAACTTTTCGTTCTCAACTACTTGTTCATTTGTTGCTTTTTTTTTGTTAGTACTAAAATCTTAAGGTGTAAAAACGTCCTTTATTGGACAATTGACAATTACCAAAAAGAAGTGGCTGACTAGGAAATGGGTGATAGCAAGATGGGTGGTGAAAACGAAATATTAAATGATGAAACTCATGAAGAAGAGAATGACGATGATGGAGAAATTCGGCGGAAAGTTATTCGTAAAACAACTTACAAAATTGATGAGGTAAGACAATTTACATTAAATTAGATTATCTTAAAGTAATCAATACTACATTGCATTATGAAAAGTTGATTAGTGCTTGGTCTAGGGCATATTAGTGTCATGGCCGGTTGCTTCATCTAGAAATTTAGAAAATGACAAAATATACCGAGTCTTGCACTAAGGATGCTCCAAGGAATTTCAAAAATTCAAATTCAAATATTCAAATTCAAACATTCAAATTCAAACTAAGTTTAAGTTTATAAGTTTAAGTTTATAAGTTTAATCAGTGTTTATACTTTATTGTAATCTGATTGGCTGAATTTGAATTTTTGAATCTTGGGGTCATCCAATGAAAGATCAGATTTCCACATGGTTGGTCAAAAGTTTTATTTTATTAATCTCAGAGGATTACTTCTTGATTTTGTTCAACCGTTATTTTTTAATGGAACGTAATAATTCTTAACTTTGCTTTCTACGAACTTTGAAGTGCCAAGTTATTCATGGGTAATTTTCTGCAAAACCCTGCTGCATATTCANACTTTGCTTTCTACGAACTTTGAAGTGCCAAGTTATTCATGGGTAATTTTCTGCAAAACCCTGCTGCATATTCATCGAACCATGAAAAAAATTTTTTTTTTGTATACGTAGAACAGTGACATGGTTTCACTGCCAGGCAAAATGGCAAGGGTCATTGCCTTTCATCATTACCAAGTGATATTGTCTCATTCATGTAGTTTGTAAAGTCGCAAGGGACCACTACTGTCGTAGTAACTCATAACCTTAGNACTTTGCTTTCTACGAACTTTGAAGTGCCAAGTTATTCATGGGTAATTTTCTGCAAAACCCTGCTGCATATTCACCGAACCATGAAAAAAAATGTTTTTTTGTATACGTAGAACAGTGACATGGTTTCACTGCCAGGCAAAATGGCAAGGGTCATTGCCTTTCATCATTACCATGTGATATTGTCTCATTCATGTAGTTTGTAAAGTCGCAAGGGACCACTACTGTCGTAGTAACTCATAACCTTAGAAGAACCAATGCAATTTGGTTCTTAATTTATTTTTGGCACTAATTCTTGGAATACTATCCTACTTTTAAAAACTTTGTATTGATTTCCATTCAATTTGAGAAGATTTTATTTAAAAATTTGTCCAAATTGGATCCAAGCCTGAACCAATAATGTAAGAAAATCTCAGCTTGAGTTTTTTTGCATTGAATGATTTCGTCAGATTTTTTTTTCCCTCAAGGTTGAACCACTTCATAATCTAAAAAGTTTCCATTGATGCAAAAATAAGTTTTTGGCAAGTCAGAGTGCTGAGAAAGGTGTTGGATAAAGTCAAGTTTTTAAGAAAACGGCTTGTCTTAACTCAATATAATTGGACAAGGGAAAAAGGTTATGGGGTATCGCTTCATCATGTAAATACGCTTCAGCTTCATAGCGGGAAGCATCAATGTAGAACATTATGCAAGGCAAAAATAGAATAGACTTATACAATGACACTGACAGTGACATTTGTTGTCTCAAGAACATCTATGGTACATTTTGAATGACGAAAATCACCTAGTAACCAAATTTTGATTTAGTCAAATTATACCTTAAAGCTTAAACCTAAAAAGGCTTTTTGAAAAAAAAATTATTTTTTTCTTCTCATCAAATTAATATCAAATTTTAGGGTTCAGCATCGCAATTTTGACCAGTGTAAATCTTTGTTCGAATTCAAATTTCTTGTAACAATCATTGAATTCAAAAATCAAGCATTTCAAGAATATCAGCTTCCGTATATTAATTTTGAGCTCTTGTTTTGGTTTTTTTTGGTTGTTTTGAGTCTAGTATGTCTCTTCGGAGATCGTAAATTTGGCCCTATCCCTACCACCACGACCAACCAACCAATCCGAAATTCAGAGAATTCCTCCACATCTGGCGTCTCCCTACTTCAATGTAACTCAAAAAAAAAACTTTTGACTAAAGGATTCTATAAGTGGATATTAGATTTTGGGATCGTAGAGGAACCAGTTCTAACAAATTACATTTAGGTTTTGCCACTTCCCAGTCAACAAGGGCTATTTTTTTTTTCCACACCATCCCAGACACTCATCTGAGCCAATCCCAACCACCAATTAAATCAAACTGTCAACCAATTCCTATTAATCAGTAATAAGTAAAGGTCAGATTACAAAAACTGAGAGTTTGTTATATTTTATTAGTGTGTTACCTTCATGTGAACATAATCTCTCTGTCATTGTTGCAAAAAAAAAAAAATTTTTTTTATTGTTATTGTTGTGCTGGAATGGACTATTTGTGACCTTGTCTTCTCCTAACTCAATGTCTCTGTGATTGTTAAAAAAAGTTTTGAACTTGAATGTAATTGTTCATAATTTGACGGACACGTTGAATAGGAAAACTTTAGAAAGGATTCGCAAACATTTCCAAAACCAAATAGACTGAAACATAAAGAATGACGTCCATGATGGAATCCCGTTCTTACGGGTTTACCGTATTCGATAAACTCACGGTACGTGTCAGGCTAATTTAACAATACTTTCTTACAATAATCAATAATTAGATTTAAATAATTTAATTGGACTTTTTTAAGTTTTGTCTAAAATTTTGAATTTTTATGACTAAATTTATGCTTCATTCTAACATCGTTTAGAAAAACCTGGACAAACTACAAGCTTGTCTAATATAACCGCCCTCCTCTCGCTTGCCTTTGTCAGGAAATTTTGGCAACTTGACTGTGTTGTTCATTTTGGTTTTGGCATTGAAAATTTTCTCTCTGTCTTATTTTTTTGCAAAATCAGAAACCAAAACCACTGAATGAATTATCTGATTAAGACCTCGACGTAAAATTTTTTTTTTTTTTTTTTTTTTTTGTACCTAAGGTTCCCAAATCCCAACCTAAAGATCTTTGTTTTGCAAAGAAACTAAACTTTCCATGTCTTTTGGATCTACTCACTCCTTTCTTAGNATAACAATTGGTTTATTGTGCAAAATTTTTTTTTTTTTTTTTTTTTTTTTTTTAAGAGAAGTTTTTACCATTTCTTGACAATGAGACGTGGCCAATTTGATGATATCTAATTGAAATTTGAGAATAACTAGCAGCTGTAATAAAACTGGAATGGTTAATTAACAAATTTTGGACTAAGATTTTTTGGCTCAGATTTAGAATAAACCTTGCAAATGACTAGATTTAGCTCATTAGTTGAACAAAGACATTACTGTTTTCTTCAGATTTAAATTTTTTTTTACTACTAAGAACTTCATAAGAAGAAAACACATGTCAAGTGTCTTGATACAGAAATCTGAAAAAGTTAGAAGAGAAATTTTCAACTGTTACAAAAGTTTCAAGACAGTACATTTATTAGAAACAGGAAATGATTTTTGTGGTGTCAATGAACTCATTAAATCTAACTATGAGTCTCAGGAAGTCTACTTTCTCAAAATTTGAGTATTTTCAAACCACAAAAAAAAAATACATTAAATCTAATTTCTCAATCCAANTTTTGAATTTTTTTTTTTTTTTTTTTTTTTTTTTTTTTTTTTTTTACTATTATCGTTGATGGAATCACGGCGTTTTGAACAACTTATAAAGCAAGTCAACGGTTTCGTATTATTAATTATATCATAAACTCTTATACTCGCAATTCGCAGATACTTGACACTCTATTCTGTTTTTTATCAGTCTAAAATTGCTAATTTTATACTTAATAACTTACACTAACTTTGTAACTCTGGCGCAGTACGGTAGAGTTGCAAATAAATAAACATTAATTCTATTAATATTTTTGTATGGAAAGTGAAGGGAAAGTAAATAATCTTTTAACCTGTCATACCTACTTCTAAATATTTCATGAAGCAATTAATTACCCCCCAATTNTTAAAAAAAAAAAAAAAAAAAAAAAAAAAAATTGGTAAAAAAATCCAAATGAAAATGGTTTAAAAAAATGGTGAAAATCACCAGTAGGATTTAAAACAATGATGAAGAGAAGACGTTGTTAAAAAGTTAAAAAGAAATAAAATTATATCTATTGAAACAATGATATAAGAAATGAATAAGAGCTTCTTTTTTTTCATCTTTGCTAAATCCTAAATCCAAATGTTCCAAAACCAAAAAAAGCGTGTAGTTGTGGTTTATTTTTAGAATTTTTGTCTACATAGACACAAAAATCTATTTATAGTGTCACTTGAATTATTCATGGACCATGGGGTAGTTGTCAGTGAAATTTTTCTTCATGAAATTATGAACCATTTCAAAAATTTGTTTTTTTCCCCGCTTAACCATCATTGGATTTAATTTAAAAGCACTATAATAACTACAGTTATTTCATTTTAAAAATAAACAAACTATCTGTTTGCTGTTTCATTTTGAGGTGAATTTTAAAGTCAGTGTTGTGTTGTCAGCAGGGTTCGCCCGTTAGGGCGCTAAATTCAACTTGCTTAGCACTAAATAGCAGTTTTAGCGAAAATAGCGCGAAATAGCTCTAAATAGTGCTAAATAGTACTAATTACAAAGTTTTTTGAAATTTTTATGTCCCACAATTGCCAATAATCAGTTTGATAACAAAGTTTAAGTTTATTACCTGAATTGGCTTTACTATATTTTAAATTTTTAAATTTCTTTACTATACAGAGGTGACCAATAACAACTGACAGGGGATTAGTTACATCGTAAGCAAAAAAACAAGTCCCTCGACTCTTGATTAACTTTTTTTTTTAAATCATATTCCGCGACAAATGTTTCAAAATTTTGTATTTAGCAGAGTGCTATTTACCAGTAACGGTCCATAGTGCTAAATAGCAGTAAATAGCGCTATGCTAAATTTGCTATATACTGCTAAGGGCGAACACTGGTTGTCAGTCTCAAATTCAAATTATTCATGAATTTTTAATTTTGGGGTTAATTATTTTATAATTCTTTTGTTTAAGGAAGTTTTCTCATAAGAAAATGATAATTTTTATTATTTACTTTTATTATCATAAAATTTTCTTAGGTTTTTGTTGATATAACGGGATTCTTTTGTTTCTCATTGAAACATGACATTGATATTTATTCTAGTTTCTCACATATTCTCAACACTATCTAGTACATATTTCACGCTAGAGAGAATTTTGATTGACGATAAATAATGAAATTAAATGAAATGATTTTTAGTTTTATTTGATCATTTGTGCCTTTGCANCATTTGTGCATTTGCATTGTGCTCAAATCCATTCTCAACTCAACTCTTGAACATCAAAAAAAATTATAGTGACACATTTCTAAAATAAACTATTTTATTCTTTATTTATTAATTTTTTTTTTTTTTTTTTGAATTTGTTAAATAAGTAGTCAAATCTCAAATGATAATAATTTAAATTCAAAATCAGACGGAAAATTTAGTAATATAAATTAA
Organism: Holacanthella duospinosa; assembly: GCA_002738285.1. NCBI lineage: Eukaryota > Metazoa > Arthropoda > Collembola > Poduromorpha > Neanuridae > Holacanthella > Holacanthella duospinosa. Next base: position 23,600 of record NIPM01000005.1, on the reverse strand, counting down.
AGTATTTATTGAAGTCAAAATTGAAAATTTCATTGAAAGGAGGAAGGAGGTAAACATAACAAGAATAATTGAGAAATTAGAAGTTCAAACACATAAATTTAAANATTAAATGAAATGATTTTTAGTTTTATTTGATCATTTGTGCCTTTGCATTGTGCTCAAATCCATTCTCAACTCAACTCTTGAACATCAAAAAAAATTATAGTGACACATTTCTAAAATAAAATATTTTATTCTTTATTTATTAATTTTTTTTTTTTTTTTTTTGAATTTGTTAAATAAGTAGTCAAATCTCAAATGGTAATAATTTAAATTCAAAATCAGACGGAAAATTTAGTAATATAAATTAAAGTATTTATTGAAGTCAAAATTGAAAATTTGATTGAAAGGAGGAAGGAGGTAAACATAACAAGAATAATTGAGAAATTAGAAGTTCAAACACATAAATTTAAGTACATTTTCAATTTTTATATAAAGGAAAGGATGTTCGAAGTCAGTTCTCAAATTTTTAAATTTAGACTTTAGATTTTAGCATGAGGTAAATCAGGTTTCAATTTCAATTTGCAATTTGAAAACTCAAAGTTAAATTTCTTCTGACTTGCACTATGTACATGAAGAAACTGTAGGGTCTGGAACTAAATGTATTTGGCTTTATTATAAACAAAAGATTTATAATATTTTTTTTTTCTGGCGTTTTAATAAATTATAGTAACAACCTTCAAATTTCATAAGTTGCATGATTTGTGTTTATAAATAGAAATGCGTAATATAGTCAGGCTCATTTTATCAATTTCCAGCACCTCATTTCTGAAAACACCCTTAAAATTGAATCGTATTTGGAAAGTAATTGAAAAGTGTTTATATTTTAAATTAATTACTTTAAAAAAAAACACTATTGAATTTGAAGTTTAAAAAAACGTTTTATTAATTTTATTGTTTTTGAGAGTGGAGTTGAGACGAATGAAATTGAAAGAAAGAGAGGCGCTTTTGATTTTTGAAGTTTATTGACAAAGTTAGGGTTAGAAGAAAAAGACATTTCAATTATAAGTTTATTTAATTTTTAGTTTTTGTTTCGACTTTTATTGTGTGATTTAAAATTTTTAAATTTTTAAAATTAAACTCCAGTGCTAGTGCTAACTTACTACTGCCAGTGATGTCGTCCAGTTTGGTAAGACCTTTTTTTTTTATTCGTTTATTGATTAAAGTGATAAGAAAGATGGCGGGGTGGGGTTTACCCGGTTGTTGAATTATTTAGTTAAGATTTCTGTGAAGGAATTCCAAAATATCATCATCACTGATTCGAATCATGATTAAGTATTTTATTAATGTTTGACAGAGAATGAAATGGTATTGTTTTATTAATTTTTAGATTTTATGACGATAAGTTGACCACACCCATTAGTTTTGCTGGGTTATAGAATTTAAAAATTTAATTTTTTTAGAAAAGTAGAAAGTCCATGTTCTATTGGAAATTATAGATAATTAGATTAATTTTTGAATTATTGTCATTCTTGTCTCTTGTCATAGAACACAACGGCGACAACTACGATGACAAAGACGATGACCGCTAGGAAACTATACGGTAAAGATTTGTCAGAGTATGAGCACATGGATGTGGATGAGCTTCTTACTCATCTATCTCCTGAAGAACTCGAAATCCTTTCCAAGGACGTTGATCCAGATGTAAGAATTTTAGATATTTGGATCTGAATGTGAATGTGATTTGATTCGTAAAAAATTAATTTATATTCTGATCCGCATTTGTTCATAAATTTTAATTTGATTATACGCTTCACTAATTCTGTAATGTCTCCTTGAATTTGTTTTAAAGTTCATGAATTTGTTTTAAAATTCATGAATTTGAGATGACAAGACTTAACTTAACTGTCTGTGTAACTTAATTTTATGAAATTTTTTCTTTAGGATAATTTACTTCCGCCTGATCAGCGATGCAGCTACGCTTGTGAGAAAGGATCAACTGGACCCGTCAATCGGAAACAACTTATTGACTTTATCAATAAAATTGCAATGGAAACACCAGATAGGCCAGAACTAAAGCCCTATATTGCAGGAACAATTCGAGGGAAGAAATGGATCCCACCGATTATGCCTATGTCAAAAGCTGAGGAAGAAATTGCCATTGATTTGGGAGATGAGTACGAAAACGCCCTTACGAATGCTTCGGAAGAAGAATTGGTGGATTTAGCCGGTAAATTTGTGATAAAAAAAGAAGAAAGGATTCATTTAAACTTATGTAAACTTTTATTAATTGTTTTCAGCCATTCTTGGTTTCCATTCGATGATGAATCAGGAACAGTACCACTCATCTGTGGTGAATAAGGGTCAAAAACTGGGCCTTGGGTTCCATGGCACAGCAAAAGCATACCAACCAAATCCATTACCTTTCGAACCACCAAACTTGACAGACATTGAAAAATCTATCAAACAGATCCAAGCGGATGACTATAACCTTACCATATTAAACTTGAACAATATCCAAGTAATATACATTTTTCTTTTTACAACACATATCCTGACCTCTAATGTTGACATTTATTGTGACTAAAGCTTTCAGATCATCAGTTTCTATCACTTTTTGATGCTCTAAAATCTAACACCCACTTGGAAATCCTGAGCCTGTGTAATACAGGACTCGGAGATAAACCTGGACTTTCATTGGCTGATGTCCTTGAGAAGAATGCCACATTACGGAGCATCAAGTAAATTATACGACATAATCATTTTTCCATCGCAAAATTCTAATTTACAAACTCTTACTCTATTGAGATCTCAGGCTCCTCTGGTCCTCTAAAAGAATTATTATTTTTGAGTTTGTCGTCCAAAAATAGTTTTACAATATTTCGTCTTTCCTTGGGATTGAAAATCAAAATATTATTAGGTCTTTTATTAGCATATAAACTCTCACGAGGAGGAATTGACTGTGCCAAATCGGGGACTTTCAATTCTTAATGATTTCTTTGAAGTGAATGCGTCACTGTTTTCAAAAAAGATTTCAAAGAGTTAATAATTGTGGTGACAGAATTACGACGTTAAGTTTAATTACTAATATCATTTTTCAGTGTGGAGTCGAATAATTTGAGCCCATCGACACTTGTTTCCCTGGTCAAATCACTCCTGAGTCAAAAATACATGGAGGATTTCAGAGCCTCAAACCAAGTGAGTGAATACATAAGTCTCAAAATTACAATATAATATAGTTACCAGGCATCTTGCCAATTGGGATTCAGATTTATGCATATCAGTAATAGTCATATAATACTATGCACATTATACGTCGACAATTTTTATATTTTTATTTTGATGTCTGAAATTATTGCATCCTTGAGGATAGCTTCTGTCGGTAAAAGTAAAAGATGATAGATGAGTGATAATAATAATGAATTTATGATATATTTCAGAGACAACAGACATTGGGCAACAAGATAGAAACTGACATCACGAACTTAGTAGAGCAGAATCCAACAATTCTTCGTCTAGGACTCCACTTAGAATATAACGACGCCAGAAACCGTGTAGCCACACACCTACAACGAAACCTTGATAGAAGTAAGTTTCTTAAAATTAAGAAGTAATCTATGAGTATGATAAGCGATAAGCTCAAATTAGTATTTCCAGCGCAGCATAATTTGGGAAAAAAAAAAAATTACTTGCAACACACCACCACTATTACTGTATCGTAGCCGATATTTTGTGCTTGATTTATAGTTTGATTTATAGATCAATTATATAGTATATAACTCTCTGGAAATAGCAAGAAAGGAATGCATGTGGTAAATTAGGTGAAACAGCTGTTTGATCAGTTTTACTTGCTTGACAACGTAAAGTATTACAATTAACATTTTTTGCATGACTTTCGATACGTAGACGTAATACTTAGAATTAGGGGCGTTGTTTGAATAACAATATTAAAGTCNTAGAATTAGGGGCGTTGTTTGAATAATAATATTAAAGTTAATTGGGTATGTAAAATTAACTGTTAAGATTATTAATCAATGAACTAAAACATAACTAATATGCATGTGTTTGGTATTCTTCACTTCTTCTTTTAGGGCGATTGAAGCGAATTGGGCAGTCTGAATAATGGGGTTAAACTTCAGAGCCTACTCAATTATCGAAGGTAAGGTAATTTGTTTTTTTACCGGTGGAAGTCATTAAATAAAATGGCAGTTAGTGGTGGGTAATTGCGTGGTTCATCGAAATGCGCTACTTTTCAGAGTTTTAAACCGCAGGTCTTATTACGTACTTTGAGAATTGCGATGTGGACCTTATTTTTTTTCATTTTTTTTTTCATTTGTTTCTCAATTTACAGAACGCAGGTCGAAAAATCGAATTGGTTGAATCATCACCAATAATTATGTCTATTTAAGCTTATAAATTAAGTTCTGTTTCCCTTCGACCTTCATCTTCTCACTGTGGATTTGTCTGAGACTTTTCCCACATGACCTCGTGGCGTTGTTGACCTTTGGAGACCTGAAGTTTTAATTCGTTTTAAGTTATAAATAACTTTAGTAATTTTTTTGTAAAGAAAAAAAAAATTATTTGTTTCAATTTCAAAAGAAGTAGGAGGGTTTTTAGTTTTTATTTTAAAATCATTGCTGTTAAACATTCATTTCATTTCACAAACGATAAGTTAGAGTTGTTTGATTTATTAGTTGTAATAATGACTTGCGGGGTATCATTTAGTGCAATGAGTTGGTTAAATTTTTCTGATTGTTTGAAGAAAAAAAAAGAAGTGTTATATTAATTAAATTAAAGTTTCGGCACCTGACAAAGTGAAGACTGATCAGTTAATTCAAAATTGAACGCAATCATTTCTTCAGGTAAATTTTCTTCCCCTTACAAATCAATGTTTTAACATTTAACTTTATATCTAGATTAATTTCCTTGTGACCTTTGTTTTGTGTGATTTTTATTTTTCATTATTTCAAACGCTTAGCGCTCGGTTCATCGAAATTAACACACTTTTATAATTTTGCTGACTAATTATGCATTTAATAGTGTTATAATTAAGGATTTGCACACATTGAAACTGATTATAATGAAAAGGTTATTTTTATAATAATTTATATTTTTTTATTCCAGCTCGAATGCAGAGAATGGGACATTCACCTCGTAACTTAGTTCTTGGACTTACGCCGTGGAGTTCATCATCAAATCCCTGAGGCGATATCAAAAAAAAAAATTTTGTTTTTCTTTCTCGAAATTTTTTTTTTTTTTTTTTGAAATAGTGTCAGCTTCAGCTATAGCAAGTCTACAACAATTAATCAAAGTTCTTGATTGAATTGTTGCAGTTATTACTGACTTACTTTATTTAGTATTTTTTGCTTCTCTCAATTTGGAATGTAACTGCCATATTGTGCTTTAAATATTTAATAGTAACCGTGTTTAGGAGGTGTTAGAAAGTTCGAAATGATTCGAGGTTGATACAAATTTATAAGAGTAATTAATTACTATTGTTAAATGCTTGCCAGTAACTAACTTTTGAACCTATTCTCTAAAAATTTTATGAAATTTTAAAAATTTATGAAATTTTAAAAATTATTGCTTTTGTAAATTAACTTAAAATTCACAAAATGTAATTTAATTTTTTTTTTCGTATAATATCGTGTCCATACTCCATACTGAATGTAGTTGTTAGGCATTCTAAAATTTTAGAACAGGTAAAGCAGATAAGATGACAAAATATTGTACAGTATTTAGTCCCATTCTTTATTTTATTTGACACGTTGGATTTGCAAAAAAAAAAAAAAAGTTCGAGTGAAACTGCCGAATCTTTAGTAAATTGATAATTCACAATAGTAATTTAATATTTGTAGGGATACTCTGTTTTTTTTTACATTTGATTGGGTGAGGTATTAATTATTTATTCCCAAATGTGTGAAGAATTGTCATTTGCTACAGTGAGAATTTTATCTCCCAAATAATTGAAAGATCCATGGAGAATTTTGTCCAAATGTCCATCAAGACTTTGACAACATTCTCCAGCATCTGCATTCCAAATTTTAGCTTCAGGATCTTCACTGCAAGTGAGAAGATGGGTTCCAGCGGCATTGAATGAAATCTGATGGATAGGACTAATGTGAGCATCTTTGTTTGCAATTACCGCACATGTTTGGATATCCCAAATCATTAAGCGACCGTCCTTAGCACCACTAGCGATCAATCGACAACGATTATTGAGCTTCACATCCCAAACCTACAAAACCCAAGATGTTAAGCTTTTTCAAAGGTTCAAAACACTTATTTTTCAACAAAAGTTAAGCTAGATAATTGTTAAATTTGTTAACCATATGGATCAAATATNGAGCTTCACATCCCAAACCTACAAAACCCAAGATGTTAAGCTTTTTCAAAGGTTCAAAACACTTATTTTTCAACAAAAGTTAAGCTAGATAATTGTTAAATTTGTTAACCATATGGATTAAATTTGTCATCTTACTTCGTCAGTATTTTCGGTAAGAATAGCCATAGGTTTTACAGTTTGTCTTAAATCCCATACATTGACTAATTTATCCAAGGAACAAGAGACGATTGTTTGACCAAAGAAATCAAAGGAACATTTCATGACTTCAGCTTGATGACCTCTAAGAAATTTTGTATTTTTTCCACTTCGAAGATCCCAGAGACCAACACTACCGTCACATGAGCCAGAACATAGAAAATTACAGTTACGATCAAATTGGACATTAGTCACATTCCCAACATGACCCTCGAAGGTGTACAGAGTAAGTCCTAAAATTCAAACATTAAGTATTTAATTTAAAGTATTCAGTAGTTATTACTAATTTTGTGTCTAATCTACAGGTATACTCGTCACATGAGATATACCCAGCAGCCAGCACTTGTGATTGGCCCATGTGAAACTATATTACTAAAAAAAAGTACTTACCACTTGTTAAGTCGTATACTCGAGCAGTTTTGTCTGTAGCTCCAGCAGCAGCTAAAAACCCATCGTAAGAGTATTCAATTGCTTCAATTTCTCCTACAAATCAAATTGAAAAAATTTAATTTTAATCACTTCTGTCTTTTACAGTAGAGATTTAGATCAATGTTTGGATTTTAGCTTGACCTTGAGCACCATGGAATACATGTAATGGGAGACTAGTATTATCCCCTTCAGCATCTTTCTCTTGAGGTACAGACCACAATCGAAGCGTTCCATCGTAAGACCCTGTCAAAATTTTGTCTCTAAAACACATAATAAATAATAATTGTTATAAATTCATTGTTAGGAGGAATTGGCTAAAAGAAGCTAAAACTGTTGAATACCCTTGTGTATTGAAGAGACAGTTGTAGGCAGCATCAAAGTGACCTACTAAAGATGCAATTTCTAAACCGGTATCCGAATTCCAGACTTTACAAGTTTTGTCAAAGCTAGCAGTGGCAAATCTAATGAAAACCAACTAAAGATTTCTAAACTACTCTCATCAAAGTGAATATTGTAAGTTTGCTAAAAGGTTTTTTTTTATCTTACTTGGAACCATCCCTAGAGAGACATGCATTGAGTATTGGCATTGTATGTGTCTTTACGGATCGTTTTAGCTGAAAAACCTTCTTAAAATCCGGTTTTGAACGAACTTTAAGCTTCTGAAGACATTCCATGAGTGTTGGTTTATTATTTTTGTTCAAAAGACTCTCTTCGCGCATGAGCATGCGTGCAGTTTCATCAAGACTTGAAAAATGATTGAACTTGAGAAGGTCAATCATTTTCTCTCTCTCTTTGAGAGTACTTTCGTTGACATATTGGAGGATGAGTCCTGGTGGATGATATCTTAGATGAATCCATTTCAATTTCTCTTCATCTGAACCATCAGGGGTTGCGGAGACGGCTCTGGACAAATATTGTCCATCCCCTCCATTATATCCTTTTAAATTCGAAACAAAATTCTGATCTGGACAATCAAACTTACGAAATTTGACAATATCCTCCATTCTTAAGTTGGTCAAAGAAAGGCAAAACTAATTACCAAAATCTTGTATAAATTAATCAAGAGATCATTTACTAGTAGTAATAAAATTGCGATTAAAAATATTTATTAAGACTGAAAGATCCCAGTACAGAGTAGGAATCGAAGTAAAATTTTCACATTTTTGTTTATTAAAAATTTGAATAATTTGGGTTCCATGGAACCACGCTGGAAACTTTTTAAAGGAAAATTATTAGGAAAACTTTTTGGAAAGATCTAGCCAAGGTTGCTAAGGAGAAAAGACCTAAAAGGTTAGGCCAAGGTTGCTAGGTCTTTTCTCCTAGCAACCTTGGATCTTAGCTTTATAAAGCGAAGCGACAACAAACAATCTAAAATCACCCTGAGTTGTGTAATCTCAGGTATTTGAGTTATCGAAATTCGAAATTATATCAAGTATATTCTTAGCTGGTAGGAGTATATGCAAGTATGCAGCCATATTAGACTCAATTTTATAAGATTTGATTTTAATGATATATCCCAAGGTTTTTTTTGGGGGGTGGGGGTAACATTAATCTTTACCGGAAACAATACCATTGTCTTCGTANATATGCAAGTATGCAGCCATATTAGACTCAATTTTATAAGATTTGATTTTAATGATATATCCCAAGGTTTTTTTTTTGGGGGTGGGGGTAACATTAATCTTTACCGGAAACAATACCATTGTCTTCGTTTTTTCCCAGCAATGATTACGTTGCAGAATGATTAATTTGGTGCTGAGTTGGTAACTATTTCACCCCAAGGACTTAAGCTTATCTTCCGAACCGAAAACACCCGAAAATGGTCCTATTGATTTTCTCCAGCTCAAAAGAAAGAAAGAAAAAGAAACATAACTTTTAACTTTTTCCTTATCCTCGCAAATATACTATTTTTTTTTTTACAAAATTAAATTCCTTGTGAATTTAGAAACATGAAACTAGAAATTGTTCATAAAATTGCTTGTGAGAAAAACGACTCTTCAATAATACCTTCAAAACCACGAAACGCTGTTCAAGGCTTTCGTTTAAAACAGCTTTACCAACTCCTAATTTTTCTAAGGATAGTACTTACCTTGAGTATCCAAACAGGTTGGATTCATCAAGAAGAATTTACAAATTCTCTAGAAATAATTACAGGTAATTCATTAAACTTCAATAAGTTATTTTGTTAATATTATTACAAAATATAATTTTCGCTTTTCAAAAGTTTACAATAATTATAAAGTTAGAAAGAATCGTTTGGAAAAATCTAAAACCGTTCCGTAAGTATTGACACAATTAGGAACATCCAATTGGAGTAGAGTGGTAAGAAGTGTCTTTTGACCTCAAGAGGTCATTAGATGAAAAAACTTTTACAAGCATATCATTTTAGAAAAATGTTTCGTTTAGTTATTAAGACTCGTAATTAAGATTAATTGAACTTATTATTAATTAATTAACTAAAATTTTAGTTCACTTACTCTGTTCCCGTGAATCTTGTTTTCTTCAACCAATTAGCAACAGTTTGGTAACTATTTTTCATCCAATGAACATTAGTCCGAACAATTTCAATTGCTTCATCCACTGCGCGTTCTCCAAATCCAAATTCTCCAGAATATTTCATTTTGAAATTTTCTATATCCTTCAAATCTGATTCAGATTTTAGACGAACAGCAATCGCTCCATTAATTACTTTCGCAATTGACAAACCAGCTCCAAAACTATGGAAAAATGTTTTCAGAAAATTGGCACACTTTAAAAAAAAATTTTTTTTTCTGAAAAAAAAAAAATAAATNCAATCGCTCCATTAATTACTTTCGCAATTGACAAACCAGCTCCAAAACTATGGAAAAATGTTTTTAGAAAATTGGCACACTTTAAAAAAAATTTTTTTTTCTGAAAAAAAAATAAATTTTTTTTGATAATTTTGACCTACTATAGTCGAATTCTCGGCCATTCTTTTTGTAAAAATTGAAATGTTAATCGCTTTCCAATGTCACTGGAACTAGCAATTCGTTGGAGTACATTCCGACTGTCTTGTTTTCGTACAAACGTATTTGGAGTCACTGCAGCGTTGAGATAACTACAAGTACACAGAAAAACAATAACAAATTAGTTGATAAATTACTCTTAAATCCTTATTTAATTGATTAGATTAATGATTTTTTTTTAGTAAAACAAAACCTGGTTAAAATTGTTTCGTTTTGTGAACAAGCCAATGCAGTTAAAATTCGATCTTTTTCAGAGGCAACGTTGACCTGTAGATATTTATTTTTTGCAAATTCCCATTCTTCAGTAGATCCATTTCGTATGGCCGTACAGTAAACGATTGATCGTAAATTCACTGGGATTCTATTAAATCAAAATGTAAAATATGTAAATGAGAATCTTGAGTTAATTGTTTAGCAATAATAATTATTGCTATTTGTTTGTCTTAATACTAATTTGTAATATCCTTACATATTTTGAAATTTTTTACTCCTATTACTCATCCAGTTAGCAAAAAGGTCTACTGAGTTTTGGATACAATCAATATGTCCTATGTTACAAGCCCATTTAAGAATATGGACTCGATGAGACTTTTCTAAAACAGAATCAAATTCACGTTCTAGAAATCCAAGTCGGTTGTATTCACTAATCAATTGAGAGAGGACATATTCCTAAATTATATAAAAAAAAAAAAATAAAATATTAATTGAGTGAATTAGAAGCATAAATTTAAAATTTTAAAGACCTTACTTTGAAATTGCTGTATGCTGGACAATTCTGGAGCATGTAAGATAGATGTTTTAAATTATTAAAGTAAGACTGCCAAGGTAAATATTCCATTTCATTAGTATTGGGAAGGTAGAGTGTTAAATTAAGAGCGAGGTCATAAGTGAGGAGTGAAGCTCTGGAGAGTGTCATGACATCATCAATTAATTGAGCTCGATTCACTGTATGAATTTCTTCAGGTTCCAGTTGTAATTGAGTTGTAATCAGGATCCAATTTTGAGTATCATAGTTGACACGATAGTAACCAGTTGTTTGAATATTAACAATGAACCAATCAGATTCATCTAAAAATCCAGTTAAATTTTTCTTTACTGATGTTTCATTTGGTAGTATCCAGAACTGTGGGACGGTGAGGGTAAAATCTGAGTTGAATTCAGGTGTTGTATAAGATATTGGAATATACCATCGATATTCTTCAGTAGTTGTGGTTTCATTGGTCAAACTAAATTTTGATTGTAAAAAGCATACACACCCAGTCTCATAGTTTCGTTTGACATGAATTACTGGGAATCCTTTTTGAAGTGTCCAAGTATCCATGATTTGACCCACAGTTAGATTGGGGTCAAGCGTACCATCTTGATGAGCCACTTGAGTCAAGGATTCCCATAAGTCATTCTGTTCTGTGTTATTAAATTTCCTAAAAAAATTTAATTTAAATCAAAATTTTAANAAGGATTCCCATAAGTCATTCTGTTCTGTGTTATTAAATTTCCTAAAAAAATTTAATTTAAATCAAAATTTTAATCCTTTCGTTTCAAATTTTTTTTTTTTTTTTTTTAAATTATTCAAAAATTAAAAATTAAAGGTACCATTTGTTGAGGTAATTTGTTACACCTTGCTTGAAAGTTTTAGAAGTAAGGAAATGATCCATCATTCGGATGATGCTACAACCTAAACAAAAAAAATTTTTTTTTTTTTTTTTTAACCAAGTGAACACTTTAAGATTTATTGATTTATGACGAGGTTAACTCTGCTTACCCTTGGAGTAAGAAATATCATCAAAAATTCGGTTAATTTCATCTGGATGATTGACAGGAATTGAAATTGGATGTGAATTGTTCAAAGCATCCAATTGAAATACTTTCTGGACTTCATTTAGTACGAATAAATCAAGCATTTTCCAATCCGGTTCAACCTAATAACATGATAGAAATTTTGAAAAAAAAAAAAAAATTTTCAAAATTTTTAGTATTATTATGAAAACCTTACATAATTTACACCCAAGTATTGAACATAAGACGCAAAACCTTCTTTTAACCAAAGGTCAGACCACCAAGCCGGTGTTACTAAGTTACCAAACCATTGATGACCCTAAAATTTTTCAAAATTTTCAAATTTTTATAAAAACTTCACATAAAAAATTTACTAAAGACCATAAGAATATATTGTTAAAAAATTTTTACCAACTCATGTGACACTACATCTGCAATTCTTCGTTTATCCGAATCCGAAGAATAGTCAGGGTCATAAAAAATTACAAGTTCCCTAAAATATTAAATAATTAAGAAACGACTACTGTGAGTTCGATGAATGAACTTAAAAATAATTAAAATTTTTATAAACTTCAACCTGTATGTAATCATTCCCCAATTCTCCATAGCACTGAAGCGATGGTCAGGTACACCAATCATATCTTGTTTCGGAAGTGGAAATTTAATTCCAAAATATTCTTCAAAATATCTAAGAATCCTTGGTCCAATGTTACCAGCATACTTCGTCTGATTGATAGCATCAGGTCTTGCCCAGATTGAAAATTTCGGTTGACTCATTGTCATCAGTGATGATGATGATGATAAAGTACTATTACAACTAGAGACAATGTGTGCAAAATCTGTTACTGCAAATCCAACAACGTAGGTTGACATCGGTAGAGATTTTGCATAGTGATCCCAAACCCATCCTCTCATGTCTTCTTCATCACTAAAAACCAAAAAAAAAAAAAAAAAAAAAAAAAAAAATTTTAACTCTTGAACAATCAACAATCAACGATCAACTATCAATAATTTTTTTTTTATATGTGTCACTTACAAAGGTACAGTTTTAACCAAATTCATATTGGACAAAGTAGTCATATTTTCTAAACGCCCAAGGCTCACTTCAAACTCTGCCTTAAAAGCTGGTTCATCAAAACAAGGAAACGCCCTTCGAGCATCTGTTGGAGAAAATTGGGTGATGCCCAACCATCTAAAAACAATAGATCAAAAAAAAAAAAAAAAAAAAAAAAAAAAATTAGGTCAAATCTTTTGTTAACAACTACTTTTTGATAATGAAAATATCAAAATATCATGTTTAATTACTTACCGGGTTTCATTGGTTCCTTTGTCAATGTACGAACTTCTGTAGAATCCAACAAGTTGATCATTTAAAATGGCTCTGTAGGGTATAAAAATTTCATAGAATCTACCTTCAATTAGACTCTCATTGACAAATATACTGTAGAGGTCACGCTTTAGGTCATAGACCTGACATTCAATTCCAACAATTTTCTTCTCATCTTCACTAACATCCCATAGTTGTACATTAGTCTTAATAACACTAATATTTTTAATATTGAGTACAATCCTGTCTGTAGATTGATCACAACGAATATGAATCTTCACATCTCCATCCATACTAAAATTTTTAGTTGGATTTAGATATGGAATCAAATTCAATTTATAATGAATTGGTTTGAGTGTATTTGGTAAACGGAAGTTCTCTTGAGTTTTAAATCTTTTCTCTTCAACTTGTGTACTTGTCCAAGAGGATCCGACCTCAGCATATGTCAACTGATACACACAAATCCCAACAATAGTTATAAACAAACAAAATATCACCATAGTACAAATTATACGTTTTTTTGATGAAAATAATCCAGTTCTGTTAGTAAATGTGAGTGTACTACTATGATTTGGACTCATTTTCACAAAGATTTCACTCTTACTTTCTTTTTAATTGTTACAAAAAAAAAANGTACTACTATGATTTGGACTCATTTTCACAAAGATTTCACTCTTACTTTCTTTTTAATTGTTACAAAAAAAAAAACACAATGTAACAATAATTGAATAGAAAATAAGTTCATATACAAAATTAAAGATGACAAACACAACTTAATAACTGGACTACTTTATGAACACTACTCCAAAGTCATAAACACTGCCACTGACAATAGCACTAGCACTAGGTAACTGGTGTAAGTAAATACAAGTTTAAAAACTTAATTTAGCACACCATTAATTCCTCATCGTGAAAACCGNAGCACACCATTAATTCCTCATCGTGAAAACCGGCTTGAAAAATTTTCACTCTTTCCCTTAAGCTTGCAATCTTAAGACAAAAATTACAAAGGAATGAGATGTTATAGACAAACAATAAGAATTGAAATAATATGATTCGTTACTGCTTACTGGCAATCAACCAATTGAAAACATTATTATACTAACACTCGGTGGTATTCTATTCAGTTTCAATAGTCTAAAAAAAACCGGACTTCATGGGTTGTTAATACAAACAAGTTCTTTAAATTTGTGTATCCAATTCATTTTTGTTTTTACAAATATTACTCACGTTATCTAACTTAACATGCTTCAACTTATTACTGTTGTTAAGTAGTAAGTTAATTACAGTACTAGTTTATCTTAAAAACTGATAAATTCAAATCACATTATCAAGTTCAATGAACTCGAGAATTAGTTTAGCTAAAGAAAAGTTCAACCAATGAACACAAAGAGAATAACAAGGAAGTATTAACTCATTCTTATGAAATTTAGGGAGTGACCCCTCCCCCCCCCCCATTGGTTACCCAATAAAAGACAAGAATAATAATAATAATTATTGACCTCATATAACAATTTGTATCTAATTTGGGATAACTGTACTGTACAAGTTGCTGGTTGTCCTTGAAAAAAAAAAAAACTATAAAACTATTAACTATTCCCATTGGGCTATAATTACTATCCAATTGGAATGATTTTCCATGGGGGCGGGGTCAATTTGTAAAAATTGAAGTGATTATTATAAATTTTTTTCTTTTGTACTTGAAAATTCCATTAGTTGATTATTTCTCTAGAAAAGTAATCCTAAAAAAATTGAGATTATTTATATTAATTAGTTGATGATTGATTAATTCCAGGTGATTACTTTGATTTACAAGTTTTTAAATCACCTACCTTCAATTCATCATTTCCAACNGGCTATAATTACTATCCAATTGGAATGATTTTCCATGGGGGCGGGGTCAATTTGTAAAAATTGAAGTGATTATTTATAATTTTTTTCTTTTGTACTTGAAAATTCCATTAGTTGATTATTTCTCTAGAAAAGTAATCCTAAAAAATTTGAGATTATATTAATTAGTTGATAATTGATTAATTCCAGGTGATTACTTTGATTTACAAGTTTTTAAATCACCTACCTTCAATTCATCATTTCCAACANATTGATTAATTCCAGGTGATTACTTTGATTTACAAGTTTTTAAATCACCTACCTTCAATTCATCATTTCCAACAAGATCAATTGTATTTCTTCATTTGACTGTATACATCCCATATATCCTAACCCATCGTTTTCTCAGTTATGTCCATCCAGTGGTTAATAATGAAACAGTACCAAATCCAAGTCTACTTATTATCATCCCAAGAATCGTTCAACTCCTCCTCTCTTTTCTTGTTGATTACATTCTTATACGATTCTGTAGAATTCAAATACAAAGTCCTCAAAAGAAGATACTACCAGAAGATGAGCTGGAAGATGAAAAAGAAAAATTAGAAAAAATCAAAGATAACTCTTCAATTAGAAATAATTCAATGAGACTTGTTACCCTCGCGAGTTCTCAAGTCATACTTGTCTTCTGTACAAGGACACATTCAACATTAATCAATTTAATACTTTTTTCTATCATCCTATGTTTCGTTTCGGATTCAATTCATCGAATGGATCAATATTTACCAGTACTCAATCAATTCCATGGAATTAATTCTAAAGAAAAAATTAGAGAGAAAGTAAATTTGTTGAAGCAAGTAAAAGGATTTGGATACAATCCAATTGAAAATCTTCATTGGATTGCAGGTGATGCTCTAATAAGTAAAATTGTTAAATTATTAAAAAAAAAAAACTAAAAATAATCAATTGTTCTATTATAAAATAAAAAATCTATTAATTACAGGTGGAGTTGTCTGTGGAGTATTCAATGACCCTGAGTTCTTCATGGCTTATGCAAGTATCCCAATTTTCTTCTATTTCCAACGTGGTATTACCAATCCTTACATCGGAATGACACAATTTCATATCCGACTCTTCACCTTTGCCCTATATTTTTTAATTTTTTCTATTCCATTTATAATATGGGATTCATTTTATTACAATCACCTTACTTTAAATGATTTAAATTCCCTTAATTTATATACGTCAAGTTTTGTTATCACTCCTATCAATTACTTTGTCACGAAAACTTCATATTTTCGTGACTTTTCATCTTTCATTTCGATTTTTCTTTCTTTTCTATTCACTTTTAATATTTTAGGTATTTTAGCACTTCTATCCATTGGAAAAGAAATTTNGATTTTTCTTTCTTTTCTATTCACTTTTAATATTTTAGGTATTTTAGCACTTCTATCCATTGGAAAAGAAATTTCTGATATATTTTTCAAAAATTGGAAATTTAAACCACGTTTAGATAGTCATTGGATATTTCTTAATTGTAGTTGGTTCTTACCTTTAATTCTTTTGATTCATTACAAATCAATTTTTGATCTGGTTCCACTTATTTTCCCTCTTGTAACAATGCATGGACATAAAATTCNGATTTTTCTTTCTTTTCTATTCACTTTTAATATTTTAGGTATTTTAGCACTTCTATCCATTGGAAAAGAAATTTATGATATATTTTTCAAAAATTGGAAATTTAAACCACGTTTAGATAGTCATTGGATATTTCTTAATTGTAGTTGGTTCTTACCTTTAATTCTTTTGATTCATTACAAATCAATTTTTGATCTGGTTCCACTTATTTTCCCTCTTGTAACAATGCATGGACATAAAATTCCATTGATATCAAGATTTAGTTGGAAATTAGGCTTCCTTTGGTTCATTACTAATTTGATTGGAGTCATTTTTTGGGGGTATTTGAGTCAAGGTGGTATTTTGACAAGTTTCTTAGAGTTGAATGATCAATTGACTCCATTACGTTTTAATGAAACGTATGTTGATCTTCTCTTGGCTCAAATGACAGCTATTCCTCCAACATTTGTACTTTCTATACCATCTAAATGGAAAACAATTCTATTAGATTCAAAATTTGTAATACCAGAATTAGAAATTACACCATATTATGAAAAATATGTTCAAGCTTTACCTAAAACTGTTTTAAAATTAGAATTAGATAGTAAGATTCGTGTATTTCATATTGGTATCTCACCTCTACCTCTTTGTCATTTTGAAAATGAAATGATTCGGATTTTACATTCAAAATATAAAGGTCAAATGAAAGTAAATTTTCTTCTTTTACCAAATAATTTTCAATCTTTGGATTGTTTTAGAAAATCAAATTTAATTTTTGTTAAAACTTATTCCAATCATTTTCATATTCATTGGCCATTTTTAGAAGAGAATAATTCTCAAACGAAGAGTGGAATTAGTTGGAAATTTAAAATTGAATATTTTTTACCAAAATTCACATATGGACTCAATTTGTATAGATTTGAAGAATCCATTCATGGAAAACAAAGAGGATTTCTTGGAGCTACAAATGAAAAAATTTTTAATCAATTATTTTCATTTTCTACTTATCAAAATTCATTTTTAACTTACATAACTCATCTTGTCTTGTTTGTATTCACGGTATTCCTTTTCCTTGTCAGTTTCTTGACATTTCTTATTTAATTTCAAAATTTGTAAGTTGATTTTTTTCTCTTCTAGTTGTAGTCTTGATTTCCGTAAAACCACATTTCTCTCAGGTGAATGAATTATAGATTGAATAAAAATTTCCAAAAAAAAAAAAAAAAAAAAAAAAAAAAACTTTAAATTAATTAAGAATGGAAGACTTCGTACTTTTATTGTTAATCAATCGGGATGAATTAATCATGTTAAAAAATTTTTACGCGTTACTGAAGATTTGAAATAGGATAATAAGTTAAGCTGCCTTCCAATCATTAACTTCCATATTAGTTTGCATTATTACTTGGAGTGTAACTATCACCGAATTTGTTCATATATGCAGCAGCTTTTGCTTCTTGTAATGCCTTTGGAAAATCATCAATAGATTTTTTTTTTAAGAAAATCGCTTCGGTTCGACCTTAATATTATGTCTAAATTACCTGATTATCGACATAGCTCTCACATGGGAAACACCATATTGACAAATCAGAGAAACTCAGAGCCATACTATGTCCCGTCTCAACACAATGCATTAGCATATGTTCTCGAATGTATCGACTACACTTGACCTATATAAGCAAAAAAAAAACAATTACAATTATTGGATGTTGCGTATTGACTATTGACTATCCGCAATATTCATTGTGAGGATAACATAATCCGCAGTTTTTTGAACATTCGAATATCCACTTACGACATAACAAATNCCATACTATGTCCCGTCTCAACACAATGCATTAGCATATGTTCTCGAATGTATCGACTACACTTGACCTATATATGCAAAAAAAAAACAATTACAATTATTGGATGTTGCGTATTGACTATTGACTATCCANAAAAACAATTACAATTATTGGATGTTGCGTATTGACTATTGACTATCCACAATATTCATTGTGAGGATAACATAATCCGCAGTTTTTTGAACATTCGAATATCCACTTACGACATAACAAATGAGACAAATCCAATTCTCTTGAGTACTATGACAATCATTACATGGTGCAGTTATATCAATTCCGGTAGTTGGAACAGGGTTGACACTACTCAAATGAGGACACCAATTCAAAGGATACACAGCAAACATATTGTTGTCATCCTAGAAAACCAAAAATTAAATTTAAACAAAATCAAATTTATATTACAATTACTAGACAAGCCAGTTGATATCTTGAAGCCTTACTTCTACGAAAACTTGAATGGAAAATTCTTGTTGAGTATTTGATCCACCCACTGCTCCTTCCAAAGGTTCTTCTCCTCCAGCAGCAATTACTTCTTCTTCCGTAGTTTCTTCAATGTTGACTGTTCCGATGGCTAATTCTCCACCTCCAATACTCATGTCATCTTCAATTTGAACTTGACGTCGTTGATTTCGTTGAATGTTAACTGTCGGCGGTATAGTTGGAATTGAGAGTGATGGTTCACCTATTCCAAGATTCATATAAAATTAATTATTTAGATTCACTTCACAATTAGTCACTTTTCTGCGGTACTAAGAAAAGAGTTAAGAATTATGTCATTTAGAAAACTAACCACCTGCACTAATAGGTGGATCCGGAATTGTTAGTTCTGGATTTGCATTCACATCTACCAACTCTGGTCCAACTTTTAGTTTCTCCATTAGTTCTACTATTTCGTTTTCTTTAGTAGGAATTATTGAATATTTCCCTTGTTGAATTGGAAATTCAGAAGGAAGTATTTTTTGGAAGGGTTTTAGAAGTGTCCAGTAGGCTGAGTGAGTTCGAAGGACATCACGGATTGACTCCAAGGCACTTTCATCTGCAACATCTCTGAGACATAACTTTGGTAATGGATCCCCAAGGAGTGCTTTCGTGCATAAACTCATTGAGTAGGAAATGGCAGTCAGATTATATCCTCCTTCCAAAGCCAGAATCACTTTACCATTGGCCATTGAAGTAAGTAAATGAGTCATATGACCGTAACCTTCTGGACTAATTTTACAACCTAAAACAAAATCAGAACTGAGATAACTACAATAATCTATCGAATTATTAAATACATTTCCCAACTTTACTTTGACACAAAAAAAAATCATACCTCCTAGTGGATCTCCCTGTGCAGCATCAAACCCAGCAGAAACTAACACAAGTTCAGGAGCATATTCGTAAGCGATTGGCATAATCACGTTAGTAAATGCTGTCAAATATTCTGTGTCCCCCATGCCTTTTTTGTTCCATGGAATATTGACTGTGAACCCTTCACCTGCCCCATTTCCAACGTAATCGAAGTTGGCATCTTTTTTACTTGGGAAAAAAGAACCGTAATCATAGCGGTGTAAAGATATATAGAGGACACGAGGATCTGAATCAAACATATGTTGGATCCCATTCCCATGATGAACGTCCCAATCAACAATCAAAATTCTGAAACAATTGAGAAACTTGGAATTAAGTTTGTTACATACATTTACTTCTAGATTTACCGTTTCAAATCGTGATTTTCAATTCCATACTTCGCTGCGAGTGCTACATTGTTAAAAAGACAGAATCCACAAGCTTCATCTTCCTCTGCGTGATGTCCAGGTGGTCTCACAATAGCTACACCCGATTGACACTCCCCTGTTAGTACACTTTCTACTACCTGCAAATTGTTAGAGAAATTATAACTATGCGAAAATTTAAACTTGACTAACATCTAGAAAACTAGATACAAACTAACATTAAGGAGAGAACCAGCAGCGTAAAGCGCAGATTCGTATGAATGGTTGTTCAAAAAAATAGAGTTGTAACGGTCTTCCAAATTTCCCAAGTCCTTTCTTCCCAGTCGCTCGCTGTTCCTCATTTTGAGAATATGTTCCTCAGCATGTACTAAGCGGAGTTCTTCATGAGTCGCTTTCCTACTGGCTATTCGATGACAGTGCTCTACCAATCCAAAGCTTGCATGACAAGCAAAGATATTTGAAATTCTTTCTGGAGATTCAGGGTGCCTGCCAGAGACAATTGAATGATTAAAAAAAATCTTTTTGGATTAAGAGTATCCTGCTAATAGGGTATTGACGTTCCGATTTTGATCTTTCATTGTCACTTACACCACAGTTGTGTTTCTGTGCATCAACATAACATCGTCATAGAGCAAACCAACACGATGTTTTGCAACTGACAGAGAAGTAGTCAAATTCAATTGGTCTAGCTCCTTGTCCAGCGCCAGAAATACTTCTTTCTCGTTCAATACAAAGGCGCTCCTGGTTGGGTACTTCAGAGGTTTTGGTTCGGTCCAGTCAAAACGATACGAGAGCTTGTGACCTTCTCCCGTAAGAACACTTTCATCGTACTCAGCTCCAGTTGCAGTTCTTATTGCTCCAAACGACCAATAATCCTTCAATGCGGTGGTAGCATTCATAATTGTATCAACAATGCTGAAAGGAAAAAATTCAAGTCATTACTTAAAAAGGTTGTCCATCATATTACATCATTAGTAAACTCACAATGAACTCGGATTCATAATTGGCTGGATGAGCGGGCATGGGTCACCAAGAAGTGAGCGAAGAGTCAATGCTGCTCCTTCGGCTAGTGATTTTAAACAGTAACCACCTTCAAGAATGACTGCTACTTTCCCATTCGCTAAACCCATGAGAGGCCAGAGCAGGTGAGGATAACACTGCGGCGTCACTCGCATCCTTCCCTGAGAGTCAACAAGATAAAAAAAAAACACTTATAAAATTAATCATTTGCTAAGATTGATACCTCAGGACATCCTAGCGCTGCGTCATAACCAGCCGACACAATCACAAGATCAGGGTTGAACTGAAACGAACAAATATTCCACATTCTTAAATATTTAATACTACATTTTGTTGATTCAAAATTTATAATATTACTTGGTATGCCATTGGAATAAGAATTTTTTGCCAAACAGACAGGAAATCAGCGTTTCCTAACCCGATGCTATTCAGCGGAATATTACAATTGAATCCAATTCCAGCATCAGCTCCTACCCAGTTATAATTCGATTCTTCTAGGTTTGGCCAATACATTCCATGTTCATAACGATGAGTTGAAAAATAAAGGACTCTAACAATTTCCAATGAAGATTATTCCGCTTTCGTATAATTCATGAGTAATTTACCCAGATTCTAATTACCTTGAATCATCATAAAACATTTGTTGTGTAGCTTGCCCGTGGTGGACATCAAAATCTACAATCAAAATTTTTTTGATAGAAGAATTCGTTGCTAAAATTTGCTTGGCAGCAATGGCTACATTGTTGAAGTAGCAGTAACCACAGTACTCCTCTTTCATGGCATGATGGCCTATCAGAATCAAATTATTCCGTAGAATATTTTATTTTCATGATGAGTTGAATACAATTTCATGTAATTACATACCTGGTGGTCTGATGATTGCCATTCCATTGTGAATTTTACCCTCTACGATATTTCTAATCAAATCAATTGTAGAACCACACGCAAGTAGAGCCAGTTCATACGTTGAGGGATGAAAATAAACTGCATCGTACTCTGAAGCAATATCTTCAAGTTTGACCACATCTTCAATTTCAGTGATTTCACGAAGTTTCTCAATATGCTCAAGAGTGTGGAGTGAAAGTACTTCTGAAATAGTCGCAAAGCGTGGAGGAATTGACACGCACCGCTCCAAAAGATCCAATTCAATACACCTAATAAAAAATAATCCAAGTGAATAGTACTAAAAAAATTTAAATCAACAAAAAAAATTATATTTTAAAATTAATTTGGACTTACCGCTTGATTATAGAACTGAACCGTGCTGGACATTCTGGATGTCCGGGATCCCATAGACTTTGATGCTCCAACATCCTTATGTCATAAATTATTCCTGTTTCTTTACGAATCCAATCTTTTGCATCTCTCGCCTGAAAGATATATTAAACAAAACGTTCGAATTGTCTTAGTCCTAAGATTATTATTCATGTTAAATTCATTCGATAAATTTACAGGTTGTAGATGATCTTTGATAATAACTGGTCCTGTATCAGGCGAAGAAGCTGTCCCCTTCATTCTTTTCTTAGCATTTAACTTGGCCTGAATAAGAGCACTTGAGGGTTTTCCTTTTGATCCTTTCCTCTTTGAATTCTCATTTCTGCTGTCGCTGTCATCCTCTGCCTCATTAACATTGGCCCTCATTGACTCAGGAGATGAACCATCAGCAGTGTTGTTAGAAATTAGACTTGAGTTTTGACCTTCCAAAATCTCAGCTGATTCTGAAGGTGTAGCATTCTCCTGTGTATTTACAAAGTTCAATTTATCCTCACTTTCACTTGGGTCAAGAGTTGACATGGTCCAAAACGATACAATCTGGATTGATATAAATTTTCAAAGCAGAAGAGTTCCACAAACCACAATGAAAACTGTTTAGTAGGGAAAAAAAATTAACAAAATTAAAAACAAAACAAAGGAGCAAACAAAAATGACCTAGACGACATGATAAACACAGTGTATAATTTCAACCCGTATCAACCAAATTTTGGTCGTATTATCATCATCTGTCATTCATTTAAATATCTTTTCCTATGGTCTTTCGACTGATATAAAACTCGGTCGAGAATAATTGATACCCGATTTTAGAAAAATAATTGGAAAGTGAAGCTGCTAAATCTAGGGGCTCTGCTGCTAAATGTAGGGGCTCTGNAAACAAAACAAAGGAGCAAACAAAAATGACCTAGACGACATGATAAACACAGTGTATAATTTCAACCCGTATCACCCAAATTTTGGTCGTATTATCATCATCTGTCATTCCTTTAAATATCTTTTCCTATGGTCTTTCGACTGATATAAAACTCGGTCGAGAATAATTGATACCGATTTTAGAAAAATAATTGGAAAGTGAAGCTGCTAAATCTAGGGGCTCTGCTGCTAAATGTAGGGGCTCTGANCCGATTTTAGAAAAATAATTGGAAAGTGAAGCTGCTAAATCTAGGGGCTCTGCTGCTAAATGTAGGGGCTCTGATATAGGAGCAGCTCCTATATCTAGGGGCTGCCGCTAGATCTAGTGACGTTGGCGCTGGCAACATAGCATTT
>NIPM01000004.1:1498501-1775450 GCA_002738285.1 Holacanthella duospinosa | reverse complement strand
TCTCATCAGGATCATACTGACCAAACCAACAAGAAATATGACCATCATGAAGCTATTGAAGATCGAGAACCAACGGATTCGGTGTTGAAAGAAGTTTGTTATAGATTCGATAAAAAAAAGAATTTAGATACAAGTTTCTCATTATTTTGAGTACTGAATAACATTTGATAGATTAGAAGAATCTACAAAATGCATAATGACATCTCTTCCCTATTTAAAAGATGTAGAACCTATTAGTTTAGTTTAAGAATATTACCATCCAAATGCTTATCAAATCGATCTTCGTATTTGATCGTCGATGGTTTCCAATTGACCTCATAACTGAAGGCAATTTTATCTCCTTGTTTTAGTGCAGTTTTTCCTTCAGTTGTCATATTTACATCAAANCCTTGTTTTAGTGCAGTTTTTCCTTCAGTTGTCATATTTACATCAACTATTCTGTGCCCGTTGTATCCAATGTCAAATTTCATATGAGTGTATAAAAATAATTCATTTTGGTCAATCTCACCAACAACACCTATCATATAATAATTACAAAAGACTTTAAACCCTCAAACCAAGTATTTTCGAGAAGTTACTTTACTTTACTTTCGTACCCCAAATTGGAAGGTCATCAATAAACATTTGATACCAATATCGGTTGTTGATTGCAAATTCAAATGCTTTGAAATCTTCTAATTTCAGCTCTGGGACTTCACAGTAAGCATTCACAGCTGTTTTACCTAAAAATATATATGATAATAGAGATAATAATAATAATACATAAACACCATAATAATGTAATAATTATTAAATTTTGGAATACGCTACATCAGGCTTTACATACTTTTAAAATTAAAGCCAATTTGTGAACATTCAAGTTCTTCGTCCAGTGCTAATCCTTAACAGTTTACATTAGATACAGATGTAGTGCTAAACTTATCTTAATAATTTCTTTCAACTAATTTTCAGACCTAAAAATCATGATAATCTAAGTGGTCACAAAAATAATTAACAAATTATCTCATTAGCTTCATTACTTTAGGTTTTAGTAATTTGGAACTTGCAAATGCTTAAAATACATTAGTTTTAGAAGAAAAAAAATTTAGAGAATAGAACAGGAACCGGGTTTTCTTACCATTTTCTTGATAAATCTCAAACTTGTTCTCTCCATCCATAGACAAAACATTACTATTTTTTAATAAATAGGTGAGATTTTGCTAATAATTGCTTAGTAACTAGTTATACTACTCCTTACTATCACATTAATCATGCTTTTATGAATACTTAATCAAGCACTTAATGTTAATTATTTTATACTATATACAGTAAATTGCAATTTAAAAAATATTACATTTCTCAAGAGCCAAAAGATACGGCTCCTTAGTTTTGAACTGCTCGGATCAGCGGAAATCCCCAAAAGTTTTATTAATTTTTTTTGTCTTGAAAGTTGTTCTTTGATGGTGTTGGTGTTGGCAGTAGTAGTGGATTGTAACTTACGAGGGGTTGAGAAGATTGGATTTTTTTTTTCTACTTCTTTTGATATTTCCAATGATTCAAAAACTTACAGAGACAGACTCATAAATTCAATGTTTCCAGTGTAGTAAGTTTTATTTATTGGGTAAGGAGGGTGACATTTGAATAAGATACGAAGATACCCTTTTCACATCATCATTCAGATTATAGAGGGGAGATTTTCAACCCGTATCCTAACTAAATCTTCAGTTAACCTTTTTTTTGTTCCGTTTGGTAATGTTACACAATAAACAAAGGATTTTGAACTTTTTTGAAGGATTTTGAACTTTTTTGAAGGATTTTCAGATTCCCTGGAAGATTTCTTTAGAAAGAAAAAAAAATAAGTGTTCAGGAAAAAGGAAGGAGATTTTATTGGTTACGAAAGAGGTTAATAGTCCCCTACGGCTAATAAGAACATTTGGGAAAGGGTTATAAACTTAAAAGGGAAAAAAAAAAAGAAAGATTAATTTCAATTTGCGCAAAGCCAGGTTTTAGCAAAAAAATCTACTTTTTTGTCTTGAAAAAATAGAAGTCAACTAGCCTGATTTTGAGTTATTTGTGAGCAAGTTCTCAATACGTCTTGAAGATTACAAACAGCTTCAATTTAATTCATTCATTTAACATAAACTAGTTTTTAGAACGAATTATTAATAACTTAATAAAAAACCTATGTTCTTTTACTTCAAAATTTAATTAAATATTACTTTTGTGCGTTAGATTCTGTTTATTTTTCTAATTATCTCTTAACTTGTGACGCAGAGTAAGATTTGACAGAGTATTGAGTCAATTAAAATATGAAAAACCAATTTCCCGCCCTCCCAACTAGTGTTCTCCATGACTCCCAGTTTGGCCGGAGTCAGAGTCAATGACTCTGAGAGTCATGACTCTGACTCTTTAAATGTTGGGAGTCGACTCTCGGAGTCATGACTCTGACTCCTCAAATTTTGGGAGTCGACTCTGAGTCAGAGTCAGAGTCATGACTCTCGACTCCGGAGTTACATAATACAAAAATGGAAAATCGGGTCTGATATTGAATTTTTTTTATACATTTAGTTTTCTTGTTTCTAAGTTTGATAATTTTCTAAGTTTCCTTGACAACAAGAAACTAAAAAAGCCACTTTCATCAGGTTAAATAAACAATTCGTAACTTTTTTTAAATATTTCTTTGTAAAAATAACTGTCGAAATAATATTTGCATGTAAATTTTGTTAAAAAATAGTCCCATATGCCCATGTGCGCATGTTTCAAAAGAGTCATGCCTCCCAAGTCTGGGAGTCGACTCCCAGAGTCATGACTCTGACTCCCAAAACCCTTGGAGTCAGAGTCATCAAATGACTCCCAAAAACCCTGGGAGTCAGAGTCATGAGAGTCAGAGTCAGAGTCAGAGTCAGAGTCATGACTCCGGAGTCAGAGTCATGACTCCGGAGTCAGAGTCATGGAGAACACTACTCCCAACTTCTAATTCGGGATTTGCCCAATTATGCATAGTAGCCGAGGTGGATGTTTTGGAAACATAACTTTAAACCTCAACTGGCGGAAAAAAAGGAGTTCAGAAAGTGAAAGAAATATAAATTCCAGTCGATAGATGTCGGTTCGACATTTAGCTTCAAAAAAAAATTTGAAAATGAGCCGAGTTATGGACTAGTCAGGGCCCTCAAAATCGGCCTCTTTGCTTGTACCATGTACTGTAATATTAAACCTTATCAGACGTTTTTTATAAATTTCTCATAGCAACCTTGGTCTATGTCAAGGTTGCTATGAGAATTAATGTAGAATATCATATAAAAGGTTAACCAATAACTCAATTTTTTTAAATAACAATCAACAAACTCCAACAAATAATAACACCAAAGTTAAAAAAATAATATTCAGTGTTAAAATATATTTGCAGACAAACTTCCCAAACAAAATTATAAGTTAAAAATTTACAATATCACAGTTTCTCACAGGATGAACCAATGGACATCATGGATCTCATATAGAAACTTGAAGTTATTAGATTAAGAATGTTTAAAATAGTTTTTTTCTAAATAGTACGCAAGCATTTTTTTAAATAAAAGAATTCTCAGTGGAATTTAAAAGGTTTTTTTTTAATTAACCTTGACAACCCATGCTTGGTAAAAAATTTGGTTTCCGGCCGGCAACCAGAGTTCAAAAAAATAAAAATAAATAAAAAATCGAGTTATTGGCTAACCTTTTATATGCTATTCTACATTAATTCTCATAACAACGTTGGTCTATGTAATGTTTGGGCTAGACGGCCAACAATAAAACCAAAGTTGCTATGAGGAATTTTGGAAAACGTTTATCAGCCGTTATTTTGTAAATTTTTCATAAGCAATTTTGAATGAAACAGGTTTCTAAAAAAAATAGAATTTACATCATAAATTAGTTAACTAATGCATAAAATCGAGGTTTTGTAAAAAGTAATAACTAGAGTATTATGTACTTCATTACATTATGGATAAAAGTTACTGCTGACATTTGGCAAGTGTTCGTCAGATTTCTAAAGGTGATTCATCTTCACATTTGATGAAATTGTTTCCACGTGCCCAACTAGAATCATTGTTCATAATGAGTAGAAAGTAAAAAGCAGTTTTGAAAATTATCTNATTGTTTCCACGTGCCCAACTAGAATCATTGTTCATAATGAGTAGAAAGTAAAAAGCAGTTTTGAAAATTATCTCGAACAAATTTTCCATTTAAAAAATTAAAAGATAATTTTGTTGATTTTTTTTTTAGAATTAATGGACACTTCTGAGGCTGTGAGTGTTGAATCAATTTATTACTGAATTAAAAATTTAAGTTATACAAGATTTGGAATAATTGATAAATAATTGGATGTAATGCTCACTTTGGTTTACTTATTTTTTTGAAACCTCACACAATTATATTACATGGTAGCCTTATCATAATTTGTGGGAAGAGATTTTGTAGTTTTTACAGCCCTTTAGATAATTCCTGATACCATTTTCAGTTTCACGTATAAAAAGAAACAAAAGACAANTGTAGTTTTTACAGCCCTTTAGATAATTCCTGATACCATTTTCAGTTTCACGTATAAAAAGAAACAAAAGACAATAGAACAAAAAATAATAATAAATTATAAACTTTTCTTGGAACAGTTAAATATACAGCTATAAACAATATAAAAATAAAAATATTCCTTTCCGAGATAATACTACTGATTAACATAATTATCTCTAACTTAAATGAATAAAATAAAATTTTAAAATACTAACTACAAACTATAANCAAACTTCCCAAACAAAATTATAAGTTAAAAATTTACAATATCACAGTTTCTCACAGGATGAACCAATGGACATTATGGATCTCATATAGAAACTTGAAGTTATTAGATTAAGAATGTTTAAAATAGTTTTTTTCTAAATAGTACGCAAGAATTTTTTTAAATAAAACAATTCTCAGTAGAATTTAAAAGGTTTTTTTTAATTAACCTTGACAACCCATGCTTGGTAAAAAATCTGGTTTCTNTTTTTTTAATTAACCTTGACAACCCATGCTTGGTAAAAAATCTGGTTTCTGGCCGGCAACCAGAGTTCAAAAAAATAAAAATAAATAAAAAATCGAGTTATTGGCTAACCTTTTATATGCTATTCTACATTAATTCTCATAACAACGTTGGTCTATGTAATGTTTGGGCTAGACGGCCAACAATAAAACCAAAGTTGCTATGAGGAATTTTGGAAAACGTTTATCAGCCGTTATTTTGTAAATTTTTCATAAGCAATTTTGAATGAAACAGGTTTCTAAAAAAAAATAGAATTTACATCATAAAATAGTTAGCTAATGCATAAAATCGAGGTTTTGTAAAAAGTAATAACTAGAGTATTATGTACTTCATTACATTATGGATAAAAGTTACTACTGACATTTGTCAAGTGTTCGTCAGATTTCTAAAGGTGATTCATCTTCACATTTGATGAAATTGTTGTTTCCACGTGCCCAACTAGAATCATTGTTCATAATGAGTAGAAAGTAAAAAGCAGTTTTGAAAATTATCTCGAACAAATTTTCCATTTAAAAAATTAAAAGATAATTTTGTTGATTTTTTTTTTAGAATTAATGGACACTTCTGAGGCTGTGAGTGTTGAATCAATTTATTACTGAATTAAAAATTTAAGTTATACAAGATTTGGAATAATTGATAAATAATTGGATGTAATGCTCACTTTGGTTTACTTATTTTTTTGAAACCTCACACAATTATATTACATGGTAGCCTTATCATAATTTGTGGGAAGAGATTTTGTAGTTTTTACAGCCCTTTAGATAATTCCTGATACCATTTTCAGTTTCACGTATAAAAAGAAACAAAAGACAAGAACAAAAAATAATAATAAATAATAATAAAAACCAATCCTTTTCCAATTTGATCTTCTTAACACTGTTAAAACTGAGAAAGTAATGTACAAAGCAGAGAGCGAAAATTTCACTTCTTTAATTAGTATTACAGTATCCTTTGTTTGCTTTTTTTACTTGGTTACTTTCATCCAGCAATTTTTTTTTTGTTCCTTTTTTTCTTAATTTAGTTAAAGTACTCTATCCTGAGGACTTGAAATAATTTAGTTAGTTTTTTCAACTACTGACATAATAATTTAATTGCGAGGAGTCTCACTCTCTTAGTGTTAATGTAATGAAGAATGGCGTCAAGATGGTCGAAACTTGTGAAGTAGTACCTTAATTTATTGTTAAATTAAAAATGTTTTTTGCTAGTTATAACTTAAGGTTAACTAAATTAATCATGGACTTGAGTGTATCTGTAGAAGTCAATTGCTTAGATAATTTGCGGTATCAATTGATTCTGTAAAAAAAAAATTTCTCACCTCTGCTTTATAATTCTGGTTCCTTTTATTAGTTTTTATTAAGTTCATAATTCTTGTTCTTAAGAACCATTTCTTTTCTTTTTGATTGGTTATCATTGATTATGAAATGAAAAGTAAGAATGGAGATGTTTTTGAATTGATTAAGTTCTCTATAATGTATCTAAGTGACCTCAATTGAAAATCTGCGTTTAGAGACAATACAATAGAATTATCATCATTTATATATTGTTACAGTTCTGCTAACTATTTAGCAGAATTTTTCCTAAACAAATGGTTCCAACTGTAACCTTTCAGATTTCTTCAAATAAATATAAATACAGGAAAACGCTCTTTTATTTTTCAAGTATTTATTCCTTTAAAGAAAACATTTCGGTATTGTACTCAACTGAGATCCGGAGGAACTCTATCAAAATACTGAATACCTTGGTCAAAATTGTATCGCTTTATAAGTCATAGTGCGGACTTTTAGCAACCCCAACTTGGGTTAAATTTAACTTAAACTTCTAGAAATAAATGTTAAATTAATTACGCATAAACTTTTCTTGGAACAGTTAAATATACAGCTATAAACAATATAAAAATAAAAATATTCCTTTCCGAGATAATCCTACTGATTAACATAATTATCTCTAACTTAAATGAATAAAATAAAATTTTAAAATACTAACTACAAACTATAAATTAAAACAATTCCTAACAAAATAATAATAATACAAAAAAACCTAATTGATAACAAAATACAAATTATTTTGTCTGTGTCACAATATTTAAAAATTCTGGAAATTAGTAAGGATTCGTGTTGCATAAGAAATAATTATTGTTATTCAATTCATTCGGGTAGATTGATAGTTTGATCAAAAGGTGACAAAATTTATTGTTGTAAAACATTGTTGTAAAGTTAGATATACGTTAATACTGGTTGAACAGATGACAGATTCAAATTCGACATACCTCTTTTTGAAATAATAATTTTTTTTTACCCACCCAATTTTACATTTTACTTCATATAAATACAGTATTTATTAACATTATTAACAAAAATTTTGTTTCACTTCAAAATTTTACACATTTCAAAAATTTATAGAAAACAAATTGTACAATGATAATAGTCAATTTTGTTGTTTGAGCAAATAGAAAAAAAAATGAACTCTTCTTCACTTATTTATTAGTATTATTTCATCAATTTTTCTGCATTTTAATTTTAATTTTTTTAATTTTCTTTAAAAGATAGTAAAAGTTAAATGTTTACCCAGCCTCCTTTGGTCTTATTTATGATATGATCCTATTATCAACCACCGTCAGTCCCACCTCCATATGTTTTCTAACTAATAACAAAAAAAAATTTTTTAATTTGATTTTTTTTACTAAAAGTACACAGGAAAGTTGAAGCTCATAGGAAGAGTTGACCCAAGGTTGCTATGAGGAATTAATCTAAAATTTAGATTAATTCTTCATAGCAACCTTGAGTTGACCTTTGTTGACGCGACACACGACGGAAAAAAAAGCACTTGTACTAAAAAATTAATAAATTTTTCCAATAAATTGTATTCAAGAAAACATCCATTTTCACTTTTCGTTATTAACAATTACAAAAAAAAAGAAAAAAAAGAAATATGTATTTTTAGTTATTTAACTAACTTTGAAAAACTTGTGCAAATAGATTTGAAGGATAAACTGTGATTTCTACACATCTAACACCTATTACAATTATGCACTTTTAGCCTTAAATTTTTTTTTTCATTCAACCTACCTGCCAACAACTCCAATCACTTATAATAAAATCATGTTACATAAAAATCCATTCAAATGAATGATTAGTAGAAATATTAAATTTGTATAAAAGGAACCTCTAGTTCAGCAAAAATTAAATTAGTAAATCATAAAAAAATTTTTTATTAAATTAAATTTGAAAACACAAATTTTAGAGTGGTAACCAAAGTAAGCATTACTGTTCACAATTTCTAAGAATAATTGTTAAAACTGTGGAATCTAGTGGAGTATCTACAATTTCTTAATTTTACATTAAATCTCTGTAAAATGAGTGTTGAAATCCTTAGTTTGTTAAATTTAAAACTGATTACTACCGTCCTTGTTTTCTATCTGGTAAATTCAATAACCATATAGTAATTTATGTATTCAAAATATGAATTTTTAAATTTAATATTTATTTTTTTTGAAACAAATTTTCTCTTTTACTCTTAAGGTTTATGTAAATGGAGCTGAAAGTGAAAGTAAGGACTTTGAAATATTCATTGGTTCATTCAATGTAGCTGGATTTAATCCAGAAAAATCGGAGAAAAAATTTGAATTGGATCTTACAAATTGGATTATTCAAACTAAATCTAAACCTGATCCAACAATTAAACCCAATCAAATACCAGAGTCTTATCAATTACCAAAAATTGAATCTAATAAGAACTCAGATGATGATTTTGCACCTATTTATGTCATTGGACTCCAAGAACTAGTCGAAATAAAATTTTTCGATAAAATAAAAGAATACATATATGATTCAATAGAAAACGAATCGAAAAAAACACAAGAACAAAACAAGGAAGCATGGGGGTATGTTTACAACAAAAAAAAAAATTTATTTTTATTTTTTAAGTTTTCATAATTTCATAGTAGTTATTAAAAAAAAATTTAATTTAGATCACTTTTACTCAAAACAATCAGGAAAAACTACGAAAAACATGATTACATAGAAATAAGATGTTTAAGAAAATATGGAACAGTGATATATATTTTTGTTCCTAAATCTGTCTGGAATACTCCTGGTAATTTATTAAATATGGATGCAGATTCTATTAAAGTTGGATCAGGTTTAAAAGGATGTAGTGTAAGTGAATTATAAAAATTATAAATTATAATTAAATTAAATTAATCATGTAATGAAATTATATAGTGGGANTGTTCCTAAATCTGTCTGGAATACTCCTGGTAATTTATTAAATATGGATGCAGATTCTATTAAAGTTGGATCAGCTTTAAAAGGATGTAGTGTAAGTGAATTAGAAAAATTATAAATTATAATTAAATTAAATTAATCATCTAATGAAATTATATAGTGGGATAAAGGAGCAGTTGCAGTACGTTTTGAGTTATATGGGATATCTTTATGTTTTATTTGTGCTCATCTTACATCTTATAGTGGAAAAATTAATGAAAGAAATGTAGATTTTAAGAAAGTTAATGATGAAATTTTATTTGAAAATCAGATAATATCAAAGAAAATTGTTGATCATGATTATATATTTTTTTTTGGAGATTTAAATTATCGTATCAATAGTGAAGGTTGCAAGGATGAAATAAATTGTTTATGGAATACATCAAGCTGCACAACTGATCTACTGCCACTTCTCAAAAACTTACACGAATATGATCAGTTAACTTTAGAATTACGTAGTAATCGGGATACAATTGTAGATAGTTCAGAATTAGATAGTAAATCAGTATTTATGATGGGCTACAGAGAAGATGATAAAATACAAAAAATTATTCCAACCTATATGTATCAAATAGAATTGGGACAAGGCGATAGTAATACAGATGAACCAAACCAAAAATGGAAAACTACCAGTAACCCTGCCTGGTGTGATAGAGTATTATACAAAATAAAGAAACCAGATGAAGACTCTTCTGAAGATAAACATAAATTAAAAATTCTACGATATGAATCTGTTAATGGATACTTGATTAGTGATCACAGACCAATATTTTCTATATTCAAAATAGAACATGTAGTTGAGTGAAGAAACCAAACATCAACACTCAATTTTTTTTCTTTTTAAATTCAATATAATTTATTTTATTTTATTTTATTTTAACAATATTAAAAGAAGTATATAACATTAATAGTATATTACATTATTAATATAATACAATTAAAAATAGTCTATAACCAATTACCAAAAAAAAAAAAAAAATTAATAGTTTCAAGCAATATTAATAAATATAAATAATTATTTATATTCTTTACTTGTTATAATAAATAATATGTGGACATGCACGTGAGAAAAGATTACTTTAGTCACTTGTTATTATATTTGTTATTATATATTTATTATTTATATTTTGTTAGAAACAAAAATTTTTTTTTTGTGTTCTAACTTATTTATTTTTTTTTAATAAAAACACAAAGTTACTAATTTCTTCTATTGATCTCGTTCATAAGTACAACTTCAAAAGTAATGAAATTGAAAACCAAAAGTAAATTTTCTTATTCATATTATCAGAGATTTTTATTTTATTTTATTTCTTTTTTATTTTTTTTTTATTTTTTTTTATTTTTTTATTTTTTATTTTTTTATTTTTTTTTTAAATACAAACTTGATTTTATTTTCCTAATGCAAATATAAAAAAAAATTAATATTAAAAGAACAGAAGTGGATCTATTGAAAAGCAAGTTAAAGATAGAAAATTTCTTCCAAATGCTTTATTTTATTTTATTTTTATTTTATTTAGTTATTTTTCTTTTATTACAACTTATCTTTAGGAAAAGAAATTACCATAGGAGAAAATTTCTATGAAACTTCGACCAGTTGGAAGATTACCGATAATTGAAGCCGCAAAATTTACCTTAGAAACCTGTGAATCAGAGGTTTGAGTTTTTGCAGAAAAGGTCCCGTATCTTTGAACTTTTCGCGTAATGTTATAGAGATGGGAATGTCTCCACCCTATACAGCGAAGCGACAACAAACAACCTAAAATCACCCTGCCTAAAATCACCCTGGTGTGTCGGTTAATTAACTGCATCACGTTCACGTTCCCTATTTGTTTCCTTAGATACAAGATATACAACAACGTGAGAGTTGTAAGTGACTTTGATTTTTAGTAATTTCTGTGAAAACTGCAGAAAATCTTTGGATTTTAAGAAACTCTGAGAATCTCCCTGAATGTCCTCTAAGAAAATTCCAGAAAACATGGGAAATTAGTTTTAAATTTGGATGATACAGGTGTGGAGTTTGGGTGTAAATAATCCAATTCCATATGGAGTAAACATATACGCTGAAGCGCATAAAGATGGGTACATGGAGAAAGTTTTAACTCAAAAAAGTGTGTAAAAATAATTTTCATTTCATTCTCTTTACTACCATGTACCCATGTTTATGCGCTTCAGTGTACATCATTATTTTTAAACCATTATTCATTCATTCATTGTTCTTTGGTTTAACTTAGAAAAACTTGTGTAAATGAATCTGAAGGATAAACTCTGATTTCTAAACAACTAACACCTATTAAAATTATCTACAGGGTTAGGCTGAATTTAGCAGACGATGGAGAAAGTATTGCTAAAAAAGCACATGCTAAAAAAATCCTCTATTCTCATCCCCAATCCCACTCCTGCCAGCTTAGATTCTCACCAGACAATTGCGCGGCAAAACTTTTTCTACTTTAATGGAAAGTCATCGATTCAAAAAAATTTTATTCGATTGACTGCTAACACTTTTCACTTTGATAGTTTAATTTTTAATAATTATATTAAAAATTATTTTATAATTCCGTGTAATTTTACTTCACTTGAACAAATCAAGTGAACGCAATATCAGCGGTTAGACTCGGGATATTGAATACGACTACTAAAGTTAAGGTAAGTTAATTAACCAAAAATAAATTACATTATTTTCGATTACATTACTTAAGTTAATAATAATTCAACGAAGAAAAACCATATTGGAATTCATTATTTTTTTTTGAATGGTTGTCTAGTGGATTTGAACTTAAAAATAAAAATGCTGCAAATGTCGGCAGGGTATAGCAACTCAAAAACGATACAGTTTCTAGTTTTAACTCGTAAGTTTTGAAAGGTAGATGAATTTTGATAATTGACCAGCAATAAAATCCTAGAAATATCCTCTCCTATTCTGTACCTCAGCAACACAAATCAAACAGCGGCAATTAAAAACTTTTTATTGATTTCCTCAAATGCTGAAGTATGGAGCAGATAGAGGACATCATGGAAGTTCATCGGTGTTTCAATTATTAAGATTCACATACCTTGAGAATCGTTTTTGCCTAAAACTTTTGGACAAACGAATGGATCAGTAGGCTTTAGGCAGTGTTTGTAGACGCTCTCTTTGTTATTCCCTTTTAGGTTTAACAATCCAGCAAAATATTTAAGAACGGATGCTGATGTGATTTTTGATATAGCCTAATTAAATTTTTCGGATGCCGAGGTGTGAATTTTGCGATAACCCAATTAAAATTTTCGGACGCCGATATGATTTTAGCGATAGCCCAATTAAAATTGTCCGATGCAAATATGTCACTTTTTGATAACCCAATTAAATCTTTCAGATGGCAATGTGAGATTTGTCTGACAGCCTAATTAAATTTTTCAGATGCTGATATGTAATTTTTATGTTAACTTAATTACATTTCTCAGATGCAAATAAGTAATTTTTATGATACCAATTACATTTTTCAGATGCTGATTTTATTTTCATAATATTGTAATAAAAATTTTCAGATGCCGATATATGATTATTGAGATACTTCAATTAAATTTATCGGATACGATACGTGATTATTGTGATAGGTAAATTTTTAGATAATGTAGATTTTATAATTTCCCGATTCAATTTATGGCGATAGATAATTTTATACTTTTTTTTTCAGTTCATCATTTGTTTATCATGAATGAACTGATACAGGTTGCTGAAACATTTATGTTAATGCACTAAAGTTCGAAAAGGAGAATTTGCTTCTAGTTTTCAGATTTCCTATGTAAATTAACCTTTACATAGATTATGCACGTAGATGACTGTAATTTTTTTGCGGTTGAATATTAAAAGTAAATTATTAAAANAACCTTTACATAGATTATGCACGTAGATGACTGTAATTTTTTTGCGGTTGAATATTAAAAGTAAATTATTAAAAGAATATGTTAACTCTACTTACTTGTCAATTGCTAACACTTGNGTTGAATATTAAAAGTAAATTATTAAAAGAATATGTTAACTCTACTTACTTGTCAATTGCTAACACTTGTAATAAAACCTTGTACATAAAAATTGATTAAAATGAATGATTAGTATTAGTAGAGAAATATAAAATATCATAAAAGGAAACTATTCTAGCAAAAATTAACTTAGAAAAACATAATAAAATGTTTTATTAATAAAATATAAAAACAGACAAATTCTAGAGGAGTGATAACCCTAAGTAAGCATTATTGTTCACAATTCCTAAGAATTAATCAAAATGTTATGGAATACTTGTTACAATTCTCTAGTTTTTGTTTGTAGTTGTTAGATGTTTTGGGACATGGGATGGGATACATGGGATGTACATAACTTAATATTAGTAAGTTTCAATAATTTTAGTTTTAATTCTGGGGTGGTAGCGACTAGCGGGAAGCTCTGATAAATAGAGTTTCTANTAAGTTTCAATAATTTTAGTTTTAATTCTGGGGTGGTAGCGACTAGCGGGAAGCTCTGATAAATAGAGTTTCTACCCTGAGAAGGGTATACAAATTTATCCTTTTTGTCCTCTCTCAACGAATCACTGCATTTTTTGAGGGAGGAACATAAGAAAAGGAAACGTTTTCGTAGTTTTCCCGCTATCAGTTCAGTCAATAGTTATTAAATTGTAAAAGCAAAAACTAGACTTACTTGCTACAGTATGTTAGGTAGCGAAGAAGAATTTTTTCTTCTCACTTCGCTACCTAACATACTGTAGCTAGTCTCCACAGAAAATATCTTCCTTTTATATTAATTATTCTCTATCCTTTTCAATAAAAAACTCAGNAGGAACATAAGAAAAGGAAACGTTTTCGTAGTTTTCCCGCTATCAGTTCAGTCAATAGTTATTAAATTGTAAAAACAAAAACTAGACTTACTTGCTACAGTATGTTAGGTAGCGAAGAAGAATTTTTTCTTCTCACTTCGCTACCTAACATATTGTAGCTAGTCTCCACAGAAAATATCTTCCTTTTATATTAATTATTCTCTATCCTTTTCAATAAAAAACTCAGTAAACAAGTTGATCAATTTCATTTAAGAACCTTCCTAACAGATAAAATTAGAAACTAACTTGAGACGGGTAGCTTCGTGTATTAGTTTCAAACAGTTGTTGTTAACTCTCTAAAATGGGTGTTTAAATCCTTGGATTATTAAATTTTAAAGTGATTACTACCATATTTTTTTCTTTCTGGTAAGTTCATTAACAATTAATTTAACGTAATCAAAATAAAGATTTTTTTACGTTTAAAAAATTTTTTTGAAACTAATTTTTTTTTTGTAGTTTAGGGTAGTAAATGGAGATGAAAGTGAAAGTAATGATTTGGAAATACTCATTGGTTCATTCAATGTAGCTGCATTTAATCCAAAAAAATTGGGGAAGAAGGAATTGAATCTTAAAAAATGGACAATTAAAAATAAATTTAAACCTAAGCCAACAATTAAAAATCTTAATGAAGAAGAAGAGTATGATAAATCACCAATAATTAAATCTAATGAAGACTAGACGATTATCATTTTGCACCTAAGGGTGTATTCGTCATTGGACTCCAAAAATTAGTCGACATAAAAATTTTAGATAAAGTGAAATACAAGTGTAATTTAAGAAAAAAAATCTGAAGAAATACAATAAAAGAGGAAGAAAGCATGGGGGTAAGTTAAAAAAAAAAAAAAAAAATTGTTTTAAGTTTTGTTTCATAGTTAAAAAAATTTGCAAAAAAAATAGTAGCTAGAGGGTTAATGAATATTAAAAAAGAATTTTATTATTATTTTTATTACATCACTTTTNAGGGTTAATGAATATTAAAAAAGAATTTTATTATTATTTTTATTACATCACTTTTACTCAAAAGCATTAAAAAAAACTACGAANGAATATTAAAAAAGAATTTTATTATTATTTTTATTACATCACTTTTACTCAAAAGCATTAAAAAAAACTACGAAAAACATTATTACATAGAAATAAGATGTTTAAGAATATATTGAACAGTGATATTATATTTTTGTTCCTAAATCTGTCTGGAAGACTCCTCGTAATTTATTAAATAAAGATACAGATTCTATTAAACTTGGATCAGGTGAACACTATGTACGTGAATATAAAACAAAAATTTTTAATTGAATTTTAATTTAAATTAATTTAATGAATTAATTACTAGATCATTTTTTATGAAATTATGTAGTGGGAGAAAGGAGCAGTCTCAGTACGTTTTGAGTTGTATGGTAATACTTTTTGTTTTATTTCTGCTCATCTTACATCATAAACTAAAAACATTGAAAAAAAAAATTTAGAATTTCAAAAAGTGAATGATAATATTTGTTTCAAAAATCAAAGAATTGGGGGAGAAGTTGAAGAGCATGATTATAATATATTTTTTTTTTTGAGATTTAAATAGCCGACTGAATATGAAGAAAATAACCCAAAACGTTATAGATTGTTTATGGAATGGGATAAATTGTAAAGGAGTTCTATTCTTCACTGATGAAAGAATTATTCGCGATACTTTATTCAATCATGACCAATTAAATGAAGTATTGAGAAATAATAAGTTAGGTTACAAAGAAGATGTTAAAATAAATGAAATAGCTCCAACATATATGCACAAAGTAAACTTGGAAAAACTATACTTACAAGCAAATACTATCAAAAATAGGATACTAGCAGTAGACTTGCCTGGTGTGACAGAATATTATACAAATTAAAGAAATCAAACTCTGAACCTCAAATTAAACAAGGTTCTCATCCTAAAATTCAATACGACTCTCAACTTGAAATTAAACAAGATTCTCAACCTAAACTTGAACTCGATTCTGAATCTAAAACTCAAGGTGTTGGGTTAAACTTTGTAAAACTGATGCACTGCAACACATTCGAGATTCACCCAGGGGCATTTTTCGTTTATAAAATTTTTTTTCTGTTTTTGTGAATGGATATTAAACAATTGAAATCATTCATTGTTAAGAAAAGCACAAGGAAACAATAGTTTAGTTAAAATAACAAGTTGACATTCCATTAATCCACAAATATTTAACTTTTGAATAGATATTTTAGGTTATACGGGTGGTCGGTAGGATTTATTTAGATTTTAAAATTTTAACAAAAACTCACAATGTACCCTTATATTTTCTTATGTAAGAAAAATAAAACCCTTCAACTTGTACTCATTCAATTCTTTCCGTTGACACTTCCCAAGATAAAAAAAAGGGATTCAAAAGGGTTATTGTTACAATATAATACCTTGAAAAAAAAAATTTTTTTTTTCATTCTTTCCAACAGGTCAATCAACCTGTCACAGTTTCTCAATTTTCAAACAGGTAGAAAATTTACAAAACTACAGTACCTCTTCAAAAATTTAAGGGTTGAGTTCTATAAATTTTATAAATATATATATTATATAAATATATTTTATATATTTCTTATAATCTTATTTCAACCATATAAAGGTAAAAATTCAACAAATTTATTTCAAAATTTTTATTCCCATCGAACTTCCTACTCAAATTGTTAATGTTAATTAGATATTTAATAAATCAATCGTACATAGTAGTAATAAGTTAAGATATTCGAAAAGACGCTTGCAATATGTACAAATTCGACTTTCCATTGTTTCATTTTAATTAGTTTTTTAAATCATTAACATTATTACAGTTTATACAATATAATAACATCGGGAGATTGAAATTTGTGAAAATTGAAAAGTGGTTCTTATTTTGAAAGCCCCAGAAAGTAATAGATTTTTTTTTTTTTGAAATTGAATTTATACTAATTGTGTTTATAAATTAGACAAGTACAATAATTTTGGCTTTTAAGTAAATCAATCATGACTTGGAGAGTTTAGTTTAGGTGACATTTAACTAATCCATGCAAAAAAAACAAAACACAACAAAAACAAACAATACTTTTAGCACTTTTCAATCGATATTTTTAAATTAAAATTTTAGGTTGCAAAGAAGTGTTATTATTAAGAGGGTTTGGTGGAATTTGTGCAAATTCTTGTTTATCGAGTAGGAGTTATAAATTTATATGACTATTAATTTTTTTTAAATTTTAGTCTATTTTCACAGTCGAATAAATTTTGCGGACGAAGTAACTGCTTCCAATGTATCCTACAGTTCCACACATGATACCAAGGCCGAGACTAAAAAGTGCCATATGTCCAAAATAGAATGTTGTCTGGAACAGTCCATACATTCTGAAAGAAGTTGTTATATTATATAACTTGATCTAAATATTCCGTTTTGTTACAATATATTTATCATTGAAGAATATCTTAAGTTTACTAAATGACTTACTTTGTTTTGAAGAGAAAGTAGTAGATGGAATACATATAAACATAACCAGAAGTTGAGGCAGCAGCAAAAAATGATGTCCATTGCCACCTAGAGAGAGTGAAATTTTGTAGTGTTTGATTTTGACCATGAATATCTAAATGTATTTTTTTTTAATAAAATTCAAAAAAACTAACCTGTAATCTTCAGCATTGAGTAGAAAATATGTACAAACAATTGTTACACAGACTGTAACTACAAGTAAAATGAGAAACACGAGCAGCATGAATCCGTAAACGTAGTAGANTACATATAAACATAACCAGAAGTTGAGGCAGCAGCAAAAAATGATGTCCATTGCCACCTAGAGAGAGTGAAATTCTGTAGTGTTTGATTTTGACCATGAATATCTAAATGTATTTTTTTTTTAATAAAATTCAAAAAAACTAACCTGTAATCTTCAGCATTGAGTAGAAAATATGTACAAACAATTGTTACACAAACTGTAACTACAAGTAAAATGAGAAACACGAGCAGCATGAATCCGTAAACGTAGTAGATTTTGTAGGCCCAGANATGTTGACATGTTGACATGTTATATTCATTCCGAATTACTGTCCATATGAATATCTAAATGTATATTTTTTTTTTAAATAAAATTAAAAAAAAAAACTAACCTGTAATCTTTAGCATTGAGTAGAAAATATGTACAGACAATTGTTACACAGACTGTAACTACAAGTAAAATGAGAAACACGAGCAGCATGAATCCGTAAACGTAGTAGATTTTGTAGGCCCAGAATGATGTAAATATGAAATACCTAAATATAGAAAATATAAGAATTTTTAAATCCATAATTTATAGTAATGTATGTAATCTAAATGTGTACATTTCGATAAAGATGGATCCAAAAGGGAGAATTCCCCCAAGAGCCACAATTACAAGTGGTTCCATAAACCATTTCTTTTCTGGTATTGGTCGAGGGACTGCGTTGACACGACAGGGATGGTCAGCTTGGCCAGCAAGGTTCCGTCCTAAAACTGTACCGACTAGTGTGAGAGGTAAAACAATAAAGAGTACAATACATGTCACAGCCACCTGGACAAATAAAAGTAAATGTGACAGTTGTAGATTGAGGTTATGTAATCAAGTAATATTTCATTTTCTCTTTACCATGCTCCCGAAAGGAATGGCACGAGAGGCGTGGTAATAAATTGCAATGAAATTGATGAAAAAGGCAGTTCCACAAACGACGAATGACAAGAGAAACACGGATGCTAACATTTGTTGGATCCACTTCTGGAAATTTTGGGTTAATTTGTCACAGGTTAATGTAAAATGATTTATATATAGTCATATTGTGAGACACTCACCTTTCCTCCTGATNAGGAATGGCACGAGAGGCGTGGTAATAAATTGCAATGAAATTGATGAAAAAGGCAGTTCCACAAACGACGAATGGCAAGAGAAACACGGATGCTAACATTTGTTGGATCCATTTCTGGAAATTTTGGTTTAATTTGTCACAGGTTAATGTAAAATGATTTATATATAATCATATTGTGAGACACTCACCTTTCCTCCTGATNTTTAATTTGTCACAGGTTAATGTAAAATGATTTATATATAATCATATTGTGAGACACTCACCTTTCCTCCTGATTGTGAGTAAATTGAAGCTCCAAAATAACCTATTCAATGAATTTAAATGAAATTTATGAGTCTCTTTGAATTTCTAATGAGATAATTGCAATACCGTTAATTGGAGACGTAGCCGCGTAAACAAAAATTGCAGTAGAAAGTAGTGATCCACGTTCAGTATAGAGTTCCCCAAGTATTGTGAAGAGAATCACAGCAATCGTCACAACGAGCAGTTGGTACCCAGTACCCAAAACAGAAGAAAATACTAATAAATGCGCTGGTGTCCTAAAAACATCACCATGAACTTGTTTCCAACCATATTCGTCTCCAAGTTCTCTATCCTGTATAGTAAATAAATAGACTCAACTTTTTATGTTTATAAAAAATAAATTCAACAAGTTAGTTTCATTCTTACCATATCCATTTCCTCTTCATCCTTGGCATATCGAGCATAATCCTTCCGTAGAGTTCTCATCAGGATCATACTGACCAAACCAACAAGAAATATGACCATCATGAAGCTATTGAAGATCGAGAACCAANTTCTCATCAGGATCATACTGACCAAACCAACAAGAAATATGACCATCATGAAGCTATTGAAGATCGAGAACCAATGGATTCGGTGTTGAAAGAAGTTTGCTATAGATTTGATAAAAAAAATTTAGATACAAGTTTCTCGTTATTTTGAGTACTGAATAACACTTGATAGATTAGAAGAATCTACAAAATGTATAATGACATCTTTACCATATTTAAAAGATTTAGGACCTATTATTTAGTTTAGTTTAAGAATATTAATTACCATCCAAATACTTATCAAATCGATCTTCGTATTTGATCGTCGATGGTTTCCAATTGACCTCATAGCTGAACGCAATTTTATCTCCTTGTTTTAGTGCAGTTTTTCCTTCAGTTGTCATATTTACATCAACTATTCTGTGCCCGTTGTATCCAATGTCAAATTTCATATGAGTGTATAAAAATAATTCATTTTGGTCAATCTCACCAACAACACCTATCATATAATAATTACAAAAGACTTTTAACCCTCAAACCAAGTATTTTCGTGAAGTTACTTTACTTTACTTTCGTACCCCAAATTGGAAGGTCATCAATAAACATTTGATACCAATATCGGTTCTNGAAGTTACTTTACTTTACTTTCGTACCCCAAATTGGAAGGTCATCAATAAACATTTGATACCAATATCGGTTCTTGATTGCAAATTCAAATGCTTTGAAATCTTCTAATTTCAGCTCTGGGACTTCACAGTAAGCATTCACAGCTGTTTTACCTAAAAATATATATGATAATAGAGATAATAATAATAATACATAAACACCATAATAATGTAATAATTATTAAATTTTNAAAAATATATATGATAATAGAGATAATAATAATAATACATAAACACCATAATAATGTAATAATTATTAAATTTTAGAATACGCTACAGCAGGATTTACATACTTTTAAAATTAAAACCAATTTGTGAATATTCAAGTTCGTATCCTTCCAACGCTTCTCCAAGTGTTTCATGATAATGTCCAATATTTTCCTGAAGTCCCTTACAATAGGGAAGGGAATAATATTTGTACGTTTCTTGTTGATTATGATATGGACCAACTGTATTCATCCATAGCACGACTTCTTCGCCGTCCTCATACTGCAAACAAATACGAATAAGGAAAGAAAATTTTAGCTTAGGTGTGAGAAAGAAAGTTAATTACAGATTATATACTGTATATTTCACTAAAGTAAAACTTTTACATAAATAAGCTTGACGACCTTACCAGATGTGCGTGCTCGTCCCCTAGAACATGTAGACAACCGGTGAGGGAGACGAGAATGAGAACTGTTACAAGTATTCGGGT
The DNA here is from genome assembly GCA_002738285.1 of Holacanthella duospinosa. NCBI lineage: Eukaryota > Metazoa > Arthropoda > Collembola > Poduromorpha > Neanuridae > Holacanthella > Holacanthella duospinosa. Next base: position 1,754,349 of record NIPM01000004.1, on the reverse strand, counting down.
CATACTGGTGACCCAAGTCTTTTTTTCAGGGATTGTCCAAGTAAAAATTAACAGAAACAATAATAACTGCTAACTGCTAAAGTGCTAACAAATTGTTGTTTTGTAAAGAATTTCGAATTTTTTTCTTCCAAATCCAACTTGAAAAAAAAAATTATTGAAATCGAGATTAATCTGTGAGAAGGAGAACAGTGGGACTCAAACTCAGACTTCGGACCTTATGATCTGACCTAACCTAAAAAATGTATAACCTAAATTAAATAATCGATCTAAACTAAATTCAACACTACGTAGGAGTAAGGCAAGATTTGTCAATTACTCTGTATTATTTTTACATTAAGGTTGGGTTTTCTTAAATTCAAAATGAGCCAAACATCCTCTTATATTTCGGCATGAAAAGAGCATTGAAACCTCTGCCTTATTTGAACCTAAGTTCCGATTCCGAATATTGAAGTACTAAACCTAATTTAATTTTAAAAAAAATTTTTTTTTTAATTAGTTTAAATATTTCAATACTTCAAATTTAATGGTCTAACAATAATTATAAGGACATATCCGACGTAAACAAGGTTTAATTTTTTTTTAATTTTGTTAGGATCTTAGAAAGCCGTTATTTAGTTTGTAAGTTACAGTATTTTTGAAACAATGATACCCAAGAAAATTTAAAATTTCAAATCCGGCCTATAAGAGTAAAGAATTCAATTTCAATTCAAGTGACTAAATGTTTTAACATTACTTGAAACATCTTTATTGAAAAAAAACAACATGTTAAGTGTTTCTTATTTAAATTCTTTATCTTACGTTTATGTTATTTATTATTAGGTTTTAAATTTCAGAATAGGGTACACAACATTTAACAGAATTTTTAGTCCCGCCACGCTACAACTTAACTGTGGTTCTGCATTTTTTTGTTGGTTGTAAGTATAGCTTTTTAGTAAGCTCTTCTTTCGTATTGTGAAAGTCTTCGCGGTGAAAAAAATGGCAATTTTTTCAATATCTCTTCCTCATTTTTTTTTCAATTATAGTACTATTCTGAGGGGATAATGATGTCAAAAATAATAAAATTTTGACTTAAGTACATAATCTATTTTTTTAACTATGGAAGTAATTTCTTGTAAAAAAATTCAATATACATCATCTATGCAATGAGATATTAAGTAAAAACATGTAAAAATAACATTTTTTAAGTTTTATAAGTTGATTAAATTAGATTATAAAAAGCAGAAGAGAATAATAAATAAATAAAGTTAATGAGCTTAATTTAACTTTTATGAGACACTAAAAAGAATTTTAAAAGTTTTTGGTAAGCTTTTTAAATTTAAATGTTTCATATTTTTTAGGTAAAAGAAGAGTTAAACCATTAAATTCAAGACAATTTNTAAGCTTTTTAAATTTAAATGTTTCATATTTTTTAGGTAAAAGAAGAGTTAAACCATTAAATTCAAGACAATTTCTTTACTATTAGTTCTTACATAAATATAAAAGTAAATGTTATTTTTTAACAGTTGTAGGGATTTGAGCATAAGACTCAATACTACTACTCATAGGACTACTGTACTCATAAATGAGACAGTAGACTCTTTACCTGGCAATGAATGACCAGGAAGGAGAGTTTCGGAATNTAAGCTTTTTAAATTTAAATGTTTCATATTTTTTAGGTAAAAGAAGAGTTAAACCATTAAATTCAAGACAATTTTTTTACTATTAGTTCTTACATAAATATAAATTACTCATAAATTTATGTACTCATAAATGAGACAGTAGACTCTTTACCTGGCAATGAATGACCAGGAAGGAGAGTTTCGGAATTGTATTGAGATTGAGAACAGGATTCGACAAATCGGCTCTGTAGCACAAATGGTAGTGTAGTGTAGTGTAGCACAAATGGGTCTGAATTACCCAAGACGTGGGATCATACCCTACCAGAGACCAAATTTTTGTGGCAATCCCTGTCTCAATATCAAAGTGGCGAGTCAACCCCGCCACACAGTTATGTTAGTTATACTTTTATATTGAAATTATTGATAAGAGTATTGATAAAAGTAAGAGTATGGCAGAGGTGTCTCATGCACTTTGGGTTATTTCCTGTTAGGTTCTTATCTTAGATTTAAAAATGGCGCGAGATATTTAAACAAAAAACTTGGCACATATAGGTTTACAAAGATCATCAGAAACTATTGTAGAACCAACAATTAAATACCATGATTGTGCGTAAATTTTAACGGACCAACCTTTTAACTTACCAGTTTGGTCTGTCTTCATTTGAAGTTTGTTATTAGGTCAGTCAGTCAGGCGAAACCAGTAAGCTGAAAAGTCGGTCCGTTAAAATTTACGCACACGCATGGTATTTAATTGTTGGTTATACAATACTACCTTACTTTGACTTTGATAAGATTTGATAAATTAATGAAAATATTAAAAAATGTTTAGGTAACTCTATTATTTGTTTCAAGTAAATATTTTTAAGCTAATTTCCCCTCATAGTCTCGGATTCTCCCTGGAACTCTAACTAACAGACGTAGACTGAGCAGGGCACCTGTGACGTCACCAAGACGTGTTCGTTCGATTCGAGCTCTCAAAAGAGGAAAATATGCAGAAAAAAAAAGTGAAACTGATTTCACTCATATCAGACGATTTGAGGATTATATGGGGGCCTCTTTTACTAGGGTCTTTTTATGTACATAGTTGGGGAAATAAAAAAATTAGATTTTACTTTTTGAACACACTTTACATGGGTTTTGTGTTGAATTCTTTATAATACCTCAAGAAATTTAAAAAATTCAATTCTGTCTGTTAATAAAATAAGGATAATAATTTATTTTAGTTTTAAAAATATAAATTTTACTTAAATTTTTCTAGACTAAAATATTAGACTATTTAAAAAAAAATTTTAGACGCTGATTTTATGTAAAATTTATTATAGTATAGAAACAAATTTTAATTTGTGCTTGTGACATAAGCATAAAAATTGGTAAAAGTGAAGGAAAACAATCTAATTTTGATAAAAGAAAATTAAGAAAGTGATAACCAATTTTTGTTTCTGATAGTGTACGTTTTTTAAAGTGAACCATTCTCATAACTTTTTTTGACTCGCTGAAATAGAGATAGTAATGGAATTTTATTAAAAAATTTTTTATTAATATAAATTACTTTATTGATCACCTTCACACCTTCACTATAGCGTGTTGAAAATGGTACTATGGATTTCCTTATGGTTCAGTAGTCTATATAAGTCTATGTAAATTTTAAAATTAACCCTGTATTTAATATATCATTAGTACTAAATAGTTACTACTTTACAACTAGTGTCATACATTTTGAATATGAACAAGGTTCGAAAATATTAAATTTTTTTAAATTTTAATATTTTTATAAGTTATGATGTAACATGAAAGTTACTTTTTAGTTTCTATTTCTCAAGGAACCTTGAGTATAGAAATTAAATTTTTATATTCCATTGTCCTACATTCCTCGATTATTTACCTAAAATTTTTTATAGCTTATTAATTTTCTCTTTAATTTCTTTTGATTCTTACCGAAAAAGAGTCAGATTTTTTATGATGACTAATCTAGCGCAAAATTTAAATTATCAGTGAGAAATCAGTCAGTGCTTGAGGATCATGTGTCATACTTCTGAAGTAGTTTGTAAAAGCTACAATGTATTGTTTTTGGAACGTAACTTCATAATAATTATTAGTGTTATGAATCATTGAGTCATGACTCATGGAGTCACTGCCAGACTCGGGAGTTATGACTCTTTTATTACATTTACAAATGAGCATATCAGACTTTTTTTCCCATCTACTTTTACAATTAACTAACAAAAAAAAATTTTTTTTTCTTTTAGAATGTCTTACGTGATTTTTTATATTATAGTTAGAGTCAGAGCCATGACTCTTGAACTCTGACTCAGAGTCGACTCCCAAAAATCAAGGTTTGAGTTTTGACTCCAAGAGTCGACTCCCAAGGTTTAGAGAGTCAGATTCATGACTCCCTGAGTCAGTGACGGCTAAATTTGGCTAAATTTGGCTAAATTTGGAGGCTAAATTTGAAGTCATGATAAATTACTAATATTTATTATTGAGTCATTNTAGAGTCAGAGCCATGACTCTTGAACTCTGACTCAGAGTCGACTCCCAAAAATCAAGGTTTGAGTTTTGACTCCGAGAGTCGACTCCCAAGGTTTAGAGAGTCAGATTCATGACTCCCAGAGTCAGTGACGGCTAAATTTGGCTAAATTTGGAGGCTAAATTTGAAGTCATGATAAATTACTAATATTTATTATTGAGTCATTANGGCTAAATTTGGCTAAATTTGGAGGCTAAATTTGAAGTCATGATAAATTACTAATATTTATTATTGAGTCATTAATCTCTAAATTTCGAGTAAATTGTCCACCTCTGACTGTGTAAAGGCCAAATGGCATGAGTTTTAGTTTAGCTGAGTGTACGGATACGATACGGACGACGCAGGGAGAGGGGTGGTGGGTGGGTGGTCTCTCGTTTTGCAGTGCAGTTGTGAAAGTGAGAGGGATAGGTCACCAACAGGATTTTTTCCAATTTATTTCTCTTTGTCCATCGTTAATTTGGACAAACCTGGATCTGGAACAATGAGCTCAAGCCAAAAAATGTCAACAACGGAAAGAGCCATTAAAAGTAAGTCCAGATTTCATATAATCCTCTTTCATTCATAAATTTTTAATCACCAGCATTGCGGTTTTGTTAATAATTATAAAGGGAGATTTAGAACTAAACCAACCAAAACACATGATATGGTATATGGTTATGGTTTGCTTGAATTTTGTTGATTTCGTTCCTTGGATTAGTTTGGGCAGTGGTTGGATCACGATTTTGTGAATGGTTTTGGTCATGTCCATTATCAACCAGAACAGTCAAACCCAAATAATATTTGATTTATTAGGTGAGATATTAAAACAAACAAGCGTAGTCAAGGTGGCATGAAAATATTAGGGGGTAATGATGACTGAAAGTTGAATAAAAAATAATGTTAGATTTTTTGTACTGTACTATTCGATGGACTTCTGGGTTGATTGGTTGATATCGGACGTGTTTAAAAAAAACCAGTACATTAAACTAAATTTACATGGAAAAGTTTGGTGGTTTCGGTGCCCCTCCCACCCGTGGAAATGGCATAAATGATATCTATAAGGTAATCCTAATCAGTCAAAAAATTTTGGGTTGCTTAAGAATCTGACATCCATTGTGTTATCAAAATCGAGTCTGGTAAATTTATTTATTTATTTTATACAGAAAAAAAAAAATTTTTTTTTTTTAATTTTACTGATGAACAAAAAAAAATTTCGGTTCTCTGTATTTACGCTTTTGAATGAAATTTTCAGTTTTCATAGGTAGGAGTAATAATAACATTATAATAACATCACANCTAAATTTACATGGAAAAGTTTGGTGGTTTCGGTGCCCCTCCCACCCGTGGAAATGGCATAAATGATATCTATAGGTAATCCTAATCAGTCAAAAAATTTTGGGTTGCTTAAGAATCTGACATCCATTGTGTTATCAAAATCGAGTCTGGTAAATTTATTTATTTTATACAGAAAAAAAAAAATTTTTTTTTTAAATTTTACTGATGAACAAAAAAAAATTTCGGTTCTANTTACTGATGAACAAAAAAAAATTTCGGTTCTATGTATTTACGCTTTTGAATGAAATTTTCAGTTTTCATAGGTAGGAGTAATAATAACATTATAATAACATCACAGTGTCCGCTGATGCTCTCTGTGATAGTGCGCTTTAGGTTCTTATCTTTTAGGTTTAAAACTCTCAAAAGTGAATTTTTATATAATTATGTAGAAAAATCAGGTATTGTTACAATCAGACGACATTGCTTTCAACCATTGCTTCTGTAGGTAGTTGCTTGGTTTATTTCTCTAGTTGTTAGGTTTTGCTTAGGTTGAGCTATTTCATTTTTCTTAGACGGCAATTACTAGGTTACATTCTTGTCTAGATTTCGCTTTAGACTAAACCATTTAGTTATCAAGCCTTTAAGTTTGTGATTAGGTTCAATTTGTTGTTTATTTCTTTAGGTTTTACTAAACTTTTTAGGTTCAAGGTTTTTGATTAGGTTTGTTTAGTTTGGCATTTCTAGGTTCAAGGTTTATTAAGTTAGACTAAAATTTTTACTCAGACTTTTATTGATTCTTGTTTTTTTTTTCATTCAAACTTGATTTTATTTTCCTAATGCAAATATAAAAAAAAATTGTTGTTATAATTCTTGTTTAGATTTATTAGCTAGGCTTTTGTTTAGGTTAATTTTCAAATTTTTTGTCAAGGTTTTTTGAGTTTAGGCTTGATCAAATTTTTTATAGGTTCATTTGTTGAGTTAGGGTTTATCGAGTTACCGTTGGGATATTGATTTCATGATTTCCAAGCAGTTTTCTTCTTAAGGTTTGGATCTTACCTCCCAAATCCAGTTGTAAAACACGTTAAACAAACTTGAAAAACTAGTGTCGAGAATTTGTTAAATTTTAATTAGTTTAAGAATTTTTTGATCGACACTAATGGATGACAAACGAATACATAATTTATGAATTGGAATGGTTTATTCGGTGGGAGTAAAGCGGCGGATTCTGATGCTGTCTGAGTTATTTACTGTTAAGTTTGTATCTTTCGTTTTAAAAGCCTACAACAAAATGTACAAATAGCATGCTGTTATACTCAACCTACGCGCTACGTCGGCTTGTCTCAATTTACGCATTTGGTTAAGTTAATTAGATTACACAATAGAATTTACTAGACAGTATAGACAATTTCGAATAACTTAAAACTTTTATTTTTTTTATCATTTTGCACTAAATATCCACGGTTCATACCTAAGAATAAGAATGTGTTTCAATATTTTTTACAATAAAAGTGTCGTAATGGAAAATAGTTTACTAGGCTGGAGCATAAATTCTTCCCAGTTCTTTAGTATAGTGGAGATAGTGGAGTTCGCTTATAGTTAACTCAGTTATATAATTGGTCGCAGAAATTAACATTAGATTGATATGATATTAAATTAAAATGACTTCATTAGATGGGTATCCGTAGCCTGCTTATTGTTTGCAGTTAAAGATGACTTAATACAATACTTACAGTTGACTTCAACTGTAATGAAAATCAGGATCTTGTCTCTAGTGAAACAAAATTTATGGAGCGAAAGCAAGATAATATTTATAAGTTTTTTTTTTGGCTTNAAAATCAGGATCTTGTCTCTAGTGAAACAAAATTTATGGAGCGAAAGCAAGATAATATTTATAAGTTTTTTTTTTTTGGCTATAATGAACCGTATGTATTGAACTCGAAATTCTGTTGTTCAGGAATTTTGTACGGTTATAGTGTAACTTTTTTTTTTGTTCACTTCATCATCCCACATCACCTTTTCAAAATTCTAAGATTTAAAATAATTAGTAGAATTAACAATTTTTTTTAAAAGAATTGAAGAATAAATGTAAGGGAAAGGTTTATTAGTCAATTCAACACTCGCTTTACATGGAGCGTAAAATAATAGATTTAATTTAGATGTCAAATTTACAAAAAAAAAAGAAGAATTTGGGAACTATGCATTCACTTAATGCACCATTTGTCGGAATATATGTATGGTTAAACCGAGTATGAAGCATTATAAAATGAAAAATGACAAGCAAAAAAAAATTATTAGTAGTTCAATTTTCATTAGTTAGTTTTAGTTGTATAAAATAACGTTTCAAATTATAAAGAATAGACTGGATTTCCAACAGTTACTAAGGAAAATATTACCGTTTACCAAAGACACATCACATAAATTTAAAATCATACCGTCAAACAAAAATTTCTAATTATTTTTTATAATATTATCAATGGGTCCTAACTAACTAGAAATTAAATTGATTTATCACCACAGTCATTATGTTTTTGGTTTTAAACTTTGGTTTTAAAAGTATGGTCATTTTTGTGACACTTTTTGAAATGAAAGAATCCTGATCATATGATTATGTATACTGCATAATAGTTAAATACATTTATTTATAAATCATACTTTACTTAAAATTTAAACAATAGTCTACTTTCTGTCTACTTTTAGTTTCACTTCACCAAGGTTACTATTTTAGATTAAATTCATAGTATAACCTTGGGATTTTACTATAGCCGGACTCAACTGCATATGGAATTCCGTCTTCCGTGTTTTTTACATTATGAAATGGTCCGTAAACCATACGAATTCCGTATTTTTTTGTATTACAGAGTAGAGTCCATATAAAACTGTATTTTTTTTTCGTGCGTTGAAATCTGATAACTTATGCACAAAAAAAAATAATAATTTTTTTATAGGATTTCCCTTGACCATAACTTTCTAAAACCCAAACACGTTCGGTTTGATTGAAGGTGGTTAGCCTGGAAAAATTGGTTGATAAATCTAATCTAATAGTAGTAAGTGACTATTAGTTTTGGGCTTAAAAAAAATAATTTTTTTTTGGCACTTGCAACCATTTGTCTGAGAAGTGATTGTGATATTTCTACTATGCAAAGCCTAAGTTTCCTGGAATGTATTTGAGTGGGGTAAGGATTGATTTTTGAATAACCCATGAAGAGAGTGAAAGGAGAGAAAGTAAAAATATTATATAATAATAGTAGGTAGGACTAGGAAGAGTCTGTTATGGATTTTTACCTGTTGAACAGTGAAAGGGAAGAGCATGAGCTGTGTTTGGCGACTGTGCAGGGTTTATTGTTATACTATTTTTTTTTTTACTAAAGTAAAGTTGTTTGTTGTAAAAAAATAATAATAGGAAATGGAAAATTATTAATATAAATTGAATTAATTTTTGGTAAAAAACTAAAAGGGAGTTTGTAGGCTGTTGGCTGTTGAGCCGTTCCATTATTTTAACCTTTTTAAAAGAAAAAAAAAGCAAGGTTAAATGAAGAGGAGTGTGTATTGTTGATGTTGATAGTAAGAGGATGTTTTGTTTAATTTTTTGACAGGTGTTCCATTACCACCGAGTCATAAGTTGACAGTTGCGGAAGTGTTTGACAGTAGGACAGGGAAACCAAATCATGAAAAATTAAAACATCATTTTGTTCAAGAAGGAAGAATAGAAGAAAGTGCTGCACTTAGAGTCATTAATGATGGAGCGAGTCTTCTGCGTACTGAACGGACCATGATTGACATTGAAGCCCCTGTTACAGGTAGATATGGAAATAGAAAATGGAAAATTCATGTTAGTAATGTCCAGTCTATACTATTTTGGTTAATTTCAATCTAATTTTTAGTCTATCAATTACTATTATGGTTTGTTACTACTGTCATTGTTTTTTGTTTTTTTCTGTATATATATAGTGTGTGGAGATATCCACGGCCAGTTTTACGACCTTATGAAACTCTTCGATGTCGGTGGTGATCCGGCCTCGACCAAGTACCTATTTCTAGGGGACTATGTTGATAGAGGCTACTTTAGTATAGAGGTAAGTCAATTTGTTAGTAACACGTTTAGAAATTAAATTATTCTGTTTTTTTTTTTTTTTTTTNTTAAAAATTAATTTTTTTTTTTTTTTTTTTTTTTTTTTGTGTGTGTGTGTGTGTCTGCCAATTTGGTATTCTTTGATGATTTAATCGGTGACAAGTGGTTTTTTGAACTTACTTGATAAATCCATTTCTATCAGGTGATGATGAATGGCATACATGAAGGTTTTGATGTCAGTATTTAGTATTAGTAACTTTGTTTTCAATGTAAAGTGGGAAGTGGGGTGGGGGTGGGTAAATGGGTAGAGATTCAAGATTTTTTTTTTTTTTTGTTTTGATGAAAAGTTTGGGTTTGAGGGGTTTGAGGTTTTGGATGATTAATAGAAATCTCTGATTTTTTTTTTTTTTTTTTTTTTTTTTTTATAACTATTATTATTTTAAATTTTTATAAACTGGTGGTACTAGTGGACTAATCAGTAAGGAAAATTTCATGTGGGTACAGTTGTTTCTTGGAAACAATTTTGAATTTTCTATTATCTACATGGTCTACTGGTTGTGATAAACCAATTTCAAACATGTATTTACTATTTAGATTATATAACATTGGATTTTGTAGTTTTTGGTTATATCATGTAAGCTTATCATGGCTTTAGAGAAAATATTTTTGATATAAATTTTGAGTAGAAAGACAAGAAATTTATCATATAGAGGAAAAAGTTAACGAGACAATGGGTATTAACTTTAACTTCCAAACTGTTTTTTTTTTTTTTTTTTTTTTTTTTTTTTTTTTTGTTTTTTTTTTTTTTTTTGTTTTTCGAGTCAATGAATACAAGTATTTAGTTAATAATATTATGTAAAGTATTAGAGTAGAGTAATAGAGGTAAATGTTTATTTTTATTTTTATTTTGTGGTAATTTGGATAAGTAAAATGAGTCCTTAGACAATACTTTACAATATGTTTCTTCTTATTATAATGACTAAAAGTCTAAATTATACAATTTACTGAAGATTTTTTGTTAAGTCTTGTTTAATTTGTTATAAATTAAGTTACCATAAATGAACCTTGTCGGTATTTTTTTAAAGTCTTCTCAAAGTCATTATTATAAGGAGTTGTATAATTTAGGCTCATTAGAAGTAAATTGATGTTGAGTTTAGGTTTTTACATATATAATGCCTATATTGATATTGATATTGATATTATAGGCTTTCGTGAGAAAGAGAATTACTTTGTTGAAATAACATGTAATAGGAATACGATGAAGTAAATCATGGAAACAAATAGAAGGATTTTAATTTTATTTACTATATATTGGGTAAATTAGTTTCATTGTTTTTTTTTTGTTTTTTTTTTTTTTGGATTTTTTTTTGTATGTTTTGCAAAATCGGATATAATTGAGTATGTACTGTGGGATACTTTTTTGTTTTTATGTTGTAAAAAAGCTAAGCTATAAGTTGTTAGAAAAGTTAAAAAAAAATTTTTTTTTGTTTATTTAGACAATGATTGTCCGGTAAATATTAAGATATAGGTAGAATATTTCGTTTGTTTAATTTGAAGGATGGTAGGATAGAGAGGGAAATAAAATGAGTAAAAGCAGGAAGGAGGGGTTTTTATAAATCTGTTTCTTGTTTCAGTTATTGAGAGTCCTAATCTCTTTCGTGAGTGTTTTTATTTTTATTATTTATTTTTTATATATAGTTTGAATGAGAGAGTGTAGATTTTTTGATGGAGTGGAAATGTTAGTTGGGATATAAGAGACAGAAAGTGTTAAAATATTATGAGGAGATGTGAAGAGGATTGAATGGAGTTAGTGTTATTATTAACTTTTCCTTGACTAATGATGATGTCCTGGGCCCTTCTTTCCTTATATTTTCTAGTCTTAAGGAGTAGAGAAAAAGAACAAGAGATATATATTATATATATATATATTTTTTGTATGAAAAGTGGTTGGAGAAGTTAGAAGTTCCACTTGAAAAGATCAAGTATTATCATCCCGTTGTCCAAGTTTACTTTCTTGGTGTGGACTTTCACAAAATCTCATTGTTCATTCTCATTGATTCTCTCTATCTCTTTCAGTAGTTCTCTCTTCAGTGGTGTGTCTAGGAGTTTCATATTTGATGTCTCTGATATAACGGTAGTAGTGGTAGTGGTAGTGGTAGTGGTCTTGTCTTTTTTTTTTTTTTTTTTTATGTGATTCATCTATGTTCTTATGTTCTTTTTACTTTCTGTTCTTTTCTAGTTTAACTCGAGTGGAAGTGGACTTTTCAATTTTCCACTTGGTGCTTGGGAAAAAAAGAGTAGAGTTTCTATTTCTAGGGGTTTTTTTTTTGGTCGATGTAGAAGGAAAGGTAGCTGATTTTGATATAGTAGTTTTAGTTTCTATGTTCTTTTAAATTCGTTTAAAAACTCTGTTGGATTTTAGTTGCCAAAAGTCTATATTATAAAGGACAAGGACTTTTTTTTTTTTTTCTTCTTTTTTTTTTCTTAATATTATTTTTAGACAAACGCAAATTTTTTTTTTTTTTTTTTTTTTACCAATTTATTGATCTCAACATGATGAACTCACAAACTCAACCTTGGCTTGAGCTTGAGCTTGAGCTTGAGAATAGTGATAAAATTTGTCCCTGTTTGTTTGTTTGTTGTTGAAATTAGATAAGTTCTTCAATCTATAAAATTGTTAGTTGTAGTTGGTAGTTGTAATTGTTAATAAAAATTATTGATGAGGCTCAAATCGAGATGGTTTTAGTTTTTTTTTTAATATTAATCTGTTTTTTTTTTTTTTTTTTTTTTCTAAGAGCATTTATTTTTCTATTAAGTACTCCTAATGCTAATGACTAATGAGTGAAACGGGTGAAAGTTTGTAAAAGCTTTTGATAATTTTTGTTTGTGATTTAGAGATGTTTCTTTCAAAGGCCTTTTCTTATTCTTATAGATTTTTTTTTTTGTGTGAATTGTAGAATTATTGTGAAAATCTTTATCGAATTTTTTTTTTTTATAAAATGATGAAAGCGGATGATAATGCCATGCTTTGTAATAGTTGTTGAGTTAAACTGATTTTGAGCTTATTTTAATAAGCTTATATGATAAAGAATAATATTATGTTGTAATTGAACTTATTCTTGTCTACTTACTGGTTGTGTAATTCAATCCCAATTTATTTAATTTTTTTTATATTGGAAAGGAAGAAAGGATCATTATTCTTCTAGTTTTTTGTGATATTTATTTATTCTTCTCTTTTTCAGTGTGTTTTATATTTATGGTCGCTAAAATTAACCTACCCGACTACCTTATACTTACTCCGGGGAAATCACGAGTGTCGACATTTGACTGAGTACTTCACGTTTAAACAAGAGTGTAAGTTTTTTATTTTTTATTTTTGTTAGTAATAATAAGTAACGAGAAAGGAGTTTATATTTAATAATATTTAGGTAAAATCAAATATTCGGAACGAGTTTACGATGCATGTATGGAAGCATTTGACTGTCTCCCACTTGCGGCATTAATGAATCAACAGTTTCTCTGTGTCCATGGCGGACTCTCACCTGAAATCCATACATTAGATGATATTCGAAGAGTAAGTGAAAGCTATCAGGTTTAAAAAGAAAAAAAAGAAAGAAAGAAAAGTCTAATGTTTACATTTAGGTGAGGAGGGGGTTGGTTTGGTTTGGTTTGGAATGGTAGAGTTTATATTTATATCTAAATTTTTTATTAGTTGGATCGATTCAAAGAACCACCTGCATTTGGGCCCATGTGTGATCTGTTATGGTCGGATCCACTCGAAGATTTTGGGAATGAGAAAAATACGTCAGAGCATTTCACTCATAATACTGTTCGAGGATGCTCATATTTCTATAGGTAAGTCTTTTTTTTTCTTTTTTTTTTCTTTTTTTTTCTTTTTTTTTCTTCCTTTTCTTCCTTTTCTTTTCTTTTTTTTTCTTCTCTTTTTTCATATTTTTTGGTTCGATTTTGGTTTATATTTTATATAGTTGTGATGAAGGGGTAGAGACAGTGTGAAAATGTTATAAATTCAAGAGGAAAATGTGAAGTGGATGCATATTGAAGAGGAAAGTTTAAAAAAAAAAGAGAAAGAGAAAGTCTAGAATGTAGAATGTATATTCATTGAGATCAAGAGTCAGTTGGAAATGGTTGTAGAGATGTATATATAACCACATAAGAAGAAATCAGGAAAATGCGTCTATTCTTGTTGCTCTTGTTGAAAAAAGATGAAGATGAGATCTCATTTTTTTTTTTTTTTTTTTATACTTTCCCTTTCTCTCTTCCTCTGTTACTTTCTCTTTTTCTGGAAAAAAAAGTGGAAAGAGACTTTGACTCCTTTTACTTTTTTTTTTTTTTTTCTCNTCATTTTTTTTTTTTTTTTTTTATACTTTCCCTTTCTCTCTTCCTCTGTTACTTTCTCTTTTTCTGGAAAAAAAAAGTGGAAAGAGACTTTGACTCCTTTTACTTTTTTTTTTTTTTTCTGTTCTTCTCTTTCTTTACATGGAGGAGTGGAAATAGATGAGAGGATAGTATTAACGGTATCTCTCGCTTCTTCATCTGTGTACTGAGAGACTTTTTTTTTTGGAGTTGTGCTAGTGAAGCGACGGTAGTAGCTTGTAGACGTTAGAAAATGGTATATATATATATATTTTTTTGGTTAGCCTTGTTCCTTTATAACTATAGTGTCTAGAACGAGGAGCTCTCTTCGAGAACAGAACTTTTTTTTTTCCTCGCTCGCTCACTCTCTCTCTCTCTCTCTTCTTTTCTTCCATGTGTTATTTCTTATTCTAGCGCATCGCGCATGGTTCTTCTAGTTCTAATCCGTAAAATCAATGTTATGATTTTCCTGGACTAGTTCTCTCCCTCTGCTCTAGGGAGAGAGTTTCTGTTCAAAATTTTCTTTCTGACTTTCACTCTGTAGTAAGTCTGAGATGTAATCATTGTTTATAGAACAGAAGGATCAGAGTTATATAAGATGGGATGATGATGATGAAGGTGTTTTTTTTTTTTTGGTTGAAAATTGATGTATTTTTTATTTTATAGTTATTTTTTTTTCTCTTCTTTTTCTTACAGCTATGCAGCTTGCTGTGATTTCCTACAAAACAATAACCTCCTGTCCATTATAAGAGCTCATGAAGCACAGGACGCAGGGTATGTTGAATAATTTTGAAATTTTTCTAATATTTTTTTTTTTTTTTGGTTAACTTTAAATTTTACTTTTAATATTTATATTAATATTAGTTTTAGTTTTAGTTTTAGTTTTAGTTTTAGTTTTAGTTTTAGTTTTAGTTTTAGTTTTAGTTTAAAAAAATTTATTTTGATATCTGGAAAGTTGAAGTTGTGTAAGTTTTATGGTGGTGTTATTTTAAGAAAAATGTAAAATCATAATGATTTTTTTGAAGAGAAGAGAAATAGTTGTGGGAGGTGAATGTTAGATTAATTATTGCTAATTCTTGAGTATAAATTGCGTGAAGGGTTTTGTTGATTTAGGAAGTTAGTGTATTGTTTATTTTGGCACAAAGTTTAAAGTCACGTAAATGAAAGAGACAAAAAAGAATTTTTTTTTTCTTTTTTTTTTCTTTTTATTTTTTTCGTACTGGGCCAAGCGTTTAATTTATTCTAACTTTGTGGGATAGAAAATATAGTAAAATTTGGCAAAAGTTTGTGGTGAAGGGATGTAAAGTGGAAGAGATAGTGGTTGACTTGACAGTTTTTTTTTTTTTTTTTTTGTTTGGAATGACAATTGACGTTATATAAGATATGTAGGGAGGGATGTGGAGATAAGAGAAAGAATGTATTAGAGTCAGACACTTGGACTAAATGAGCTCAAGTGACTAATGCTAGTGTAAATAGAAATGATTCCACTTTTGTCTCTTTTGTTCCTAATAGATATCGGATGTACAGAAAGAGTCAAACGACTGGTTTCCCATCTTTAATTACAATTTTCTCTGCACCCAACTATCTGGACGTCTATAATAACAAGGTAAGAGTCTGGAACTGACAATTTCTATAATAATGATTTTAAAAAAAAAAAAAAAAAAAGAAAGCAAAAAAAAAAAAATGAAAGGGAAAGTGTGAAGTTGACAACTTGACCTAGTTTTTTGTTCTTTCTTGTTCTAGTCTAGTTTTTATGTTTTATGCTGTAATTTTTAATGATTATTCTTGTTTTTTTGTTTTGTTTTGTTTTGTTTTTTATTGTTATATAATATAGGCTGCCGTTCTTAAATATGAGAACAACGTGATGAATATTCGACAGTTCAATTGTTCACCTCATCCGTACTGGTTGCCTAACTTTATGGATGTCTTCACATGGTCTCTACCTTTTGTTGGTGAAAAAGGTTCGTATTAAAATTAAAAAGTTTAAATTTTTTTTTTTTTTTTTGTAATTTTCTTGAGCTGTCTGTCTAGTTTAATTCTTTAGCTTGTTGCTAGAAGGTTGTTGGAAAAGAAGGGAAGTAAAATGATTAGGAAAAGCTAATTTAGTTAATCATAGGTAAGGAAAGTTAGTGAGGAAAACAATAGAAAGAGTTTTGATGTAATTCCTTCCTTATTATCATTCTCAGTTCTTCCGGAGTGAGTTGGGAACGGAGATGAAAATTGAGGCTAGAGTCTTTTGTTATTTTCTGATTAGTCCATTTGAGAGAGAGAGGATTATAGTAGTTATAAGACCAACGAGCCAAGTCTTGTGTTTTTTTACTATAAAACTCAGGTTATAATAAATCAGGATTAATCTACTGGGAATTCAAACTTTGGAGAAGACATTTACATGAATTTTTTTTTTTTTTTTTTTTTTTTTTGATTTTTTTTTCTACTATCATTCCCGGTTGGGAGAATATATAACTATTATTTTTTTTTAGGGTAGGCTTAGGCAGTATGAGTTAAGGGAAAAGTGTATTGATTATGTAATATAAGTTAAATATTAAGTTATTAATATTAAAAATAATTTTTTTTTTTTTTTTTTTTTTGTTTATAGTGACGGAGATGCTGGTGAATGTGCTTAACATTTGCTCGGATGATGAGTTGATGACGGAAGGAGAAGAAGGAGCGGACGACGGTACGGTTCTTCAATTTTATTTACTTACACGCTTCTTGTTCGTCCTTCCTGTCCCGTCCTGTCATACTTTTACTTTTTTAGTTTNTTTTTTTTTTTTTTTTTTTTTTTTTTTTTTTTTTTTTTTTTTTTTTTTTTTAATTTGGTTTTGTGGGGTCAAAATTTTAAGATGAGGTTAGTTTTATTCTCTTGTTATTAACTGCTTTTTATGCTAAATTTGTGTCGTAATTATTTTATTATAATTGTCTAATGATGAATTCACACTTTTTAGTAATAGTAGATAGTTATTTTATTTTATTATTATTATTTTTATTTTTATTTTTATTTTGAACTCATTGAATGTTCTTTTTAAGGATGTAAAAAAAAATTGACAATGAAAAATGTGTGAATTCAGCAGAATTGGTTTGACTTTCTGTTTCAAAATCTCCTCTACGTGACTGAAGGGAAAGGGCGTGATGGGGGTACTCAAATTCTGCTTAAAGAGAAAACAGTTTCTGTAGTTAACATAACAGTTTTCTATGTATGTTTTCTTTGTCTATAAGTGGGGAAAGTCAAACCGAGTGAGACAAAAGGGATTCTGCTTTTTGCAAATGTTTTTTCGTTTTTTTGGTTTCAATTTCTTTTCTTTTTGCGGATCACTTTTTAGTTTTTTTTTAAGGTTTTTTTTTTACTTTTTTTTTTTATACTAGTAGTACTAAAGCCCATGAGGATCAAAGTGTCCAAGAAATCCAATAATTCCAAAAGGCTAGGCTAAAACTTATGATGAATGAGAGTATAATTTTTTGAGAAGAGGAAATGTTAGATTTTTATTTTTTGAGTTTCCTTCTTTCCCTCACCGACGACTTTTCAAAATGTAATTATTTTTNTTTTTTTTTTTTTTTTTTTTTTTTTTTTTTTTTTTTTTTTTTTTTTTTTTGCTACGGAGAACGTTGAGCAGAAATTTTTTCTTTGACGGAGTGAAAGCCTTGCATTTAAAGTTAAAAAGATCTTTTATTTTTTCTAGTTGTAGATTTAGTGGGTAAAATTCTTTTTGAAACTCTCATCTCTAGATTAGATTACGTTAGATTTCTGTTGTCGTTTTCTTATTTGATTCATTAGTAAGTTTGGTAGGATTTCCTCTGTTGTAATTTGAAAGCTTTCTCGTCTAATAGCTTCTTTCTTTCAGCGCCGAGTCTCCTAATGTGTAGTTTTGTATTTTTTTTTTTTTTTTTTGTGTTTGGAAAGAGCTTTTATTTTTATTTTTCTTATCTTAAGTAGTGAGTAAAGGGGAGATGATGAGGGTATCGTAGTTTTTAAGGGCAAGGTATTGATGTGAATTGCTTTGATGTGTTTGCGGTTGCTTTTAAGTGTATGCTGATGAGGGGATGATGATGATAGTAGTTGTGTTCGTGTATTTTTTTTTTTTTTGTGGCTCTTTGACTAGTGTTTTGTGGTGGTGGGATGTATTTATAATGATAGTAACTTTTACAAGTACTTTCTCCAATCTCTGTCGTTCCTTTCTCTTTTGACGTCAATTTTCACTCTTTTTTACTCATGTCTTCTTGTTAATGAGAATATTTCATAATTTACTAGTCAAAAGAATAAAGTAAAAGTGAGAGTTGAAAATTTTTTTTTTTTTTTTTTTGATTCGCTAAAAGTTGTAAGAGAAAGTGGATTTAGTATAGTTGCATTTAGAACGAAGAAAATGTATTGCTGCTGCCACAGGAAGTAGATTTATATTTTTTGTATGAATCTGCTAGATCTATTAGATGAGCAAATGGGTTATTATTCGTAAAATTTTATTTCATATACATTAATATTATTATAATTTTTTTTGTATATTCAGAATGNTTTGTATGAATCTGCTAGATCTATTAGATGAGCAAATGGGTTATTATTCGTAAAATTTTATTTCATATACATTAATATATTATTATAATTTTTTTTGTATATTCAACACTGCACGGCAGCAGTGAATTGCTAAATAACTTTCCCCTAACAACTCTTTCACTCTTAACCCGTAGTTTTCTCTTCTCCATACTTTTTTTTTTTTTTGGTTCAGTAAATTTCTAAAGTTAGTCAACTGAATGAATTTTTCTTCCCACGACTATTAAACCCATGATTTTAGAAAGTTTTTTTTTTCTAGGTAAAAATCTCTTCCATTGCATCAAGAGACTTTCCCTGATCTTTTTAGATGACTTTTTTTTTTGAGGCATGTCGCACTAATTTCTCTTAAGTTAATTTTATTACTTTTTTTTTTTCTTGTTGGATTTTTTTTTTACTTTGTAGTTTCTGTCGTCTGAGTAAGCCTTTTTCATAATATCAAACTGCATGCTGGAAGTTACTTGTTAAAAAAAAATATTTTTTTTTATTCTTCTATATGCTTGAAAATTTTTTGCACGTCTTTTTCTAGTTGATTAAATTTTTATTTTTATTACTTTCTCCTCACTTCACTCTCCCTTTTCCATGATTATTGTTTTAATTAAGTTGTTTCTCTACTTGAGAAATTTCTTCTATTGTTTATTACTACCTATTTTGTGTACGAGAAAACCTTTATGTATGTGAATTAGGATCAAATTATATCCGACGACTCAGCGAGAGCCTCGCCGCTAGTGAAGCGGGCAGAGAAGCGGGTAAGTTTCCATATTCTGCTTTCTCGTAATTTTCTGGGAAGTTTTTTTTTCTTTCCTTTTGTCTTTCTGCTTTCACTTTCTCTAACGGATTAACCTTTTTTTTTCGTCTTCTTCTTTGGAGTGAGAGAGTAGTGTGGAAGTGGAGTAAACAAGTTTTTTTTTTTTTTTTTTTCAAAGGTTTCACTTAAGGTACTACTACTGGCTTTATGCTTGGAAACAGCTTGCTTTAGGATAATTTTATATTTATTTTATATTTTGGTGCGACGCTTTTTTTTTGTGTGTGGGAATTTGTAAGCAGATTCTTTTGGTAGTTATTTCTCCTGTGTTGTTTAGTTGGATTATTACGGGAGTAGGTCAATTAAACCTAATGGAGATGCAAAAGGATTAGTTTCAAATTATATTTTGTCAGGCAACTTACTACTTTAGTAAATGTGTGTCGGTTTGTTAGTGTAGTGTGTTTTGTAAAAATTTGTATTTTATAACTCATCATAAATGAAATGGAGTGAAAGTAGGGAATGATGTTTTCACTTTTACGTGAAAGTTTTTGCTTACGAATTAACTATTGTATTGCATGTTCAGTTTTAATCGCAGTGCTGTCTTTTTCATATTCTCAACACAAACATTGGATTTTTTGGACTTGAGTTTTTTTTTTTTTTTTTTTTTTCGTCTCAATTTTGAATATTATTTAAAGTACAAAATTTCGTATCAATTTTTTTTATATAAACCAAACCAATCGTGATTTAATTTCTTGTATCTTTGATTGCTTTTTTTTCTCGCACTTTATTAATTCAATATTGTGAATTAAAAAAAAAATTAAGATGTTTTCAGCTTCAGTTAATTTTAAATGTTTTGGTAGAATGATTTTATTTGCATTTTAGATTTAGGAAGTAAAATTCTCTTTCTCTTAATTGCGAAGAGAGTCGACTTAATTGCATTTTGTGTTTATGTTTTGGTTTTTATGATTAAAACACTGTAGAAATTATCTTGTAAAAAAAATTTTTTTTTTTTCTTGTGTTCAACTAATACTTGTTTGTGTTCTCCTGTCCGTCAATGTTTAGAGTTAGAACATCTCGAAGTTGTAACGGATTCTCGCAATGTTTATAGGGGCTGCAGCTGCGGCAAGAAAAGAAGTTATTCGAAACAAGATTCGTGCCATTGGAAAAATGGCTAGAGTCTTCTCTGTCCTCAGGTAAGTGTACTTTTTTTTTTTGTGTGTATGTAATTTCAAGAGCCCTTCAATTTAAGTCAAGGTGTTCTAAAGACTAAAGAAAAAAAATCCTTGACAAAATAGTTTCTTGACATTGACATAACCCAATTCTTTATATATATTTTTTCTGTTGTATTTTTTTTTAGAGAGGAGAGTGAGAGCGTGTTACAGTTGAAGGGTCTCACACCCACTGGTAATTTACCTCTTGGAGCTTTATCCGGTGGAAGGACTACACTCAGAAATGGTAAGAAAAAAAAATTGAAACTCTTTTCTTAAAAAGCGGGAAGGACGCTCTCCTTGAGTCTGAGTCCTGACCTTATTTGCAACAGGTTTGAATTGAATCTTCCATTCCGACTGGTTGAGTTTCTCCTGGAAATCAATAGAGAAGGTTTCTGTTGAGAATTCCAGTAGAGTTTTCCGTTAGTTCTTTCGGTGGTAGTGGTAGGCAATCCATTCTTTCAATTTCCTTTACCCCCATTGGTTGTTGCGCCAGAGTTTCGTGTAGAAAACTACGGTGACAGATTCCTAATTCCCAATTGAATTAATTTGTAACGGAACAGGACGGCGTGATTTGTTGGGATGGGTTCCATAGTATCCGATTGTCGTTACAAATTTGTCACTCCATTTGTCTTTAGGAAATTGTTTTTTTTTTCCTCTTTTCCATCTTGTAGTTTCAATCTACTAAAAGGAGGAGGAGTTCCTAAATGTGAAAATTTATAATAACTTTGTAAAATAAATCTTTTTGTTTGTGATGTACCGTTTTTAATAATATTTTTTTTATAATTTTTGAGAGAAGGAAATAGTAGTATTGCTAGAAATCTAACTTACTGGGTTTATTGGTTAAAAAAAATAGAAAGTTTGAGTAGTGTGAAGTATGGGTTTGTGATATTAAATTATTATTATCAATGTACTTGAAATTGTCGACATGAACCATTGTGAAAGGAATTGAAAGATTTATAAAGACATGATGTAATATTCTTTATGCTAACTTTGGTTTTCTTTTGATGGTTTCACTCGATAGCTCTACAAGGATTCTCAGGTGATCATCTGATCATGTCGTTTGAGGAGGCTCGTGGACTAGATGCTATCAACGAAAGAATGCCACCACGTAAAGAAGGTGGCTCACCATCATCGCCTAAATCCACATCACCAGCACCTCCAAAAGCAGGCGCATCTCCACCTGCAGCCTCAAAAGGTGTCACAGCCACTCCCACTCCCACTGCTGTCCCTAATAAAACTAACAACTCTCGAACTGCCAACAGTCATCGATAATGGGACAACTGAATGAAGGAAGAAAAGAAGAAGTAGAAGAAGAAAAAAACAACACTCTTTCGTTGAAATCTTTCGATGAGGAAACTCAAATCAATTAAAATGGAAATTACATGAATCATGATTCTATATAAAAAAAAAATTCCCCCCTCTCTTCCCTTCACTACACGTCGCGAAAAAAAAATGAATAATTACTTTGTCCTCACTCAATCCTTATAATTATTGTGTTGCCAAGTTATTCCGAGTCATTTGAAAATGAATGTTATCCTTCTCATCCTTGAGTAACCCTATCCTCAAGTTACACAGTACACACATGCTATTGTTATTGCTAATTATTGCAAATTATAACTTCTCTATTATAATAATAATTATTACTAAAAATAGTAATATGTATAAGGCTAAGAAGATGATCAATCAAATGAAAAGAAAAATAACCTCTTGCCTGCGTGCCCTTTCATTTTGGGAAAAAAAAAAATTGTTTGTTTATACTGTCTAATGTAGAAGTGGTAGGAGAAAGATAAATGGTGTTTAATTTCTAAGGATTATGTAATAATATTTAGTGATGGGTGATTTTTTTTTTTTTCAATTCCTTTTATGTTTAAAAAAAAAAGCCTTCAATTCCCTCCCTTTCTATTCTCTACATAAGAAAGAGTTATGCGATATACTAGAAAGTCAAAGTGTTACAAATTGATGGAACGAAAAATGTTATAATTTATAATAATTATTGTGAAATCTAAATTATTAATCTAGTCTCTTTGGTTTTGATTCTTTTCAAGCAGGAGAGGATGAGATGTAAAAATTTATTGTAATTATTATTTTCTAAATGAACTGAGATCTGAGTTGCCTAAGAATCAAAAATAATTTTAAAAGGAAAATTTTAAATAGTTTTTTTTTTTTTTTTCTGTGAGAGAAATCTAAAGTCTTTTTGCTAATCTATCCCCTTGCTAAAAATTGTGGTGATTTTTCTCTTCTAATCAATTAGCTCTAATGATTTTTCTAATAAGATACATTTCTATATTGAAATGTTTTGAGTCTATATTAATTAACTCTTATATTAATCATAATCATCATCCTCCTCTCCTTCGTTTGTTTTTTCTTCCTTCTGTGATTGTACTCTACTTTGCATGAATTTGTAAAAGTTATTATTATTAATCGTAGCTAATTGATAAGTTAAAATTAGAATCAATTTCCGATGAGATTATCTTCGGAGAAACACACACACAAAAAGAAAAAAAGGAGCCATGCCCAGTGAAAAAATAACTTTCAACTCCAGTAATTCCAACACCAGTGAATCACTGTAGTGTTTGGAAAGAAAGAGTTAAGTTTTTAATTAGTAGAGGTGACTATTATTAGTGGGTATTGTTATTGTTAGTCTGTTAGGAAATTGTGGAAGGATTTCAAATAGAAAAAAAAAATGAATGTAAAGACACTCCTTTATTAGTTTTGGTTTTGTTTTTGTTTTTGTTTAGTTTAGTTTAGTTTGATTTTGGTATAAGTTTTTTTTTTCCTTCTCTGTGTAACTACTTCAGTCAATAATGCTCGAAATTAATTTACTAATTGTCAACATTTAACGAAAGAGCTTTAACAGTAATTTAATTAATTTATAAGAAAATCTTTATTTAAAGAAATCATGAGTACGGTGTGTTCAGAAAAACTGTAAGATTGAAATATTTGGGTGTGGTGTACTTTTTTTTTCTCTTTTGTTTTGTTTTTTTTTCTCTTTTGTTTTGTTTTTTTTTTTGTTTTTTTTTTTTAGGTTAAATGCAACGAATAACTAATGGCTCATGTGCTCATGATGCTCAATGAATCTGAAATCTTTTTTGAGCGTGATTTACTTAATTTCTTATAAGAAATGTTTGTAAAATCAATGGCGTTTTTACAAGGGACGAGGAAAAGAGAGTGTAAATTTTGAAAAAGTGTACCCACACCTAAATATTTAGAAAGTGCTCATTTTGAAGAAGAAAAAAAAAAGATTCAGAAATATGTACCTTATGTTAGGAAATTATTTATATTTATTATTATTAGTAATTATAATAATTTTTTTTTTGTTGATTTTGTTTGTTGTTTTTGTTGATGCCAATAAGATTTATGAACCTTAATTGCATGAATTTTATACCTGAAGAATACATTATGCATTGTGGCCTTGAATGATAGAGACATGAGTAGATTTGGAAAAAAAAAAAACCGTTGCGCCTGCGCCTCAGTGTGCAACGGTGAAGGGGGGAGGGGGTGATATAAAGTTGGCTGACATTATTGTGTTCAGTTTTTAATTTCTAATCCCTTGAGTATAACTGTAAAACTGTATGTATGGATTCTTTGATGTATTGTTGTTAATTAGGTAAGGATTTTTTGTAATTTCATCCTTAGACTCTCCTGTCGTTATCAATGAAATCACCTGTGTAAATTTAAAAAATCTTTTTTTTTTTAAACAAACTTTCACTGCATGAACGTCTAATGTCTACTAATAATTGTTGTAATTTTCTGTCCACGCACACAATTTCTCTTTTCATTTTGTGTACACAAAAAAAAAATAATTTCTTTACAAATTATTATAAAAAACAAAAACAAATTATAATTAATTGTTGAAACAGGCAGGTACTGTCAACTTGTGTAATTTTACTATTTCAAAAATAGCGAACGACGACGAGTAACGTGGACCGTATTGAATGTTTACTATGAATTTTCATTTTTATCAATGAAAAATAACTTGAAAAATAACTTGAAAAATTTCGAGTTGTAAATGGCTACAGAACTGGTTTTTAATTTGTAAATTAATGAAATTAAGTTATTGCAAAAATGAAAAAAGACATAAGGATAATGAAAATGATTATGGCTAAACTAACTCAAGTTTTATTGAAAAAAATAATAATTTTTTTTTGGTAAAGAAAAAATACAGTGAATTTTTTTCATACGGGTACATCGGGTGGGTCAAAAATTTTTCTATCACTCACTACCAATGATTTGAAAAATTTTTTGAACTAACCAATCACAGAGTCAGAAGAGGGGTTCGTCCTTTTTGGGTATGAAAGTTTGAAATGAATTCACTAGTTATTTGGTTTGAATTTTGAAGACAGGAAACGGTGCTCAGCGGCGTAAACATAAAATTAGAATAATTATTTAATAAAATAACATTTTAAATTTAAACGAGTCAAAATGAAAAAAAGTTAGTGAAAAATAGACAAAAAACGACTCATTAGGATTACTCACGGCGCAAATTAGATAATAAATTTTGATTTTTTAGATATTATTGTTAACCTTTTAGAAAATTGCCTTGTAAAATTTTAAGAAATTTTTTGTGAGGGATGAATGAAAATTTTATTTAAAAATTTATTATATAACTTTCCTTTGTTATTAACATAAGTTCATATTTATTATTATAAATTCATTAGAAGAAGAAAAAAAAAACCAATACACTCAAGTTTAGGAGGCTAATCAAATGTTGATACATTATTACTTACAAAAAAAAATCTTTACAAAATTCTTCACAAAATCTGCTTTCTGACAAAAAAAAAAAAAAACAAAAAAAAATTTTTTTTTCAAAAAGATTTTTCAAACAAAATTTTTTTCCTACTCTACACATTTTCTCTTTGACGCACTCAATGATGACTTTTATAGGGGTCTTTCCGCTTAATTGTTAATTGTAATTGATAAATCTTTTTTGCCAAATAAAGTGAACTTTTAGGAATTAATAATTTAAGTAAAATTATTACAAAATGAACAATGGAAAAAAAAAGAAAGTCCTGTTGTGGTGATTCACTTTAAAAAACCCTTACCATCTCCATTAGTTCACTTTAAATGACCAAACTAAACTAAAAATTAAAAAAAAAAAAAAGAATTGATAATTGAACAACCTTTTCCGAACTTGATTAATTTCTTAATTATGATTACTACAGTACAATTAAATTACTCTTATGATAAAATTATGACCAGATAGGTCAAGTTTTAACAAGTTATCAGACAAGTGTTTCCTTCTTTCTTTTTTTCTCTCTCGAAAATCAAGCACTTTATAGAAAGAATATTACTAATTAATTAATTAATAATGGTATCACTAAAATCCCAATAATTAGTTAAGACATTAAGATAAACTTTCAATGAGTTGCACATTTGATGAGTCTAATAAACTTGCACTAACTAAAATACCACCAGAGAGAATTTATGTCAAAAAAAAATCCGATTTACCTTAAAATGCAATTTTAGGATGAAGAAGCTATTACTCAATCACTCTTATTAAATTCATGGAATGACACACACCTTTGTACTCTAATAAGTCAAAATTACATTTATTAATGTATTATTATTATTACGTATTACTTATTACCATAAACTTATCAATGATTAAATACATTATGATAACTTACCTTAATATTGAATAATTAAAAACAAAAACTTACTGTTGTTGTCAAAAAAAATTAAAAGCGGAGAAAGTTTTCCATCTTCATTAATGTAATGATTCTTTTCACAATACCACTAATGAAAAAGTAATGAAAAGATNGATTAAATACATTATGATAACTTACCTTAATATTGAATAATTAAAAACAAAAACTTACTGTTGTTGTCAAAAAAATTAAAGGCGGAGAAAGTTTTCCATCTTCATTAATGTAATGATTCTTTTCACAATACCACTAATGAAAAAGTAATGAAAAGATAGATTTTCCATTTTCAATTTCTTCCTCTTTCTTTTTCTTGTTAAAATTCTGAAAAAAACAAAACAAAAGATTTATTTATGAACGATGAAAACCAAAAATTATTTTCAAAAACTTAAAAATTCAACTTTCACTTTCACTAGCAGGCACAAGTGAGTGTAAAACTACATCCTTTCGTCTCAACTCCCAAAGTAGAAATGAAAGGATTTGAAATGCTTCGGAAATGCGGTAACTTTTGAATTATTTATATCAGATTACCATAACGCGGCAAGGAAATCACGTCTCAGCTCACTTACTTTAGCAATCTTTTCAATTATGGATGTAAATTTTGAAAAACGCACCCCAAACGATAGTTACAATTTACCTAAAAAATTTTTTTTTATTTTTGAAATTACGATTATTAGAAATTATTACTACAATAATGAAAGANAGCAGGCACAAGTGAGTGTAAAACTACATCCTTTCGTCTCAACTCCCAAAGTAGAAATGAAAGGATTTGAAATGCTTCGGAAATGCGGTAACTTTTGAATTATTTATATCAGATTACCATAACGCGGCAAGGAAATCACGTCTCAGCTCACTTACTTTAGCAATCCTTTCAATTATGGATGTAAATTTTGAAAAACGCACCCCAAACGATAGTTACAATTTACCTAAAAAAATTTTTTTTTTATTTTTGAAATTACGATTATTAGAAATTATTACTACAATAATGAAAGAAAAAAATCTGAGAGTAAAGTTATATGAATAATTTTCCCTCAAAGGGTTAAAGCAAAAGGTCATGAATATAGTCACAAAATGGAATAAAATTTGTTCATTTTTGTATTATGTAACTTTTCTTATTCTCCTCTTATGACGTTATGCAATTATTGTATAAAATCACTGTGTTAGTTTTGGCTGGTTATGGTTGAATTTATTTTTAAAAGCATAAATGAATTAACTT
The DNA here is from genome assembly GCA_002738285.1 of Holacanthella duospinosa. NCBI lineage: Eukaryota > Metazoa > Arthropoda > Collembola > Poduromorpha > Neanuridae > Holacanthella > Holacanthella duospinosa. The sequence continues at coordinate 1,727,176 of NIPM01000004.1, read as the reverse complement.
TGGAGTAATTTATGTACTTGTGAAAATCTAATGATTTTCTTTCCATAAAAAAATTTGTGAATTATTTCACTATGTCTATACTTTACAAAAAAAGAAATGAAAATCTCTTAAAAATTGAATAGAATATTTGATTTTTACAATGTTTAAAAATATACTAACAAATATGCAAAAAGTTGCAAAAATTTTACTAATTGTTGTAATATTCATTGAGTCAGATGGCTGAGCCGAAATTGAGCTCGCTAGTCGGAGCTGACTATGCCGATAACTAGATTTCTTAAACATCGTCCAATCACAAGCAAGCGTGTATACTGATGAGGTTAAAATTTGAATTTGTGAATTCAAGAATCAAACTTTCACATTCAATTCACTTGCACAGTTATTTTATTTTTAATTTTGAAATTAAGGACAAGGAGAGATACTGCTACTGCAGCTGGTCAGTTGGTTTTGGTTTGATTTCGTCTAGGTTGTTGGAGCAGAGAGGGAGGACACGACGACGTCGACGGAAACAACCAAATACTTAAGTTCGTTCTGTAAGTTAGATTATTGCTTAAACTAAACTTAAGTAGGTGAGGTGTACAGTCTACAGTGTAGTGTACATTCAACTGTATTTTTTTCAATACGTTAGAGATCTCAACCGTAGGATCTTGCGTGTATTTGACAGTAAGAAACGAAGAATCAAAAATGGTAGTCAATGGAACAGTGGAAGATGTCACCGATGGCGGTGTTCTACAAAACCAGAATGAACAGTTGAAAATTTCACCAACACAATCTCAATCATCTTCGAAAAGAAGAAAGTCAATACCTCCAAGCACTGGTATTAATTTTCTTCAGAATATGTCCAATTCCGAACTAGTTATGATTCATCGACTAGCTGGAAATGATCCAGAAATTCGAAAGACTACCATCAGGAAACTGCGAAAATGGTTGAAGGCTATAGCTCGAAAAATTCCTGATATTCCTGGTAATTGAGTAATTCAGAATAGTAAACAATTTACCTTCACCTTTAAAGAGAATGTTTTACAATCTTTTCACTTCTTTCAGAATCCAAAACTCTTGTAGAAGCCAATTTTGGAAGAGTATGGAAGGCATTGTTCTATTGTATGTGGATGGCGGACAAACCATTGCCACAAGAGAATTTAGCAGAACAAATCAGTAATTTCATTTCCATATTTTCTGACAAACCAAATGTACTGATGCTTTTCGTAGAGTGGTTTCTTGTTACGTTTGTCAGAGAATGGCCATGGATTGATCGTCTAAGAATGGATAAGTTTATGATGGTAAGTATTGGAAAATCGGTAAAGAAAGAAACATCTTACTTAACCTTTTGTTCTTACCTTTACAGTTGATTCGTCGCTTTCTCCGTAAGATGCTTCAAGAATTCTCAAATCTTCATTGGGCCAATGAGCTTGTGGATTCGTTCATCACTATCCTCACCGTTCATCTCTTCAACCATCCTACAACAGCGTTATCATCTAGAAAGGCAAAGAGAGCCCTTAGTTCACCTAAAGCGCCATTAGGATTTCAAATCCATGTGATCGATATATTTCTTGAAGAATTAGCAAAAGTTGGTGGGCCTACACTGGAGAGTTCACAAATTATGAAATTTCTCTCACCATTTTTGAATGAATTGGCAAGAAATGATGATTTGAGACTTCTGGATGAAATTAAACAGAAAATATTTTACCATCTGATGAAGCAGAGCGATGTAGGGATAGATTATATCGAGTCAAGAGGTGGAGCATTGGAAATGGTGGTAAGTTTTGTGGCTGGTTGAAAGTTATCGTGTTTTGAAATGAATACTAGTATTTCGTTATGTTCTTTTTGTTAGGAATTTGATGATGATGGTGAAGACATCGAAGAAGAGACTGGTAATGTTGAGATTGTTGAAAAACAGAAATCTACAACCTCTGAATCTTTTGATCCAAGGGCGGGAGCTGTGGACGTTATTTTGCCACAATTGCAAGTGAATTATAACGACCTCATTGATACTTTAGAAACTGCTGCTGCTGGAGATGGTGTACGAGCAAAGAATCGGAAATTGATTTTTGCACTTGTGAGACAGTGAGTCGTTCACTTTTCAATCTTTAACTTAATATTATTGAAGATATTTTTTTTTTCTTATTAAGGTTTCAAGAACTTTTGAAGGGACAGTACCCATTGGGCAGTAAACGTGAAGGGAGTCGGATCCCTGCAATAAAAAGATCAGAAGTTGAAGCTGCTGCTCATTGTTTTATCCAGATGGAAGTAAGCATGAAGGATCCCAAACTCAGGAAGCGAAAGAGGAATAAGAATGAAGTAGCAACCAATATCCCTCATTTTCATGATACTGATGAAAGTGTTGGGAGTGAGGATAACTCATTATTCTTGAACGATTCTAAATTCATAGATAATGTAAGTGACAACTACAGTGGCTACCTAGGTGAAATGGAAACTAGTAATTCGACAAAAAAGAATATCAAAAGTAGTACAAGTACTAGTGATGTCGAAACAATTTCTCCAAAGTCTGAGCCGGAGATTGTTACGGCGAAGCGCCTAAGGCGTTGTAAATCCGACAACATCATATCAACAAGTACAGAAAATTCTGAAGTTGAAACTTATATTACTATCAAGCGGAAACAACGCATGAGTGAACCGATTCGTGACAACAAGATAAAGTCTCCTGCTGATATTTACTCTGAAATTGTTTCATCATTAAAGGCAAAACGAATAACGCGTGACTCACTTAAACTCACCACTCCTCAAACTTCAACCAAATTACAAAAAAAGCCTGTAACCTCACCAGGCAAATTGTCAAAGGGACCTAGTCCTAGCCTTGCAAAAAAATTAAGCCCAGTCAGCACTTCAAGTGCAAAAAAAAAAGTTAATTTTGTATTGGATAAAAATTTGGAACATGGTAAGGACTACCAATCCATTCTATTCGACTAACTAAAACTAAATTTATCCTCATTGTTTACAGAACATTCTGACTATGTAGAATCAATTCAACGAAGTCCAGCTATTCCATTTGATGGAACTAAAAGACCGAGTTTTGGACTTTTGAAACAAAAATCTCCAGCTACTCCAAAATTGTCTCCAAGAAAATACATACTCGCTCGCGCTCGAGCCTCACTTGGAAACATGTCTACTCCAAGAAAGAAAGCTGCTGATTTCTTTTAAATTTAGATTTTTCATTGATTTCCAGTAAATTTGCATACAGTCTTTTCTCTGTTGTAAACCTATACTTTGTCTTAAGTAAGAATAAAGTTGTTGTTAACAGTTGTCTAGGCAACTGTTACTGTATTTTATTGACTTTATTGACAAAACTTTCAGAACAAAAACAGAATCTGTTTTTGTTCTGATTTTGAAATCTATTTCAACCTTTTTAATCTTCGAAAATTTTGCAACTAAAAATCTTTAATCATGTCTGATTCAGAAATCCCTTTAGATTCACTTGAAGAAGAGGAATTTGAAGAAGCTGAAGAGGGTTATTACGATGATCAAGCCTTGGATGATGATGAAGTTGAAGAAGCGGAACCGGAAGCGGAAGCGGAATCTGAAGAATTTTTACACAATCTAAATTGGGACGAAAGTGAAATTTTTGAGCCTGGAGCTGTAGATTTTGAACAAGGTAAGATTTAACTTCGACTTATGACTTGTTACGTTTTATTTCAGAAATTTTTTTTTTTTTAATTTTTAGACTTGCAGGCTGAAGTTGGTACCCTAAAATCAGATTATCCTAAGAAAAGCCAGTATGTTTAGTTTGTTTTAAATTTCATTTTTTGAAAAAATATCCAAAAATGTTATCTAATAATTCTAAATTGTCATATTCAGACCTGATGTAATGGGAGGACAATTGAGATTTCATGATCCTATTCTGTTCAAAGTTGATGAAATCTTGGGTCTTGGTGGAGAGGATGACTACGAATACGATGAGTATTTTCTTGAAGATGTTGAAGTACCGATTGAAGAAGAAGAAGAACCAATTGAAGATGAAGCACCGATTGAAGATGAAGTACCAGATGAGGTACTTCAAATACCCGATGAAGCATATCTATATCAACTTCAATCTAGAGAAGATTGTCAATACATTAAACCAAAACGGAGCGAACAATCGCTGAGTCTTAAATCAGAAACTTCGGATGATTTCTTTGAAACTAATATGAGCATTGGACCACAAACACCTAATATTACTGCCAAACTATCAATTGAAGCTATGAGAAGTGGTTTTCGTCTGGATACACCGTGAGTTAAGCTTTTATATACAAAAATTTTCATGTTCAAAAGAAAAATATATAATATCTTATCTTCAGATGCCCTCCTGAATCTGCATCGAAACATACTCAGCCAAGAATGCACCATTGTCCCAGTATTGAATCATTTCTGAAATTGGGAGAACCAATTCACATCCAATTCACTATACTTCCTGGACCAAAATTATTTGCTTATGAAACACGCTTAGATACCACGATTCAGGATATCAAGGAAGAAATCAGTCCAATTTGTCAAGTAAATAAGTAAAACCATCTCAAGTAAAAATATAATATAAAATCTAAATATCATCTAAAAAGAATTCAATTTTTAAAGGTTCCAGCTGAATTTTTAGAATTACGGAAGAACCATAACTTGGTTATGGATCACAGGACACTTTTGGATATAGGTGCTAAACCAAGGAAGAAACTTAAGCTCACCGTAGAGTTGAGCAAACGATGCCCTTCCATTTATAGTATTAAAATACACCAGGATGCAATTGTAGAAAAATTACCATCTGTAACTCGACAAATTTCTATTGTCACCAGTGAGTTTGTATTAGAAATAGTGAGTTGTTTTAGCCAATTTTATTTAATCTCAATTACAACAAATTGTTAGAATCTGGACAGTTGGAGACAATCAACTTAACGATTGAATATGAAGAGACAGATAAGACCTACTTGGGAGGTTATCGCGACAAACGATGTGGGATTTTGTATTACAATGCTCTTACGCAGACGTCTCATGAAAACCAATCCATTAGAGAAAATAGTTATCTCATTGTACATAATTTGGTAGCAAAGATCATAAATTAACTAATTTCATTTTGTTTTTTAGTGGAAGATTTTTCATGTCAAACGTTTCATGATACTTGGAAACAAGTCCAGACACTTAAGGATCAGTATCAACAAACCAAACGACCAGACTACTATTTGTCAGAAATCAAAGATAAAATCATTTGGGCTAATTCCTACGCTTCCACTGACTTCTTGGAGAAAAAGCGAGTAACAGCTGTAAGTTTTCTAAAATCTTAAGTTACTGAATTAATAATTTCATAATTTATTTCAGTAAATTACTTAATTTCATTCTATTGCAGGCAATTACAATTCAAAAATACTGGCGTCGTTGGTTAGCGATACGTGAGAGAGCCGAGAGACTCCATGCCCTCCTCCTTCGAGTTGAATGGGCTGAAAATATTCGTAAAGGTAGAACCGAAGTTCGACTTCTAATTAGACAAAATGAACTCTGGAGACAACATAATCCAACAACAATGGTAAATTTAATATAAAATTGATATAATTTATAATTATTACTTCATGTTATTCATTCATGTGTGTGGTTATGTAATTAGTTGGATGTTGAGCTACTCTATCGTGCTGTCAACGAATGGCGGAACAAGGAATTGGAGTATATTGAAATGCACCGCTGGGGTTCAGATAAAAAAGCAGCATTTGCACAAGTAGCTCAAATGGAACTAGATTTACTACTTGATCTTGAAAAAGCTAAAACAAAAATCAAAAGTGGTCTCAAAGACAAATTAATTTCAAAGGCATTTCGAAAGGTTAGAAATTTGATAAGATAATCATATTTTTTTTTTTTTCATGAAAATAAATTGTCATTTTGGTGTTAGATGGGTGACCCAACTCGTGCTTTGAATCGTTCCGGAAACTTTATGTCCTGGGATACTCCATCTAAATTCACTGCTCGTCAATATGCGAAATTGCATCGTCTCTTGACAGAGCCTGTGACTAATTTGGATGAAAGATATGAATTGTTGGAATTAATCTATGAGCATGTTAGTTTAGTTTTATCCTTTAGTAACTAATACATAAAGCTTATTTATGAGTTAATTGTTCCTTTTTCCATAGATCAAGTGGCATGAGTCAACAATGACAAAATACTTGATTGATCTCATTCGACGAGAATTGGCATTATTAAAAATGAAGGATCAGCCGAAGCTATTGGAAAGTGCCAGAAAACGGTTTGTTAAGTTTCATTGTATCCATTTTTTTTTTTTTTTTAACAAATTCTTGGTAAAAATTCAACTAATAAAGTGTGTTTGTAATTTTGTAGGTTGGCAAATGCTTTTTATCATATCTGTCGAGATCCATCTTTCAATCCTGAAGCCAGAAAGTTACAAAAAGTAATTTCTTCATTTTGAAAAAAAAAACTACTATTTACTATAAACACTTATATTATGTACTGTATATTCTTTATTTTAGATTCCATTTGATTCGATGAAACTTCGAAAGAATATGTTTCAGTGTAAGAGTTGTCGTAAATTACTTAGTCGTGACCAGTTTACAATTATCAACGGAGTTTCTGTTTCCAATCGTTGTATTACTTGTACTGGACTTTATCGAACATCAATTCTTCGTTCTGATCTTAACCTTTATCGTTACATGCTCAAAGAGCTTCGATATGACGAAAGAGAAGCTAAAGTTGAAAATTCAGTTACTTATCTCATTGATGTAAGAAAAATAATAATATATTCACAAATATTATTATTAAGAAAAGGAGCAAAATTTGTAACTAAACTCATTGAAATTGAAATTATGATAGGTTCATGATTTACAATTTTTAATTGAACAACTTTGGCATGGACAATCAGCGTTAAGTGGTATGGATAATCGTTACCTTCTTCGTCTATGTCGTTGGGATAGAAACTTACCATGGACACCATGGAATTGTGTTCTTCTCACAGAAGAAGAGGCTGTGGCTCATGTGAAATTGGAAAATATGAATACTGTAAGTTAATTTGTTATTTAAATTAAATAATTTTAAAATTTAAATTCATTTCTATTGTGTTGTTATAATTACTCTGTAATTAATTTAATTATAGGCCTACCAACCTTCATTTGTCGATAAAGTCAATGTTAAGCATCAAGCTGCAAGAATTTATTTTGCTCGACTCACTGCACTTTCTATTCCATTGGATCCTAAATTGATTGCATTCTGTGCAGCCGCTGCTGCATCAAAGAAAAAGAAGAAATTAGCTCAAATTCAACGTGGGATAACAAACAAAAAGTAAATCATGATCTAATTTATAAGTTCAATGACTCTTCTCAATTTATTTGAAGAATCAAGCACCATGAAGTAATATCAACAAGTTGAGTGAAAAAGCTGCTAAAATTGACACAATATACCGAAAATTTCATTACAATTCCAAATATAAGAATGAATTTCGTTCAAACATATAGGAGGAGTTAAATTTTCTGTGACAACTAATCACACAGCGCAAATTTTTGAATAAGCGAATAATGAGTGTAACAATGGTTGAATTGGTCATTATAAAAGCAGAGTAGCTTTTGCAATAGTTATATTATAATTACTCCTCGTCCTCCTGTACAGGTATAAAAGAAATTCACTTTGTGCTAAGAAGTAAATATTTAACCAAACTTTTCGATGTAGAAAAACGAATCTTGGAATCAACATTATTTTCGTTTTTTTTTTTTTTTTGTTGTTGTCAACAACGCCCGTTTCATGCTTTTTCAAATCGTCGTGTTTTCTTTTTTCATAAAGTTGTCATGACGTACTCTAAATTGGATGGCAATACATACTTTTTCAAATCTTTTTTCATACCTTTTTCCAAAAAAGTAGAGACGGTTCAACTTCACACGACGATCGGAGTTCGCAATGAAAAGAAAAAGTATGTATTGTTTTTTCAGAAAAAACTTTTTTCAAACAACGGGTGAAAAACGCAATGACAACGAAATGAAAAAGTATGGATTGATTTTTCAAACTTTTTCAGGAAAATTTTCCTGAAAAAGCTGGTTTTGGAAAAAGCATGGAACGGGCGTAAGGAAGGATAGACTGAAATTCAAATTTAGTCTAAACGTCGGCATAACCTCCGCTCCCACTTATCACAAAATAGTTAAAAATTTAAAATTTAAATTATATAGGAATAAAAAATTGAATGTGTTAGGCTTAGGCAAGTCCCTACTAAACTTGAAACAAGCTTAATGAGGGAATATAAAAAATATATATGAGAAGGAAATTGTGAATGTTGCCAAAAATTTGTCCATAAAAACGCCGGAAAGCTTATGAAAATGAAAAAGTTACTTTAAAAAAAAAATTCTTCTTTAGTGATTTACTATTATTCTTTCTTACAAAATAAATATGAACTGACGGAAACACATTCAATGAATACAAATATATTAAGTTCATTATGATCAGTTTTTCTTGTTCAGGGTAACTCGACCAGATGTTGAATAACTTTTAAAAAAAAATTTTTNGAATACAAATATATTAAGTTCATTATGATCAGTTTTTCTTGTTCAGGGTAACTCGACCAGATGTTGAATAACTTTAAAAAAAAAAAAATTTTTTTTCTAGAATGAAAATACATCAGGATGATAAATCTGAGCATAACATTAAATTGAGGCTTTGCAGACTCTTTTGTTAGGGTTAGGAAAGTTTCGAAATAGATCTGAAGTTCATATCTAGAAATTCACTGTTGAAATTTAAAATAAAAAATATGACTAATACTGTGAGAAGAGTAGGGTCTTGTGAGATGATAATTATGTTGCTGAAAGTAAATAAGTATAATTTGACCCTTTGACCCTATTCGTTATGAATTTTTGAATATAATTACTTATACTTTACAATGATCTATTCGAAAAATAATAAATAATATTTACGGATTTTGATAAAATTTATCAAAGGACTCTCAAGCAAAATATTTTATATGATTACTTTCTCCAACATAGAATTAATTAATGGGCTTAGACTTAACTTCTAGTTAATATATTATTTTAAGCCTTCTTCGGTTGGAAAAATTGGTCGGGTTCATAAAATTAAATTTTACATTTCAAAATCCTATCTACTCGATTTGACTAACAATGAGTGTATAACTGACTGACTATAATGATTAAAAGCTATGTGTAGCTTTTAATGATTTGAGCTACGACTGGCTCAAAGAATCTATCTTAACTATTTGTTGAGTCATTTAATTCCTGTGACTCTGATAAAGAAGTTTTTAGGAAGAGTCAACGAATCAAGCAACTCATGACTCTTCCTATTGTATAATATGACTCTAAATCTTGACTGTTGGTTAGATTTATGTGATTTATATTATGTTAATCTTTCATTCCCAAAATGTAAATCTATTATTAATTGTAAGCGAGTCGACATATTTAACTAATATTAATCTGACTCAGGCACAGTCACGGTAATAGACTTATCACCGAATGAGTCAGGTGAATTCAACTCATAGTAAATTAGTGTAATTTTTGGCGTTATTATTTTTCAGCTCTCAGAATTGAGTTGAAGTGAAATCTGTTTTTAAATTGAGCGGGAGCGGAATTTCCAAAAGGCGTGAATTATGCCGACTTTTGTATCTCATTTTTGATTGGTTTATTATTGGAATTTCAAAAATTTTGAATTCCAAGATTCGTTTTTCTTCGTCAATTACCAGTAGTAAAGTAGTGTCACAATCAGATTCAATCCCACCCAAAAATATTATTGTGACATGTAAACTTAGTCAATAAACAGTAAGAAACATTAGCAAGTAGTCATTTTGAAAGCCCAAAATCCCAGTGAATTACTCAAATCGTTTTTCGTAGAGGCCAAATTCTAATTGTTGTTTAGGTATTCCAAATTCTGGGTCATTAAAGAACGGTTCTCGTTCTCCAGTATCTACAAAACCATATTTTGTATACCATTTGATAAGTTCATGACGACAAGTGATGACAGACATTATGAGGGAAACACATCCTTGATCTTTTGCCCATTCATTTGCAAATTGAAGAAGTTGTTTTCCTATTCCTCTACTTTGGAGTTCAGGTGACACTGTCAACAGACCAAGGTAACACTTCAATTCATCTTTTTTAACAATTTTCTCTAAAAAGATACAACCAAGGATTCGATCATCTTCTGGAAATTCAAAATCATCTTGGTACTTGAGTAGAACACCATTTTTTTTATCAATATATTTTTTCATTGTTTCAGAACTTATTCGGCCACCATCTAGAATATCCGCTTCAGTTGTCCAACCACGTTTAGATCCTTCACCACGATAGGCACTGTGGACCAAATCCATAAGCTCTGGGATATCTTCTTCTGATGAAGGTTGTATTGTCGGCATTTTTATGGTAAGTAAACTGGCTGATTGATTTACTCTATAATTCAAAAATTAGAAATACAATAATAATTATTATTGTAAGAACTCTGAGCTCTCTAAATGTGTTTTAGCTATTTATTGACTTACTCAATTATGATATGGATTTTCAAACTTTTGTTTTGTAGTAACTACTATAATATTCTCAAACCTCAGAGAGTCTACTGGTATGTTTTCTTCTTGATATTTGGCAAAGGAACCAGAAGCTAAAGAGTTTGTGAAAGTGAATAGCACAAGCTGTTTGTGAAAGCGCTTGTGCAATTGTTTGCAGGGTGTTATTTAATCTTTTATACCGATGATGACCTTCATGCTTATATCATACCATGAGATCATCTTTAGAATTTTTACCACTTCACACTTCTCTCTTGACGAAATGAATTTGACCATATGCCTTATATGCACAGACTTTTATTACTGTTATTAATTGGAATTGGAAATACGTGTCTGTTTCTTGTCACTATTTAAACATTATACTTCAAATGTCAAAAGACTGATGGTTTTCATAAGTGTCGATAAGGAGCGTGAGTATATATTTACACTTTTTTTTGTTCTTGCGAAATTCGAAGTGTGAGTACAGAGATTCGAATAATTAGACTTATCCAGATGCCAATTTTGATATGCCCGTTTTCAACAGGATTTGTAAATACAGTAGTATGTAAGAATTGGTAAAAATAATAGTTAATATTTTTGAAACTTTGATTTATTGACTGACTATACTGAAATTATTATTGAAGAGAGATAACAAGAGAAAGAAGAAGTGAGTAGTGGTGAGTATGGATGGAGTCTGGTGAGAGATGAGTCTTAAACTTTCAGTTCCAGAGCGATTGTAACTGTCTTCGTCTCCAAGTATTCCTTAAGAGCAGCCTCTCCACTGAAATGCAAAAAAAAAAAGTTCAAATATTCTGGTCAAAGTTGTATAATTTATCGTAATCTGTAAGGAACTTTTTGAAACTCACAGTTCACGGCCTTGGCCGGATTCCTTGAATCCTCCAAAGGGAGCTTGTGGTGCAACGGCATCATAGCAATTGACCCTATAAATGTTAACAATATTGGGTTAGCTTTCGTTGGCTATTATTAGCTTTAGTTAGATTTTTAAGATAGGATAATTCTTTAGTGAAAGTAATTTACCAGACAGATCCAGCTTGGACGGTTTGAATGAATGTGAGAGCTTTGTTGATGTCTTTGGTAATGATGCCAGCAGCAAGGCCATACTTGGTGTCGTTGGCACGAGTGAGGGCTTCTTCAAGTGTGTCGAACTTAAGGATTTGTTGAACAGGTCCGAAGATTTCTTCTTTGGCAATTCTCATGTTATCCTTGACATTTGAGAAGACAGTTGGTTGAACAAAGTAACCTTTTTGTCCATGTCGACCTCCACCACATTCCAACTTGGCTCCTTCCGTTTTCCCTGATTGAATAAGGTCTTCAATTTTGTTCAGTTGAGCTTGGTCAATTTGTGGTCCTTGTTGAGTACCATCCACGAATGGATCTCCAACTTTACGGTCATTGGCCAATGTTGTGGCTTTCTTCACAAATTCATCGTAGATTTTAGCTTGGACAAATGTACGTGATCCAGCAACACAGTTTTGACCATGGTTGTTAAAAATGGCACCGTGAGCAATATTGGCAGCTTCGTCAACTATTTAGTTTTGAACAAAAAAAAATAATCGTTTTTTCATTAATTTTTCATTTTCAAACAAGACGTATCGTAGTTATTTATACCAACTTACCATCAGCATCTTCGCAAATGATTATTGGACTCTTGCCACCGAGTTCAAGTGTGACACGTTTCAAGTTGCTCTTAGCAGCAGCTCCAAAAATAATTTTTCCAACTTCAGTTGAACCAGTAAAAGCAACTTTGTCAATGTTTGGATGTTCAGAAATAGCAGCTCCAGCAGTAGGTCCATAGCCTGGAACAACATTAACAACTCCAGCTGGGAATCCAGCTTCCTTGATCAAACTGGCAATGTATAAAGCTGTGAGTGGTGTTTGTTCAGCGGGTTTGAGGATAATAGTACATCCGGTAGCAAGGGCTGGTGAAAGTTTCCATGCTGCCATTAGGATTGGGTAGTTCCATGGAATGATACTTCCTACAACACCAATTGGCTCTTTCCTTGTGAAGGTCAAAAAGTTTCCATCTGTAAAAGTAAAAGTATTAAATTATGTTAATTGGACTTATAAATATTATGCTAAATACTAAACTTTTTGTCTAGTTAATATTCGTTTAATAGCTAAAGATGCACAAATTAATACTGTCTACTCTTGGCAACGATAATTCCTCAACACGTTGTTTAACAACTTTGGCTTGCTTGTAAAAAAAATTTGAAGCTGTATATTTTAGGTAAATTAGCATTGGAACAAGTTTTTTTTTTTTTTCAACATTGAATGCTACCAAGCACGTGGTATGCGGTCTTATCAACTAAAAGTTATGTTGCCATGTTCTCTTAATGCCCTTGATTCACATCACCACCACCACATCGAGGAAAAATTAGCGATTCCATGCATATGAAAAGGAAGTTGTCAGATAATGAGAACTACTACCGAAAATTTACCATTTATACTTATAGGGCGTCGTTATTTTTTCTATTATATTGTCAATAGACAATAATTATTTGAAATGTAAAGGTTAATGTATACTCCAATCCTCTGCTTGTCATCTTCATTCAATCTCCATCTCACATCCATTTTCATCTTAATTTTCACTTTGAAGTTAATGTATACTCCAATTTAAAATACAAGAAAAAGCAAAGGTAATGGGTGGAGCCCAATTTCAAATACAAGAAAAAACAAAGTTAATGGGTGGAGCTAAACTAAAATGAATTTGGGTCTTAGTCGTATTTTGTTGGTTTGGGGAGAGTGAGACCATCTCTTAACATTATACTCTCATCTTCATCTAGAGCAAAAGTTGGATTCAATCCAACTTTATTGAAGGTAGGATGAAATGAGAGTTGAATGAAAAGCGAGTATATATTGCAAAGATGACTAGCAAGATGAAGATGAGAAGTAAATGCAGATTGAATGAAGATGAAATTCTGGAGTATACATTAGCCTTAAGCGAGTACTACTGATTTAGCAGAAATTTAGTAATATGTAAATATGGTCAATTACCAACTGGGATGGTATCTCCATGGATCTTGTCACACCAACCAGCAAAGTAGCGAATCGTATCGATGGCACAACCAATATCAAAATGTGAATCTTCATAAGGCTTTCCGTTATCCAAAGTCTCGAGGGATGCAAGATGTACACGATCACGTTCGAGCAAGTCACAAAGCTAATAAGTTTGTTCAAATTAAAGAATTAAACCATTGTTCTTCCAAGGTCAATCGACTATAGATTTAATTATTAACCAATTTTTTACAACTACTGTTTACCTTAAGCATCAATCTCCCCCTTGCAGAGGCATCCACCGTGCGCCATAAACTGCCTGGTTTGAAGGCAGCTTTGGCAGCAACAACTGCGGCATCAACATCAGCCTAAATTTCAAAATTAGAAAAATCAAATTTTATAAACTGAAACTTTAGGTTTCATTGAATCAAGCACATTGTTATAATCTAACCTTGTCTGCTTCAGCAACATCGACAATTTTCTCAGCAGTTGTAGGGTTGAGTGTGGGGAAAGTCTTTCCGCTCTTAGAATTTACCCATTCATTGTTAATGAAGAGCTGAAAACAATAGACAGAAGGTTGATTTGAAGTACTTATAACATTTTATTGTTCTTTAGCTATTATCTGATGACAAAATAACTACCTTGGTGTATTTAATTTCTGGATTCCGAACAGCCATAACTGCTTTAAAAAATTGTTTTCGACGATTACTTTATGAGAAAAGAAGAAACTGAGAAAAGCTGTTGTACTAGCTTGTCCGACGGTAAGAGTGAGACCGAAACCAGTATTTTGTGCTGGATAAATACTCTTTCTGTCTCCACTCCCAGTTCTAATCCAACACATATCTAGACAAGCAAACCCTTCAAAAATAACCTCTACTAACGTATAGCAAACAATTGAATTGAAACACTCGAAACTCGAACCAACTATCATCCCCTCCCCTCATCGGTATGTACCCAGTACCCTCATCAAAATTTATAAAGATTTATAAAACAAATATTAACAAACATCAGCCAAAAGCAGACGCCTTAGAAGAACCAGTGTTTATGTTCCCATCGTCCCATTTTCAACAAAGATTACTTTTTGTTAAAAAAAAAATCTTCCCACAGCTTTATCTTTGAACTTGGACTTGGACTTGGACATTAGGCTTTAGGGCATTGCATTATAATGATTTACTTCACTTGGAAATTATGTTGACAAGGTTGGAGGCTAAAGCCAGCTGACATTTGTTAAGTCACAAGTTGTTGATATCATCCACCATTTCTCCAGGATATTGTTATTGATTGAGAATGTCCCAGAGAAATCTAATTAAAGCCCAACCAGTTAGCTTTGGTTCNAATACAGCCCAACCAGTTAGCTTTGGTTCAGGACATTTATTGAGAATAACTTCTATACGGCTAAATTTTTGAAAGGCAGATTTTTTACAAGTAATTGTCATGCTGTTAGAGGAATGTGTGCCTAATTTCACCCCATTACCACAATTAGCGGGGTCACAAGGCGAAAAAACCGAAAGTGAGGGGGGAGAAAGCGACCACTAAGCTTTGGTTCACTGTTTGATTTTGCGCTTTTTCTTGTGAAATATCATCTTCCGCTTATGAAAATTACATAATTAGGTAAGTATAATTATCAATTTGCTAAAATTTTCTTAAATACACTTCTCTTTTTATGTCTGTGCTTACTTTTATCCTAGTTCATTGCCATGGGACGAGGAAAGTTACTGACTCCATTTGAGCTGGGTCAAATTTTCAGCCTTCATCGTTCTGGACGTTCAAATCGTCAAATTGCAGTTCTAATGGGTAGATCCATTAATTGCATCAATTATCAGATACGAAATAACTGAAATTAGGTGAAATTAGGCACACATTCCTCTAACAGCATGACAATTACTTGTAAAAAATCTGCCTTTCAAAAATTTAGCCGTATAGAAGTTATTCTCAATAAATGTCCTGAACCAAAGCTAACTGGTTGGGCTGTATTATATTGCATCAGTTATTTAACTTGAAACATTTTTGTTGCTAGAAACTGTGAAGTGAGAATGACATTGTGCTTGTCTCACTTCAGTGTTTCTCAATACAGTGTTGCTCAAGTGATTTGAACTTACAAACCAGTATTCTGCTCCTGATCACGACATACTCACGAGAAGAAGAGTTTGAGTTTATCTGTTTTTTCTCCAGTGTCAAGTACCTAGATACTCAAATTTAGATAAGATTTGATGATTTGAAACAAGAGAATAATTTTGTTTTCTTTGGAAAAAAACCATACTCGATTGATTAATTATAACATCATCAGTTGCCTTGTTATATATAGAAAATCTTTAGGTTAAATTTTTTTTTATTCTCTTATTACAAAGGCAAAGTCTAATGAAGCTTGTTAAGATGCAGCTGTGGTAAAGTTAGAACTGGAAACATTAATGAACAACCAAAGAATTATGCATAGTAGAAAATTACATAATGATACTTTTTTATGAATTAATTACGGAGGAGGCTTTCTTGTAGTTCCAAGCTAAATTGAATTAGGTAAAAAGTTTTAGTCATCATCTGCATCATTTCCTTTAACAGGTCTTGCTTTTGGTCCACCTGCTCTCTTGGCCATGATGATTTGATCAACTTGGAGAATCGTACTGGCAGCATTTGTTGCATACTGAATAGCCCATTGTTTACCCAAGTAAATATCAACTATACCAATATCCTTCACATCTACGGTTCCGTCACTTCCATCCTATAAAAAAAATTCAAAGAAATTATTATGAAAATAAGAAAGTTTAATAATGTAAAATTTTAAATTAAGCGTATTTTTTTTCTTACCTCGATATTAAATCCATATGTAGTTTTTCCTTCATGATGCAATGCATACAATTTAGCTAGTACTTCACTTGCCTTCATTCCAGAATTATCAGAAAATACTTTGATGAAGCTCTCAAGTGCAGAGGCGTATTTTTTCACCGAGTATTGTTCCAATCCAGGAAGTGTATCACCATAGCTGCTAATTTGTCGAGCAAGTTCTAACTCTACTGCACCCGCACCTGGTAGTAGTTTTTGATCCTGAATTGGAAAATAATTTAGAGGATCACATTAAATTCTTTTGGGATTTTAAGTTGACTATACTATTTAGGGATTTTGATTTTAGTTTGACTTACCCGAGTTACAGCTTTGAATGCATTGACACCGTCGTTGACTGCTCTCTCGAGGTCATCTAAGTAATTGTCAGTGGCTCCACGAAGTACAATAGTAGAAATTCTAGATTCATTTGTACCAACTCGGAATACCACGATTGCTGTATCTCCAACCTGAAATTAATTTAAAATTTTGATAAAATTCTGAACAGATTAATAAATTTATAAATTTAATATTGCTCTACCTCATCTACATAAACGTCATCAGCATAACCGAGATCTTCTACAGAGGGTTTCTCCAACTTAGGATAGACGGAGGAATTCGTGGCTTTGCACACACGTCTCAGATCGAATTTACTTAGAAGACGGACTGCCATGATATCATATTNATACCACGATTGCTGTATCTCCAACCTGAAATTAATTTAAAATTTTGATAAAATTCTGAACAGATTAATAAATTAATAAATTTAATATTGCTCTACCTCATCTACATAAACGTCATCAGCATAACCGAGATCTTCTACAGAGGGTTTCTCCAACTTAGGATAGACAGAGGAATTCGTGGCTTTGCACACACGTCTCAGATCGAATTTACTTAGAAGACGGACTGCCATGATATCATATTTGTTCAAAAAGTGCATCGCCATATCACCAATTTNTTGTTCAAAAAGTGCATCGCCATATCACCAATTTTTCCACCAGAGACAACGACATTGACACCCGCATCGACAATGTCTTTGATTTGATTCTCAAGTAGAGTTTCCTCTCCAGCACTAAAATTCTTCAATTCTTTCGCTGATTTGATGAGTACTGTTCCCTGATAATTAATTACAAAGATTTGGACTTGAAATTTTAAGAGACTATTTGATTCTATTTGATTTGATTTCTAACCTTAGTTTCCGTCTGGGCAATGTCAATAGGGCATGAAAAAACAGCAATCTTTGCTTTGTTTTTCTTGATTATAGTGCTCTCAACATTACGTTTGAACACTAGTCCATGAACAACCTCAGAATTTCCTAATCCAGAACCCTGTATTGAACATCAAAAATCATTATCATTAAAACCTCATTCATGACAATAGTGTAAAATCGAACTTAAATTTCTTACCAAAATTTTACAGACACGAACGTTATCGACGTTAAATGCGGTATTTTCTGGTAAGATGGATACTGTAAACAAAAATATGTTTCAAATTTCATTTTTAATATCTTGTGATCTGGGTAATTGTCATACCACAAGCCTTTGTGATGAGTTTGGCGAGATTATCTTCATTCCCTAACTGTTTGCTCATCACAGCTGAGCGAACAACCTTTAGCACTTCGGCTTCATTACGGTAGTCTTTGATCTCGTCAAAGACAAGTGTTGGCAGGATTTCAAGAGCTTTGTCTAAGGCCATTTCATAGCCACCCACAATTTCGGACGGAGTAAGGCCCTAAAATTATAATTCACATAAGATTTTTTTTNCTGTTTGCTCATCACAGCTGAGCGAACAACCTTTAGCACTTCGGCTTCATTACGGTAGTCTTTGATCTCGTCAAAGACAAGTGTTGGCAGGATTTCAAGAGCTTTGTCTAAGGCCATTTCATAGCCACCCACAATTTCGGACGGAGTAAGGCCCTAAAATTATAATTCACATAAGATTTTTTTTTAGAGGTTAGAATAAAGTGATGTGATCCTTCATTACCATTTGAAGTAAATCACCAGCAGCTTCGAGNATTTTTTTTAGAGGTTAGAATAAAGTGATGTGATCCTTCATTACCATTTGAAGTAAATCACCAGCAGCTTCGAGAAGTGCTGCGCAGAAAATAATGACAAAATTTGTTCCATCACCAACTTCCTGTTCTTGCATTTGTGAAGCCATAACCATAATTTTTGCTGCTGGATGCTCGACCTAGGGTTACAAAATAGAATAGAATATTGTCATCTTCAAATAGTAAGCATTATTGATGTTGATGATTTTTATTCACATCTAATTCTTGCATAATTGTAGCAGCATCATTGGTAACAAAGAGCTTCTCCAAATGATTGATGACCATTTTATTCATTCCACAAGGACCATAGGCTGATTTCAGGCTTTCGGCGAATTCCTTACATGCTTTGATGTTCCGATACACGGATTCCTCCATCCCCGAGAAATGCTGTAATGCAAAGTTTAGGAAAATCATTATTTAGGAAAACGACTTGACTGTTGACATTTTCAATTTCATTAATTCAACAATCAACGACTAATTTAATTACTAATAGACTTACGCGTGATCCATCCTTCAGCATGGAAGCAAATCCCGGAGCTTTAGGTACATGAAGAGCCATCTTCTCAAGATTAAACTGGATTAAGAAATTTGTTTATAAAATTGCTCGTATAATCGTAAACAATTGAAATTCTGGAAATGGTTACTTTCAAATTGAAATTCAATCAAGAAAGAATGAATCAGAAGGACACCCACACCGGAACTTTTTCTGGAAGGAAAATTATTTATTAGATATTTGCACTGTACCACTGAATTTTCAAACNCACCCACACCGGAACTTTTTCTGGAAGGAAAATTATTTATTAGATATTTGCACTGTACCACTGAATTTTCAAACGCTAGCGTTGGGCGTTGGACGTGACACTCGAATATTTTAGATTTTACCCAAAGCGTCTTCTCAAATGTTGGGAACTGGAACGGACTATTCCAGTTCAGTTCGTTTCCAGTTTTTCTAATGAAGTTCCAGTTCATTTCAGTCCAGTTGATCTATTTTGAAACAAGTTTTCAAATTAGTTTAGCTCAACTATTCCATTTCTAGAAGAAAAAATAATCAGTTCAGTTCACTTGATTAGCCTGGTTTGCAAAATAATTTACAGTTCAGTTGCCAGTTCAGTTTTGTCTGGTTCAGCATTCAGCTAGTAGGATTACCTTTTCTGAAGCATTGTTACTTTGTTTGACTTCCAGTTCAGTGAACTATGAAATTATAGTATTACTTTAAAAAAAAATCAGTTCAGTTCAGTTCAGTAAGTGTATAAATTCGAAACCTTTTTAAAATTCAGTTTAGTCATACTTTACCTTCGAAACCCATCTACAGCCAATTCAGAAACGAATGCAGTACTTTTTTTTTTTACCACCATCACNCACCCACACCGGAACTTTTTCTGGAAGGAAAATTATTTATTAGATATTTGCACTGTACCACTGAATTTTCAAACTCTAGCGTTGGGCTTCTTTGACGTGACACTCGAATATTTTAGATTTTACCCAAAGCGTCTTCTCAAATGTTGGGAACTGGAACGGACTATTCCAGTTCAGTTCGTTTCCAGTTTTTCTAATGAAGTTCCAGTTCATTTCAGTCCAGTTGATCTATTTTGAAACAAGTTTTCAAATTAGTTTAGCTCAACTATTCCATTTCTAGAAGAAAAAATAATCAGTTCAGTTCACTTGATTAGCCTGGTTTGCAAAATAATTTACAGTTCAGTTGCCAGTTCAGTTTTGTCTGGTTCAGCATTCAGCTAGTAGGATTACCTTTTCTGAAGCATTGTTACTTTGTTTGACTTCCAGTTCAGTGAACTGTGAAATTATAATATTACTTTAAAAAAAAATCAGTTCAGTTCAGTTCAGTAAGTGTATAAATTCGAAACCTTTTTAAAATTCAGTTTAGTCCTACTTTACCTTCGAAACCCATCTACAGCCAATTCAGAAACGAATGCAGTACTTTTTTTTTTTACCACCATCACACAACTCAAAAACAAAAAAAAAACTACTGCATTCGTTTCTGAATTGGCTGTAGTTTGAAAACCTAGAAAAAAATGAACTGCATTGAACTGATTGAATTACACTGATCTTCTCTAACTGGAAAAAAGAAGAATTTGTTTTTTTAAGTCGATGGNTGCATTGAACTGATTGAATTACACTGATCTTCTCTAACTGGAAAAAAGAAGAATTTGTTTTTTTAAGTCGATGGTAAAAGTCATTGGTATATAAATCATATGTTTTGTATATCAAAAGTTATAATTGTCCTTCTGGATTTATATTTATTCTACTAAACTTGCTCCAAAACTATGCCCAAANGTATATCAAAAGTTATAATTGTCCTTCTGGATTTATATTTATTCTACTAAACTTGCTCCAAAACTATGCCCAAATATAAAATATTTAAAAATTGAAATATCAGTTAAAGTCTAAATAGCATCAAATACATAATTCAAATGTGACTTATTTGGAGGATTCATTCTTCAATTTTTAATTCATAGGGCGTTAATAGTTTATAGGACACGCGATAAATTGATGCTGCGGTTAACTTTTTTTTTTGATGGGGTGTAAAAATGATTGAGTTTTATAAAGAAATTTTTTGCCGATTTTTGTATTAAAAATAAAAATAACAAGTGTTATANGTAAAAATGATTGAGTTTTATAAAGAAATTTTTTGCCGATTTTTGTATTAAAAATAAAAATAACAAGTGTTATACAAAGTGTATATAAAAATATTTTACCAGAACAAATTTTTTTCTTTCTAGAATCAATTTGAACTGTGACATAACAGACATACAGTGGGACGTTTCTTAACTGTTGTCACAAAAAATTAATTTTGACTTGAAACTGAAAATAGTCAAATTTTTGAAGTAAAATTTCTGAAACTAATTAACATACTTCATTTTCTTAATCTTAATTTTTATGATTTGTAAAGAGTTTGAAGACTTAAAAAAAAACATTAAACGTCATTGTGTAACGATTCACTTGTGGACACAACTAACTAACCAAGTAAGTTTACTTACCCATGTCTGCCCATTTCGCATTAAATTTTTTACGCTTAAAAAGTGCAACTATCTAAAAATTTGTCAATATGGTCATCTGACCTCTTACCTCGAAATTGAAACCAGACAGCATTGCAGTTGTTGAAATTTCAAAATTTATTTATTATTTTGACAATAATGAGTGAGCACGTGGATTTTCAAAATTTTGTAAATCAAGAATCAAACAATGAGAATGGAATTAAAACACGGTTCAAGCGGAAGCGAAAGAACGGTCTACTTTCACGTCTCAAGAAATTTGGATCACAAGGAAAACTTGGACGAGGTTTTGAAATTAATTCAGAAACTTACAATTACTTTCTCAGGATTTTTGAATTATGTAACAAGAATGAATTTGACACAGATGAAGAAAGAGGTAATTTTTTTCTAATTTGTTAATTTAAGTCTCATTTAAGCTGATTTCATAACCATATTATTTCAGATCTCTTAGTGGACAACGCTTTTACACAGACAGAAAATGAAGAAGTAAACTTATCCAGTAACCAATTCACTTCAAGAGTACTTGAGACGTTAATCACTTCAACAAAAAATGACGAGATTTTAGATCGCTTTACATCAAGCTTCACATCATCATTTCGAACCATCTGTACTGATCCGTTTGCATCTCACGTTCTTGAAAAACTTTTGGAAGTAATTTCAGATAAATGGGTGACGAATAAGAAATTGACCAAATGGTTTCGTAGTACGTGTAAATATGTGCTAAACAACTTTGAAGAATTCATATTTGATAAATATGCAAATCATGTAATGCGAAAGGTTTGTCAATGCCTAAGTGGAACGATCCATATTTTTTCAACTAAGACTCAACAACACAATGCATCAAGTAATAGACTCCCTCTACCACCTGCCGTGGTTCCAATTCCAATTTCAGATACAGAATCGGAAAGTAAAAAAAAATATTATCGTAAGAATAGGAAGATTCTAAAGGAATTTGCTACTCGCTTCATCGTATGGCNATTATCGTAAGAATAGGAAGATTCTAAAGGAATTTGCTACTCGCTTCATCGTATGGCCTCAATTTAATGGTACTTTACTTATACATTTGGATTTTAACCATTTAGTAAAAATCTGAAATGAAATTCTATTTTGTTGAGAATTGTTTGGTCAAAATTTTTCTATTTTATAATTTCAGATCTATTCCAGAATGAAGTTACCAGTGGTTTTATTCAGTGTCTGACAGTTGCACTACGTTCAATAGATTCGGAATTGACATATCAAGCTGTAGCACAAGGTAAATGACTAAGTCCAATTCCTGTGTATCATTTAATTACTCATCAATAAGAGAAATAATTTTTTGATTTTGTTTCTCAACTTATTAATAGTTGTGACTGCTGTTAAAGAAGACAACGTTTTAAATTTCCCATGTCATCTCCATTCTTTAGAAGTATGTGTCTCCGTTTGTACAGATAATCCAACAGAGTTTCAATCAGTGTATACTAAATACTTCAAAGAAAAACTTCTCTCATTTGTGACAGCTGAAAATGGTCATTATGTGGTGGAGCGACTTTTTCTTTCAGTCTCCAGCAAAGAAATTGTGAGTTACTAATAATTTTTGAAAATTAATTTAATATAAATTTATAAATTTATAATAATTTTATATAAAATTTTGAAATTAATTAGTTTGAAGAAATGTTTGGAGAATTGGAAAATCATTTCCAGGAGATCTATAGTAGCCAATATCTATCTGTATTCACATCAATGGCAGATGCATGCAAGCGGTTAAAGTCAAAGCAGAATATTTTGATGACAAAATTATCTGATCTTCTTGTAGTAGAGAAAGAAGCCAAAAAGGAGAGTTTTTTTGAAGTACTACTACGTTTTGGCAAAGCCTTTCAACCTAAAGAAGATGGAACAGTTTCATTTATCACAGAACTTCAAGGGTGCCTTGTGATTCAACACATGCTGAGCTTTCATAAACCTTACAAGGTGATTGTCATTGACAATTTGGCAATTACTCTACCTTTTTCTAGTTTCCTTTTCAACAAAATTGTTGTTCTTTGTTCAGATTATTACAGGTCTGTTGGATATAGATGGATTGAAACTGTCAAAAATTGCTCAAGATCCTAAAGGAAGTTATGTAATGGATTCATTCTTCAAAAGTGAAACCGTTGGAGATAAAAATAAGGAAAAACTCTTACTCAAATTGAAGGTTAAGTCGTAATCATTAAAAAAATTTTTGGCAAAAGTCCATAGTTTTGGTTCTTATGACGCCTTATATAACTTTTAGGAACATTTTGTGACTATGGCATGTTCAAAATTTGGAGCTCGAGTACTTGACAATTTATTTCCACTCACTTCTATCAAACAAAAAGGAATCATTGCCTCTGCTCTTAGTCCAAGAGAAGCTCAATTGAATGCAAATACATTCGGAAAATTTCTATCTATCAAATATCTACTGACAACATTTAAAAGAAATGAAACTGAATGGACTCGTGTCATTGGTGGAGAAGAAAGTAAAAAACGTAAAAAAAATATGGATCGATTTGTCTCTGACTTGGGACTTGACCTTGGACAACTTACATCAACTTTATCCTCAAAAAAGGGAAAGAAGACTCAAACTCCTTAAAATAACTACGACTGAAGACTAATAAGACTAGGGGTCTACGTTTTTAGTTTCACACTTTCACAGATGACTTTATTGCACACTTTTATGCTGAAGCGCGCATGAGTGTGAAGCCACAGCGGGTGAGACCTTATACCCTTCACACTTGAAAATATTTCAACTCTTTCTGTACTAAGTGTGCAAAAGTGTGAAGAGGAATCGGGTGAGCCCTAGGTTTGAAGTAGTAATTAAATAATCCAAATGGGAAAACAATCAAATAAGGCTAAATTTTCAAAATTTCAGTAATTTATTTAGGGTTATTTAATTGAGTGCAGGCAATACATAAACGCTATCAATGCGTTATTAATGTCATAAATAAACGCTAATAAATAATAAATGCTATCAAAAATTATCAATGTCGTTGATCAAAATCTTGAAAACAATTTAAAATCGAAAATCTGAAGTTTTTAATTGACGGAGAAATAGAAGTTGTAAGCAAGTGTGAAAAAAATTATCTGATCACTTTCACACTTTCACACTTTGTCCCGCTGTGGAGTCTCATTGGCAAATTTTGAATTTTGGGGCGTGTTTTCACACTTTTGTAAAGACTTCTGTGAAAGTGTGAAAGTGCTCAAGTATAAAATTTTTTCGGGTGAGACCTGTTTTTCTGCGCTTCTGTAATTGGTTCTTTACACTTTCTGGGGAGGAGTTTCGCACTTCTCCGTCACACTTCTGTGAAAGTGTGAAAGTGTGCAATATGAAAAGATAGACCCCTACTATAAAGTCCCAGTCCCAGTNGTCACACTTCTGTGAAAGTGTGAAAGTGTGCAATATGAAAAGATAGACCCCTACTATAAAGTCCCAGTCCCAGTATCAAGCACGTAATGACTCATTTCATTTCATTTAAAATGAAGTCCTGAAATTCTTATCAGTAATGGTCAAATAGCGTGCCAAAAATTTACTTGTGAAGGTCATCTATTACTATTTTATTAATCAAATGTTACGGTAAAGGAGATTATGAGAAATTAATCAATAAGTTCCGCTTTCAGACCATGAATTACGAATAAGTTGGGAAATGACGCAGAGAAAGGAACCAGATTGGAAAAATTTTTCGTTTTTTTCTTTTTTTTTTTTTTTTTTTTTATCAAATATTGACATTGGCACTGGCACTGTCACTGGGATGGGAAATTGTCATNTTTTTTTTTTTTTTTTTTTTTTTTTTTTTTTTTTTTTTTTTTCGTTTTTTTTCGTCTTATGTGTCAGTATGCTTTTCAGAAGCAATTTAATAGTCATAAAAATTTCAAAGAAAAAAAAAGAATACAATGGGAAAAGTAACACTATACCACTCTATCCTACCCATCCCGACTCGGGATTGCAATTGGCGGGGAAATTGCCCCGACAACGGGGACGGGGAAAAACCCGTTTTCCCCGTCGGTCCCCCGATTTTGTTTTTTTGCATTTCACCATTCACAACAAACTTTTGTGAAAAAAAAATAATAATTATGAAAAAAATTTTTTAAAGAAATAACAAAAAGAAAAAACACAACTTAAATTCTATTATGTTGATGTTATTTTCCCCGATCGGGGATCCCCGGCGTTTCCAGGGAATCTATTTCCCCGAAATCCCCGATTCCCTGATCGGGGACGGTCTTCAATTGCAATCCCTAATTACGAGTGCCATTAAAGAACCTAAAAAACCAAATGGATAGTGTCGGTAAAGAAGATAAAAAAAAGATGTAAGGGAGAATTGAACTTTCACCAAAATAAAAGTGAAAGTTGAAGATATTAGGCAAAGAGCCAAGAACCAGAGTATGTTATAAGAGAATAAACACTCTGTGTGCATCCCATCAATTTGGCGAGTAGATTTTTGTGCAAAAATGAATAATGTATTCAACTTCCTCTTCATGTTCTCCGTCGCTTGAGTGTTTTCTATTGTTTTGCCAAAGAATTTTTTTTTTTTTTACCCCCTTTACTGCCGAAAAGCACACGTTATTCAATAGTAAGGAGAAAAGAGAAAATCCGCAATATGGGATTTCGCATGCGTTTCATTTTGCGAAATTTTTTTTTTTTTTTTTTTTTTTCGGGGATTCTTTAGTGTTACTTTCCTGGTTGGGTAAAAAATATTTTCCAGTAAGGTTCCAATCATTCCTCTGATGATACCCGGTGACCTATTCCAGGAAATTTTAAACATTTCCTTCTCTTTGTGACCTAGATACTTATTAGAAAGTTGGCAAAAAAATATATATATATATATCGGGTTCTTCATATTCAAAATTTAGATAAATACAAGTGCAGTTTTTCTCTTTTCCTTGAGTTCATTTAGACAACAAAAGATATAATAATACTAGTAGGAAATATAAAAAAATAAAAGTGGAGTTACACAATTACTAACTCGTGGTCCTATTCCTATCAACCTTGAATTTCGTTTTTCAACCTTCAGTTTTAGAAATTTTTTTTTTTTTTTTTTTTTTTTTGAATACACGAAGAGAGGAGTTGTTTTGGATTATTAATTGAATAGTTCTTTTTTGGCTCTTTTCCATAAAAAGAAAAGCTAAAATTGAAAACTTAACAAAAAGAATTTGATTTTTGTTTTTGGCATATCAGCTCTCTATTATTTTTAATCCCAGGGTGTTTGAAGAAGTTACTTTATTTTTTATTTACATTACTCACATGTTTTTTTTTTATTCTTAGAAGTTAACTCTTTTTTTTTTCTTTTCCTTTTTTTTCTTTTTGTATAATTTCAATTCAATTATTAATTGAGGAATAACGGGGGGATGAGAGTAATTTCATTACTCTATTATTCAAAACTTTGTGATTACTCCACTACAACAGTTTCAGGAAATAGGAACTTGTGGATTTGTCTTATTGATCAAAAGTTTGTTATATTACGAACATTTGAGGTATTATTATGAGTAATTATTCTTAATTACTACTAAATAATCTTTAATTGGTAATTGTAATTACTAATAAGTGGGTTATAATTACCATAAAAGTTGAGACTTGAGACATAAATGGAATATATTATAACTACTATTATTTACATCTCTTAAATTTAGATTTAGAAAACTAATTCTTGTATTTTTCTTCATTTTAATATTCTCCTGCTAACAAAAAAAANCTCTTAAATTTAGATTTAGAAAACTAATTCTTGTATTTTTCTTCATTTTAATATTCTCCTGCTAACAAAAAAAAAATTATTATTATTTTTCTTTCAGAAATTTATATATAATAACGGAAATTGATAGGAATAGTTAAGTAAGTAGTAATCTGGAAAGTAATAATTTGAAGTCTCATTGTTCTGTATACAATGTAAAAAAAAAAATTTTTTTTTTTTAAGAGTTACATACTTATAAATATCGTTGTCAATTAAATTAGATTTTTAGACTTGTTTAGTTAAGTTCACACTTGATACNTAACGGAAATTGATAGGAATAGTTAAGTAAGTAGTAATCTGGAAAGTAATAATTTGAAGTCTCATTGTTCTGTAAAAAAAAAAATTTTTTTTAAAAATTACATACTTATAAATATCGTTGTCAATTAAATTAGATTTTTAGACTTGTTTAGTTAAGTTCACACTTGATACTTGACGATACTTCAACTTCTTCTTATCCCCTCAAACTTAACTTCAATCTTTTAAATTAATTTAGTTTGAACACTTATGTTTTAGATAAATAGGCACTTGTGATTGGCTAAAGAAGATCATTAGTATCATCCAATTGAAACAAAAAAAAAAGTGTTCTCGAATTTCGAGAGAAACGAATAGATGAACGACACATGGATACAGAGTTTTGGATATTTTCCTATCAAGAATATAGATATTCCAAATTTTGAAAATATAATATTACCGGATTACCAGGTGAGTGAAAAAAAATATTTTTTTAATTTTAAATATTTACTTTTGAATTTAAATTTTTTTTTTTTTGAAAAATCATGACAGAGTGTATAGTTTATATAATATTGTTTATATTAACATAATTGAAAAATTAGTACTTAAAAGCGTGTCAAAAATTAATTAATGGTGTGTNAATTAGTACTTAAAAGCGTGTCAAAAATTAATTAATGGTGTGTATGAGTATGTAATTTGTAGGAGTCAGCATCTTCTGAATAAATTTGAGAGATTCAAAAGATGCTGAATTGGAACTGTGGTTGGGTTTTTTCCAAATGTAAACATAAATTAAGTGTTAATTGGTAGAGTTTGAGACTAAATTTAATTATGAGTGAGAGTTGTAATGTATAAGTAGTAAGTATTAAGTGTGAAAGAAATCATAGACAAACGAACAACAATAAGTACTTTTAAAGTTTAAATTGACAATGAACTAGAAAAAAATTTTTTTTTTTTTCTTCTTCTAATGAAATATTAAGTTAAGTACTGGTACTGCTATTAAATATAATTCTTATAATAAATTAAAGTTATAGGAGATATTTTAGGACTCAAGACAGAGCGTGTAAACTAAAATTTAGATAAGGTTCCAAGAAAATTTAATTTAATGGACTTTACTAATAGTAGTATTTATTAATATTTTTATTTGTTATTCTAGGATCCTTATTTACGAAAAGATCAATAGTTATTGAGGAATCAATCCTAAGGGAAATTTTGTAAATTGAAGAAGGGAATGCGAAGAGATGGTGGAATGGGCCTGGACTCTAGTAATCGAGATTTATCCAATAATCACCATCGAAATAATAATAGTCCAAAAGGAAGTTGTAGTCCTTCAACTCTTAGTCTCAATAATCTTGAAGATAGTCATCATCGAAAGAAATCTTGGTCTTCATCTAAAATTCGAAGAGATTCAGAAATATATTGGAAAGAAGGAAATAAAGGTGGAAGTGCTGGAGAAATCCTGATGGGTGGTGAAAGATCAAAAATCAAAAATCATGGAGATGTTGTCTTAGGATTGGATGGTAATAGTGGTGATGATGAAGAAGATCATAGGAATAAATGGACTGAAGAGAGTCATTTAAATGGGAAAACTATTGATAGAAATCATAGACATCGACATGAATCTACAGATTCTAATGATGATTCGGATACATCTTCAACTTTAGAACGAGCAGCACCGGATGGAGGTTGGGGGTAAGAGAAATAAATCTTAGCAACAACCGTTTGTTTCTTAGAGTCGAGAAACCTTCCTAAATACTTTACTTTCATTGAATTCTTAGAAGGTTAATTTAAAAATTTGAACTTATTTTTTTTTATTTTTTTTTTTTTTTGATCTGTAGATGGATGGTGGTTGGAGCAGCTTTTCTTGTTAATTTAGTAGCAGATGGTGTTACATTTTCTTTTGGAGTTTATTTTGTGAAATTTCTTAATGTTTTTGGACAATCAAAATCAGCAACTGCTTGGATTGGAAGTTTATTAGCATCAATGCCATTATTATCTGGTCCTATCGCTTCATCATTGACAGATAGATATGGTTGTCGAAATGTAACAATTGCTGGAAGTTTACTCTCATCACTTGGTTTTATTCTCTCTTCCTTTGCACGTAAATTACTTTTTTAATATCGTTTTTNTGGAAGTTTACTCTCATCACTTGGTTTTATTCTCTCTTCCTTTGCACGTAAATTACTTTTTTAATATCGTTTTTGTTTTTAATTTTCATATCAATTTTTAGTTCTAATAAGTTTTTTTTTTAATTTTTAATTTTTTTAGAATCTGTTGAGATGTTATATATAACTTTTGGAGTACTGACTGGTTTTGGATTGTCACTTTGTTANTGGAAGTTTACTCTCATCACTTGGTTTTATTCTCTCTTCCTTTGCACGTAAATTACTTTTTTAATATCGTTTTTTTTTTTAATTTTCATATCAATTTTTAGTTCTAATAAGTTTTTTTTTTAATTTTTAATTTTTTTTTTTTTTAGAATCTGTTGAGATGTTATATATAACTTTTGGAGTACTGACTGGTTTTGGATTGTCACTTTGTTACNTTTTTTTAGAATCTGTTGAGATGTTATATATAACTTTTGGAGTACTGACTGGTTTTGGATTGTCACTTTGTTACGTCGCTGCTGTAGTAATTGTTGCTTACTATTTCGAACAGCGAAGATCTCTTGCAACTGGTATCTCAGTTTGTGGTGGAGGTATTGGAACTTTTATTTTTGCACCGCTAACTCAAAAACTCATTGGTATGTGTATGTTTCAAATATTTTTCTTAGTTATTCGGTTTTTTTTTTTTTTTTTTTTTTTTTTTTTTTTTTTTTTTTTTTTTTTTTTTTCTAAATTTAATTTTTTAAATTCTGAAATTTGTTAATTTTTTAATTATTATTCTTGAATTTTAGATGAGTACGACTGGCAATTTACAACACGTGTTTTTGCTGGATTCTTTCTAATTTTAATGATTTGTGGATTCATCATGCGGGATCTGGAATGGACTAAGAAATCAAGAAATTCTCGAAAACTAACGTAAGTTTTTTTTGTTTAATTATTGATATTTTTTGAATTTGGAAAAAAAGTTTTTTTTTTATGATTAGTGATTGATTACTTACTTCACTGGATTAGTAAATCCTTTGGTTCAGACTGGTATTTCATTGTTTTTTTTTTTTGTTTTTTTTTTATATATTAAGTAATTCACCAAGTTTAGATTCTTCAACAACAAGAGAGATTATGGCTTTCCAACCAAGAAGACTTTGTACTTCAGCCCTCTGTATCCCAACTTTTGTTCAAGAACAAGAAAGACTCTCCACTACTTCCAGTAATAACCAATCAGTAGAAGGAACTCAACGTCGAAACTATTTTCAATCACATCCCTTGAGCAATAATTCACCACCAACACTTTGCAGTGATTCAACTCTCAGTTCACCACGTCAAAAATCAGAGAATGAGAATCCATTTCTTCTTCATAGTAATAATAATCCAATTACACCGCTCATTATTAACTTTTCAATTACTGGTGGAGGTATAACGAGTGGAACTCCAAATAAGGTTCCAACTATTAATTCATCTACTCCAAATAAAAATAATACATCAACAATGGCTNGTATAACGAGTGGAACTCCAAATAAGGTTCCAACTATTAATTCATCTACTCCAAATAAAAATAATACATCAACAATGGCTACTGACTCACGGACACTTCCGTCATCATCTTATCCTCAACCTCCTGTTAATGTTACAACCAAGTATGTAAAAAAAAATATATATATATATATATTTCAAATTTTTTGGATCTAATTATTGAATTGATAAGAATTTTAATTTTTTTTTTATAGTTATGGTGTTGGAATTCATCGTCACTCCTTAACCTATCGTGGAGCAGTGATTTCACTCAAACGATATCGCCTACGTCCAGCTTCTTCTTGTCCAGATATCATTTCTGTTGCAACAACTGATGAACGAAACGCTCATGTAAGTAAATCTTGAGACTATTTTTTTTTTGTCTTTCTCGCTAATCTATATCGTGTAAGTTTTAGTAGACGAAAATTTTTGGTATAAAACCTGATCTTTACATTTAGGGATGGAAAGCTGTTGTGGCTGACATATGTAAATGGTGTCGTACTCGACTTGAATGGAGGAGCTTGTCAAGTAGTCGTTTTATTCTCTTCATTTTCTCAAACTTTCTCCTTTATATGTGGTAAGTAATCTTATGAATTTTGAATTTTGTATCCATTCTTATGCAAACTTTGTAATTACTCAAACATCAAACTCAAGGAACTTAAAAAGTTGTCTAATCAATTTCTTTTTGTTATAGGTATGACATACTTTACATTTATCTTCAAGATGCAGCGAAGCAAGGAAATTATAGCGATGAGAAGAGCTCTTACCTCATTTCCATTGTTGGACTCTTCAACATGATTGGAAATGTGAGTCACTTGAAATTTGAAAAGTTTTCATCTTGAAAAAAAAAAAAAAAAAAAAAATACTAAAAACTAAAAATTAATCTCAAATTTACAAACTTTTTTTTTGTTTTGTGAATAAATTTCAGTTGACATTGGGTTATATGGGTGACAAAGAATGGGTTGACTCGACCCTTATCTATGGAATCTGTATGGTAATATGTGGATTTTCAGCTATGGTTCTACCAACAGTTATGACATGGAACTACATCGCTTTGGGACTAGATTGTGGATTCTATGGTTTTGCTATTGCTGCTAATTACTCTCTCACCTCAGTTATACTTGTTAAGGTATGTTTTTTAAATTGAAATTGATTTTTTATTAATTTTAATAATATAATATAATTAATTAATTATTAACAACTTATCACTCTTCTTAACTATTATATTAGATTGTCAGTTTGGAACGATTTACGAATGCATATGGCCTTTTACTATTGGTGCAAGGAGTTGGGTATGTCCATCAACTTCTTCTATCTTTAGTCTCATGACCTACATTTACTTTTTACTTTTTAGTAATTATGAATATTTTTTTTAGAAACCTTGTTGGTCCTCCAATCGCTGGTAAAAAAAAATATATATACTATATATGAAAATATCACCTAAATCTATTTCTATTTGAATGTAGAAACAAAATTCTTCTATTTATTTATGGTANTTTACTTTTTACTTTTTAGTAATTATGAATATTTTTTTTAGAAACCTTGTTGGTCCTCCAATCGCTGGTAAAAATATTATATATAATATATATGAAAATATCACCTAAATCTATTTCTATTTGAATGTAGAAACAAAATTCTTCTATTTATTTATGGTATGATTTTTGTATAATGTTCCAGGTGTGATATGTGACTGGACTGGAACCAGCTCCTGGTCATTTGTAATCTCAGGTATTGGGATTATTCTCTCTAGTGTTTTCATACTCGTCCCAAAAATATTTACTAGATGCTCAAATGAAGAAGTCATTGTTGTCATGCATGTTGATGAAGAGAAATAAGACCAAGAGTTCAAAAAGCCTCGTAATGGAATAAATTATTAAAGAATCTATGCTATTTAAAGACTTTTGTTCAAATTAATTTTTAAAAAAATGATAATATAACTATTACTATTTGTTAACTAATTAATACGTGATACAAATATTATTAATTTAACTATACTGCACAAGTGCACACCAATTCACCTTACCTGACTTAATTAGAAGGAAAAAATAATCATGAGAGTGATACTTTTAGTTTCAAACAGATTGATATAATAAGATATAAACTAACTAACTACTTATTAGGCTTTTTAGATAAAAAGTTATCATAGAATGTTACTATTATTACAAAAAAAAAAATTTACCTGTGCAGCTGTCATATTTTGTTAGAAACAAGATTTTTCATGTTTTGTTTTTAGATTAGTTAATTTATTATGTAAGTTTTATCTAGTTATGGAATTTACTTACAAAATTGATTATGACTGATTTTTCTTAACCTACATAACAAAGGGAGTATTTAAGTGTTTTTATTAATTATTATTAATTAATTAATTGAGATTCTGTATTTATTATTAATTCAGTCTGATTCCCTCCCACACGCTTATGATTTTAACAACGCTTTTCATTATTAATTTAGGAATTTAGTATTATTATTTCATTATTTGTTACTGATAATAACCATCATGGTATTTAAAGATCTTTATACCAGGCTTTTCAGTACAGGCTGCTGCCCAAGAAAATTTTATCAAAATTTACTTAAATTTTGATGAACTTAAATTTAATTTTTATTTTGTTTGGTTATAATTCAAAGTTTAAAAAAAAANTTATTAATTTAGGAATTTAGTATTATTATTTCATTATTTGTTACTGATAATAACCATCATGGTATTTAAAGATCTGTATACCAGGCTTTTCAGTACAGGCTGCTGCCCAAGAAAATTTTATCAAAATTTACTTAAATTTTGATGAACTTAAATTTAATTTTTATTTTGTTTGGTTATAATTCAAAGTTTAAAAAAAAATTTTTTTTTTTTTTTAGATTTAGATTGTAGTAGTGTAAGTGAGAGTGAAAAGTTATTTATTGAATAATCATTTTAAGAAAAATTCCTAAGATGACTGATGAGATAATTACTGTACCTTGAAAGTTATAAATTAACAAAATTCGCATCAATTTCCATTCTTTAAACATTTTAAGAAGAATAATAATTATGAAATTAGCTTTTGAAAAACTACTTACATTTTTCTTCAACACGTAGAGAAGTAAAAGAAAAAAAATTTTTTATTTTTTAGATTTTAGTTTAAATTTTTCAAACTGCGACCTACGAAAAGAACTTTCTCCAGGTAAGCAAATTTAGTGGTATTCAAGTAAATTGGAATAATTTGAATTAAAACCATTTTCTCTCATAATGGGCAACTTACTCATAATATGGATTATTATTATAAAAAATATCCCTAAAAATTTTTTTTAATTAAAAAAATTATAAAAAAAATTTATACTTCCGAATTTCTATAAAGTCTGAAGAAAAGATGCGAAGATGATTGTGATTGTGACAGAGTGAACGGCTTTCAATTTCAACACTAAACAACACCACTCATATGTCGANTAGTTTAAATTTTTCAAACTGCGACCTACGAAAAGAACTTTCTCCAGGTAAGCAAATTTAGTGGTATTCAAGTAACTTGGAATAATTTGAATTAAACCATTTTCTCTCATAATGGGCAACTTACTCATAATATGGATTATTATTATAAAAAATATAACTAATAATATCAAATTTCGTAATTCATTAGATCATAATATGCCAATTTATATGCCAGTAATGAATAACTCACCAGAAAATTTTGGAATATTATTTTTGACTATAGGTTAAACTAATTTTTGTAAATTAAGTCACCATCAACATCCTTAGAAGAGATATTTTGTATCATTACTTTTGAAGGAATCAACGGATTTTGTTGATTGAAGAATTGATTAACTTCTAACGACATCCTCTATCGTATCCATCCCTAAAAATTTTTTTTTAATTAAAAAAATTATAAAAAAAATTTATACTTCCGAATTTCTATAAAGTCTGAAGAAAAGGTGCGAAGATGATGGTGATTGTGACAGAGTGAACGGCTTTCAATTTCAACACTAAACAACACCACTCATATGTCGACAAAATTATTGCATACGCTCATATCAGAGTTCAATGACCTCTTACTTCTCCCTTTCACTCCATTCTTTTAAATCGAAACCAAACTAATTCATTCATTCAATCTGATACTAGACGTTGAACAAAAAAAGTCAGAAATTTAAATTAATTTGAAAAGGATTGGACTGTTTTCCGAAATTCCGTTGTCTGAACTTATAAAAATTTACAAAATTATTTAATATATTTGATTAAAT
This sequence comes from Holacanthella duospinosa, assembly GCA_002738285.1. NCBI lineage: Eukaryota > Metazoa > Arthropoda > Collembola > Poduromorpha > Neanuridae > Holacanthella > Holacanthella duospinosa. The sequence continues at coordinate 1,692,092 of NIPM01000004.1, read as the reverse complement.
AAATCATTAAACAGAAAATAAGATTACGAAAATTAAAACCCACTTTGCAGAAACTTTAATCTGAACATGCTCTTTCGCAATAACTTGCCAATATTCAATATTCTACCATCTGCAGGTTATGTCCGGATCACACGGGTCAACCGTGTATATGTACTATATATACAGAGGGGTCAAATAGTGGCTACCTAGCGATCCTCACTTCACACACTCTTTTATTCATCACCCAAAATTTAAAACACGCAGGTGGGCAATTATAAATTCTTTTCTGTGGTAGACGCTTAGTGGATTCTGTCTGTTTACAAAACATTTCTTGCCTGAACTAGCTGAAAATTAATAATGCCCACAATGAATTATGAAAACTTACCAACTTGTCCTAATGGATCATTTGTTCAAAATTATCTNCTGAAAATTAATAATGCCCACAATGAATTATGAAAACTTACCAACTTGTCCTAATGGATCATTTGTTCAAAATTACCTCCATCCATATCCAAACAATGATCTAGTCGGGCGGAAAACGCTTGTCTCACGTTCTGTAGTATTTGAGGGTTATTAGTCACAGTTGCAATGAAAATATCAATTCAAATTTTGAGGTCCTGCATACTGACTGGACGAAGGGAATTAAATATGGTTGACTTCATGTAACCCGTAAAAAAATTTAGTGGGTTCAAATCAGGCGACCGCGCCGGCCACTCCCTTCGCCCTCTTCTACCAATCCACTGATACAGCCAAATGGCATTTGAAAATTTTGAGAACTCAGGGTTTCAGTTTCTAAATTAAATATTACTAAATAATTAATTCCCTCATCAATTGTGATGAATTTGGATGCCCATATACGTGGGTCGGCGGGTAGAAGTGTGAGGATCACTAGGCGGCCACTACATAACCCCTCTGTATATATTGAAACGGAGGTATAATAATAATTATTTCTTTGTTATTATGCAAGCCTTAAGCTTGCATAATAATCTATTTCAGTTTTTCTCAGAAGCCAACGGACTTGTGTCCGATTGGCTGTCCTTTACAATGTAGTTTTTGTCTTTGTTGTGTACAAAGATAAAAACTACACTGTGAAGGGAAATTGGGATCATTATGAACTTGACGTCTGGTTCGTCAAGTTCTTTTGGATTTGGTTGAATCTCCAATTGTTTGAAGATTCATCAGTAAATTTAAAGTAAAGTTTATTTATTTTAATAAATTATTGGGACAATAATCGCCCAGATAAACCTTAATTTCGGAGTTTTGTTGTTTAATTTAGTAGTTAGTAGAGTCATAGGTCAGTTAGATTNTTTTTGTCTTTGTTGTGTACAAAGATAAAAACTACATTGTGAAGGGAAATTGGGATCATTATGAACTTGACGTCTGGTTCGTCAAGTTCTTTTGGATTTGGTTGAATCTCCAATTGTTTGGAGATTCATCAGTAAATTTAAAGTAAAGTTTATTTATTTTAATAAATTATTGGGACAATAATTGCCCAGATAAACCTTAATTTCGGAGTTTTGTTGTTTAATTTAGTAGTTAGTAGAGTCATAGGTCAGTTAGATTNTGCCCAGATAAACCTTAATTTCGGAGTTTTGTTGTTTAATTTAGTAGTTAGTAGAGTCATAGGTCAGTTAGATTAGGTAGGTTAGGTTGAAAAGTGAATTTTGGGAGTTTGGAGCTGGAAAGAGAGAGTGAGGAGGAACCACGGACGGTGGTTTCCGGAGGTCATCATCATCACCAGTCTGTCCGCTCATTTGGAATCCAGGAGGATTCCAAATCGTCACAATATATTGAATCAATTTATTTTATCTTGTAAGTCCGAATGATACAAAGCACGACTAGGTTGATTTGATGCAAATATGCTTAATTTTAATTCCATGATACTTGACCTAATAACCAAGCGAATAGAAATATTACAAATATTAATAAAGTAACTTATAGAAACTTCTACTTGTGCCATATTTAACTTAAAAATTTTTGACCTTCATGCTCAACCAATAATATTTCACTTGCCTACAGAAATAGTACAGAAATCTGACAATAGGGATGTCTAAGAAGATATTATTGGCTAGGAACAAGCCGTGGTTCCTGGTTCAATTGCCAACTTGTGACCTACAAATTGTAAGAGACTTATTTTAATATTAGGAATGATGGAAAGCTTCACTAATTTAAACGATATAACCAAGAACATATTGGAGTTCAATCTCTACTTATTAACGTACAAAATAGTCTTTTATAAAGTTTAAATAGTCAAACTTAAAAAGTTTTTTTTAAGTTTGATACTTAAGTAATTGATATGAAAATCTATTCACATTGGATATAACTTTATTTAATTTATAAAAAAATTTTAAGCCGATTTAACTTGCCGATATGTGGAGAAATTTTTCTTTTCAAATTGAAATCCACTAGACAACCAATCAAAAAATTGTCAATTCCTAGGTGGTTTATCCTTCGTCTGAGCAGTTGAATAATAAATTATTGAACCACCAATGAATGAAGTGACATCCCTTAGAATTTGATAAAAATTTAGTAATTTAGTAATAAAAACGTATTTTTTTTTAAAGTTCAATTATTGAAATGAAATAATGGTTAGTAACCTATGATAGGAGTCGGAGTCGGGTATTTTGACTGGTATTTCCCGATTGTCGTGGACATTAGAAGTTGGAACTAATGCTTACATTATGTCAATGAGAACGTTTGAGTCAGGGGTTAAGAGTAGGANTCCCTTAGAATTTGATAAAAATTTAGTAATTTAGTAATAAAAACGTATTTTTTTTTAAAGTTCAATTATTGAAACGAAATAATGGTTAGTAATCTATGATAGGAGTCGGAGTCGGGTATTTTGACTGGTATTTCCCGATTTTCTTGGACATTAGAAGTTGGAACTAATGCTTACATTATGTCAATGAGAACGTTTGAGTCAGGGGTTAAGAGTAGGACGACGATAGACATCGGTTGTCTTAACATAAGCCGACTTGCTTATACTTGAAATTCAAATTGATTTTGCAATATCTTTAGAAGATCATTTGACTTTGGNACGACGATAGACATCGGTTGTCTTAACATAAGCCGACTTGCTTATACTTGAAATTCAAATTGATTTTGCAATATCTTTAGAAGATCATTTGACTTTGGACTTGCCATGCCATGAAGCTTTTTCAACTGAGCTGTAGCAAATATTTTTGAGAGGTTTCCGTAAAATTTTTTGTACTTTTCATCCTTTGCCTTCATTCTCATTGTCAATTGACGTTCTTTTCTTTTTGAGTCTTGAAGTCTGATTTTAAGTTTCATATTTTCAAGAATTTGCTTCTCACAATCTAGGCAGGTTTGTTTAGTCTGAATTTCAACATCTAATCAAAATCAATAAAATTCGTAACAGGTATAGGCTGGTCACTACACGTTGAGTTAAATTACCTTTAGACTTAGGTCTTGTCTTCTGCGAAACAAGCACATGTTCAACTTCAAGTAATTCTATGATATTATTATATAATTAATATTGACTAAAATAATTTAAGAGTTACTTTACTTAGACTTANTCAAGTAATTCTATGATATTATTATATAATTAATATTGACTAAAATAATTTAAGAGTTACTTTACTTAGACTTACCATTCTGTTTAAATACTTGGTTGCTTTGTCTAAGTCTACCATTCTCTTTTTGATTGTGTGTCTGATTTGGAAGATTTAAAGTTGGAAGTACTNTCAAGTAATTCTATGATATTATTATATAATTAATATTGACTAAAATAATTTAAGAGTTACTTTACTTAGACTTAGACATAAGACTAGACTTACCATTCTGTTTAAATACTTCGTTGCTTTGTCTAAGTCTACCATTCTCTTTTTGATTGTGTGTCTGATTTGGAAGATTTAAAGTTGGAAGTACTCCTGGTTTTAGAATATGCCGTTCAGGTTTATTCAANTCCTGGTTTTAGAATATGCCGTTCAGGTTTATTCAACAATCGATTGATTTTATCTACTTCAAAATCAAAAAGTTCGAAATGCTTTGAACAAATGACAGCATTGGACAGGTTGATTTTGTCTTTTCTTTTGCACCGATTAAGCCAAATTAATGACAATGATTTTTCCTTTGGAAAACGATGAAAACTACATTTCTTTTCTTTATAATTTCTGTTTGTCACTTTGCAGGTTAGAACAGCACAAGAACCAACCATGTTAATCACGTATTGATTTAAAATTTACACAGAATGAAAATGAATTATTCCAGTAATATTTCAACAATAATTTCAAGGAAATAAACAATGAGAAGTCATGAAATGTTTGGGAATTCAAAGTGCATGACAGTGACATCATTCGCAGACAATTTCCTCCTCAAACCATCTCTGTGTTTATCATCGCCACCCGCACGCACCCCCTGAGTGCTAATCTATAAAATTAAACAGAATACTTGTAAATCTAACAAGTAAGTTACTCTTATTTAATCACAAAATTTGAATTTGAATCAATTTTTTTAGTGATTCGTGATTCCTAATAAAAATTCTCAAAAGTTTAAAAAAAATTAAGATTCACTCAGCTTTTAATTAATTCTTAANTTCGTGATTCCTAATAAAAATTCTCAAAAGTTTAAAAAAAATTAAGATTCACTCAGCTTTTAATTAATTCTTAAGACAAGAACCGAAAGGTTTGCGTTTGACGTTTGAGAAAGAAAAATCTGACCGTCGGTGGACAATAATTGGANTTCGTGATTCCTAATAAAAATTCTCAAAAGTTTAAAAAAAATTAAGATTCACTCAGCTTTTAATTAATTCTTAAAGACAAGAACCGAAAGGTTTGCGTTTGACGTTTGAGAAAGAAAAATCTGACCGTCGGTGGACAATAATTGGANAAAGACAAGAACCGAAAGGTTTGCGTTTGACGTTTGAGAAAGAAAAATCTGACCGTCGGTGGACAATAATTGGAATCATAATCAATATTGAAAACACATTTGAACACGACCGACCGCACCGGCTGGCTGCTGCGGCTGACTTTTACTTTTCCGGCACATATTCTTCTATAACACTAACAACCTAACTAACACTATCACTAACTAACAACCTAACAACCTAACTAACCTAACTAACCAACAGTAACACCCTAACTAACCAGCAGTAACACTAACTAACTAACACTAACACTGGTTATTTAGTTAGTTAGTTAGTGTTAGTGTTAGTTAGTTAGTGTTGCAGAGGAATATGTGCCGGAAAAGTAAAAGTCAGCCGGCTGCTGCTGTCTGCAAAGGTGAGAAATTAAGATTTTTNTAGAGGAATATGTGCCGGAAAAGTAAAAGTCAGCCGGCTGCTGCTGTCTGCAAAGGTGAGAAATTAAGATTTTTTCTGATAAATTAAGTAATCTTAAACAACCAATAGAGTATTCATCCTTGGATTCAATTTCTTTTTCTTTGATTGGTTGGAATTTAGTTGAAATGCAAGAACCAATTCTGGAAGCCTTGACCTTCGCCTATCAATCTGTGAACATTTCAGATGATGGAGAAAAATGTGAGAGTGTTGAAAACCAGAATTCATATGAATTGAATGAATCTTCCAGAAATGTATCAGTTATAACTCAACAATTGACTAAAGCCTTAGAAGATTTCAATAATCCAGTCACAACACCCTGTCCATTCCCATTATGTCCTTTCAAATCAAATGGATTGATGGATCCACTCTGTGAAAATATAAATGAAACACAAGAATTTCTAAAACATTTACTCGTGAATCATAACCTTGTCATTGATGATGTGGCTAGCATTGCAAACTTACATCGGTAAGTGGATTTAACGATAGGTTAAATCCTTAGTAGTACTTACTAATCGTTGATATTTTAGAGACTAATTTGATTAATAACTTTTTAGATATCTCATCCATTGGGGTGAAATATGGATGAAATCAAGTTACAATTTAGAAAACCATTGCGTAGCATTTTGGATGGATCAACCAATGACTTTTGTAGTAAATGTCCAAAAGAATACTCTTCCAACAAGTAATACAAAAGAAAATTCCGATGGTGAAACACGACATAAGTATTTTATGCTTACTGATGTTTATGATGAAGATAAGAACCTAAGATCTCGATTATGGTCTGAAAGACTTGTATGTAAAAGTTAATGGAGTTGTTTTTGAACCAATTCTTAACAGTTTATTATTATTATTACTATTATTTTATATTAGGAAAGTGTTCTGGAAATTAATCGACTTGAGAGAGAGCAAAATGATATTTCTTACAAATGTCCATTGTTTTGTAAGGAAGTTTGTGTAGGAAATCGAGCAAATTTATTTCTTCATATGGCTCAAGAACACTCTTTTCATGTTGGACAACCAGATAACATCGTCTTTGTAACAGATTTCCTCGAGTTAATTCAGAAACAATTTGAAGGGTAAGTGACATACTTTTTAAAGTGAAAACTTGTAATAATTCTCCTATTTTTTGTTTAACGTCTCCACTCATTGTTATTTTGGTACATTTAGACTCAAATGCATTTACTGTGAAAAAACTTTTAAAGATCGAACTATTCTGAAGGAACACATGAGGAAGAAACAACACAAGAAAATTAACCCATTAAATCCGGAATATGATCGCTTCTATATGGTTAATTACTTGGAAGCAGGGAAAACTTGGCAGTCTTTGGAGGTAAGACAACCTTGTTCAGATAATAAGAAAATTTTATAGAATAAGATCTAAAAATTAGGTAAGAAGTGAATGTGAATGTAATGACTATTAGTATCCCTGATTCTTAGTTAGAGATAAACGATTGTCTTCTTAGCACCGAACATACAAATAGTACAGAATAAGTTACTTCGAGTTTCACACGAGTAGCACTAGTTTTGAAAAAAAAAAAATTGAATCTGTACCAAGTAAAGCACCTTGGAAACAACTGGAAGGACAGACAGATTGAGCTTTCGTAATAAACCCATCACAGTTCGGCTATTCGTGATTAATAATTATGTTTATTATATCCAACAGCAAGAAAGTGCGGATGAAGAGAAAATTGAAGAGGATTGGATCGAAATGAAAGATGAAACCAATCAAATTATTTGTTTGATATGTCCCAAACAAATGGAGAATTTTGACGACACTTTGAATCATATGTTCTCTGACCATGGTTTTAATTTCACTACATTGAGTGCCAATTGCAATTTCTACCAAAAGGTCAGAGGTTATTTAATTACTCTAAACTATAAAAGCCCAACTAATTTATTAACTCTTCTAATTCAATTTCTAAACTAAAGTTTCCTTTTTTTTTAGGTAAAACTCGTGAATTTCATCCGAAGGAATATGTACAAGGACCTCTGTTTTTATTGCGAAACGAAAATGGACGATAAAAAGTGTCTAGTTGAGCATGTCGAAATGCATCAACGACTCAATTATGAATTTCCGGATAAAAAAATTTGGGATCAATCTGAGTAAGGCTTTGTCTTGTCAACTTAATTATGAAACTAAAATAACATTATTTTAAATCTTAAGGATTATTTTCAGATTTCTATTTCCCACTTATGAAAATGATCAGTTTCTTATGTTTCTGGGAGGTGATGAGATGGAAGGTAGCAACATGGAAATCGTAAGTTAATTGAATACATGAGCTAATAATTCTGAATAAACTTTGAACATTATTTATAAACCTCTCTTACTACTTGTGTTTTTTTTAGGATCAAAATATTGACAACCCTACAGTAATTCCTGAAGATCTTTCAAATATAAAAATTCCTCCGGTTATACACCCACCACCTGATCTGGATTTGGACTCATTTTAAAATTGAAAATTTCGTATTCACTCTTTATGAAACAAAAAGTAAGAAATTCCGACTCAAATTCAATTCCGTTTCTTTCCGTCTATATTTATTTGGCCCATAAAATTCTTCCAAGAGCCCTAAAGCATAAAGTAAGTTTAGTGAATTCTATTTATAATATATTCCCATTTTGATTCATGTAAACAATTTAAATTAAACCTAAATTCACTATCACTACTCTGAAATCCAAAATCAAAATCAACCATTTCGCTAGTGTTTTTTTTTTTTTAAGATTTGTGATTTGAGACTAATTAGAATCAATTTGAAGACACTAGACATAACTTTGTCAATCTAATCATGCAAAATATCACACAATATTATTTCATGTTAAATGCAATTTCGATTATTTCATTTCAAACAGGGAAACAAAAATAATTATAATTGGTATATTATAAGTGAAATATCCAAAGGGTTTGAAATTGAACTTGTGATTCAGTAAAATCAAATTAACGAAAATTTTGAGAATTTTGTGAAGGAAAGTACGAGTTGAATTACGAGGGTATCTGCAGAGGTTGAGTGGAAGGAGAGAAGTAAACAAAAAAGAAAACCCAGAGTTTCACGTAACCAAATTGCTTGGTGCTTCGTCACTAAAGAAAAATAAATCAAAACTACAAAATGAAGCAGTGAAACATCAATCAAACCCAAAACGTCAAGAAGCTCTTTCTTTTTCACTTTCACATGAAAAGCAAAAACAAAAACAAGACTAAATAATTGAAATATGGTTTAAAAGATGAAGTGGATCATTTGCATCATAAAAATGAATTTGAACATGAGTTGATTGATTTACAAAAAGTTCTAATGAAAATTCGTTACCAACTTACATTCAATCGCTGCATGTTAGAAAAGTCAATGATAGTTCCATTATGAAATGAATACCCGTATTCTCGTATTAAGAAATAAAGTAATAATCTTACTCTGATTTCTCAAGTTCTGCTATTGGTGAGTCCCATTTCAAATGAACAGCTGGAGTATAATGAACTATCCTCACATGAATTGCTTGGTATTTCTCAACTTTTGGTGGAATTGGGCACAAACGATAAGTCACTTCGTCTCCTTCACGAGGAACATATTCTCCTTCAATACTAGAAAGAAAAAAATAATAATAAAATCAATCAATTCAAAAGTTCTCCAGGGACATTAGTCACAAGATTTTTAAGCACGAAACAAAAAAAATTGCATAATTCACTTACTCAGAAATATGAACAAAAATATCATCTCCACCGCTTTCATTGGCAATAAATCCATGTCCTTTGACGCGACTAAAATACCGAATTCTTCCTTTCTCAATTGGATTGTCCATAGCACGCTCACATCTAAAAGGCAAGAAAAAAAAACACAAATAAATATGACNACTAAAATACCGAATTCTTCCTTTCTCAATTGGATTGTCCATAGCACGCTCACATCTAAAAGGCAAGAAAAAAAACACAAATAAATATGACACAATAAATAAGAACAAATTTATCTATTAGTTGATAATGATAATAATTTACGTCGATGGAGTACGAGTTCTTTTGGTGATGATTGGACTTGGCACAGGAAGACCAAAGCCGCCACAAGGTGAACCAACTTGGTTCATATTAGCAGGGCTAGAGCACGGTGTAGATCTACCAGTTCTACCTCTTGGAATTGGAATTGGATCAGTTGAGACAAATTGTTGCTCACCCAAATCTAAAACTGGTAAAGATTTCTCTGATGATACCAACTTCGGTTGTGAGCTAGAGAACTCAGTAATATTGAGCGTCTGCCGATTCGTGTTTATATCTTGCGTAAACACGCCTCCTTGTTTCCCGACATGTATATTGGCGTTCGGACTATCACCTTCTGTCGACATCTCCTCCTCCTAAAGTATAATAAATAATGAATTACCCATAAACCCATGAGTAAATGTTAATTTAAATCTTACTAAATATAAATAACTAATATTCATTCCNGCGTAAACACGCCTCCTTGTTTCCCGACATGTATATTGGCGTTCGGACTATCACCTTCTGTCGACATCTCCTCCTAAAGTATAATAAATAATGAATTACCCATAAACCCATGAGTAAATGTTAATTTAAATCTTACTAAATATAAATAACTAATATTCATTCCTAGGTTATTCATTTAACTTTAGTGTTTAGTTTAAAGTTATCAACTAACGAGTTCCCTTCCCAGTAAATTTCGGCTAAACTATTTATAAAACTAACTATCTCACCTGATTGGTAATCCGGAACTACTGCAAGAAACAATGTACTCTCAATCAATCACAATCGTATTTTTTTTTATTAAATTTTACAAATTTAGTTATTTGTTTTATCAAAAATAAAAATAATCTATCCTACTCAAAGTCCGACTACGGAATAGCCCAAGCACTCGGAAAGTGGAAACCTTTTACAAAAATTTAATAGTTATTTTTGTCAGTTCCAGCGAGAGGTTCTTTACAAATTAGACTTTTAATTANAATTTTACAAATTTAGTTATTTGTTTTATCAAAAATAAAAATAATCTATCCTACTCAAAGTCCGACTACGGAATACCCCAAGCACTCGGAAAGTGGAAACCTTTTACAAAAATTTAATAGTTCTTTTTGTCAGTTCCAGCGAGAGGTTCTTTACAAATTAGACTTTTAATTAATTAAGATTAAGATTTAATACAGTGGTCCACAGGTTTTTTAAAACGCTGGAAACTACTTTTGTCCCATGCTCTTTGCTAGAGAAAGCAGGATAGCAATTTTTTATGTAGAGAAAGCAGTTTGGGAAACACTTTTGAATTTCAGAAAGACAATTGAAAAGTAGGATACACAAAGTTAAAAAAATCAATTCTCTTCCCTCAATGTTTCAGAAGTTATATTGTTTTAAATACTGAATTTTTTGGATATTCATTTCATTTGAAACATGTACATCGTCTCAAAAAAAAATGTCNTGGGAAACACTTTTGAATTTCAGAAAGACAATTGAAAAGTAGGATACACAAAGTTAAAAAAATCAATTCTCTTCCATCAATGTTTCAGAAGTTATATTGTTTTAAATACTGAATTTTTTGGATATTCATTTCATTTGAAACATGTACATCGTCTCAAAAAAAAATGTCTAAGATTTTCAACTTTCAAAAAATCATTCCTAATGGTCGTAGATACTTGATTTTTTTGACATCAAACGCTACTTTTCAATAATCTTTCCGGAACTGTAAAGAGGTTGACAATAAAAAATTTTGTTTAGAAAATATACGCCACACAATTTTAAGAACATTCCTCCAGCAAAGAGCATGGGACAAAAGTAACTTCCAGCGATCTTCAGAACCTGTAGACCACTGAAATTCTTTAGTGTTTATTTAGTTTATAATAGTGAAAGTTTAGTTAACGTTTTCCACTGTTTCCGAGTGCTGGGGCTATTCTACGAACAAGAGCAGTGTAAAGTCGGATATTTTAACTTCGGTGCTTGTTTTTGTTTTTCAATTTTCTTTTTGTTTTTGCGCATTTTCATCAAATTCAAATTGAGCGCGTTGACGGACTGGTCAGTAGTAGTCGTGTAGCTAATAAGTCTCACTGCGGATCTACTTTAGCGCAAAACTCTCCAGTTTCAATAATAATTTTTTTTGGAGGGAAAATATTCAATTTAAGACCTTCCTTTGTGTTTTTTTTTTGTTTGTTTTTTTCAAAATCATAAAAAAGAAGCTGTTTAACTAAACGACAGAAAATCCTGTCTTGCCGTGCCTACCTACAGGTGGGTGTTTTGGGTACGCCGTATGTTGAGTCAAGTGGTAAATTCTACCCGAAAATACATTAACTCATGTTCAATTAAATATAGAGTAAGGTAACCGGTCAATGTCTGACAAAGGGGTCATTTTATTTTAAGGTTTTTCTTAGTGCTAATATAAGGTGTCTCTTCTCAGCTATCAAGTTTTCGTCTAAAATTAAAGTCAAGAATAAATGAAGGTTAAGTGGAAAAAACTAAATACGCCCACACCCACCCTCTTTGTGCAAGATACATTCCCCTCACCATAAGACCCCCACACCCGAATACCACAACCAGACGCGCAACCCAAGAACTGTTTTGTTATCTTTCAAACCGTGCCTTGTTGACCGCGGCATCTGTCTGATAAATCGAGCAGAAGTTCCCCGACTGAGACGAAAGATCACTACACATGAGTCCTTAGATCTAATTAGTTATTTCTAATACCGTACCTTAAGAAAAAATGTGACGTATCGTACCCGTACCTCCCGAAATACAAGTATCGTACCGTAGCAGTATTCCGTATCCCTTTCATTATTGGAAAATTATCGCCGTACCGTATCTAAGGTATGATGTACGCCGTACCGAAAAGTACGGCGTATCCAAAAGGCCCACCCCGTGCCGTCCCATGGTTTGCCAAGGAGTATCTTTCCTTGGTGTGGTCTACTGAGCGTTGCTTTNAAGGCCCACCCCGTGCCGTCCCATGGTTTGCCAAGGAGTATCTTTCCTTGGTGTGGTCTACTGAGCGTTGCTTTGAGTTTATTGTCCATAGTATAAAGCAAGCCATTTCACTTCACGGCGTGCCACTGCATTTAGAGCAAACTCACGGCAGTTCACTGGCAATGCAAGTCACTGCACCCCACGTTACGGTATGACATTATTTTCAGCCTTTTCGTCATTACCAAAAAGAAGTTTTAGTTTTTTAAAGTTCCAATTTTGACTGGTTAAATTTACTGATTTTACAATATGAATCAAACATCGTCATCTGAGAGTTCCGATGAAAATGGAAACAGAGAAGATAATTTTTTCAACGACAGTTTTCTAATTGACCCGAATAATTTCAGTATAAAAGTTATACAAGCTCCAAAAGTAGTTAGAACTTGTAAAAGATTTATACCTAATAGACTGATTGAATATACTACATCAAGAAGAGACGATGAAAGCGGTAACAAATCACTTACTGAAAGATTTTCCAACCTTCTCAATATTCAAGTCTGTACACCAATCACTAAAGCTAATAGCTATGCTCTAGTTGATAATCATTTGGCTGAAACTTCTAGCAGGTCAAGACTTGATGTCGAAAACTCAAGAGATGAAAGAAAAAAACGTCTACTACTTTGGAAATTAAACTCAGTCTCAACATCAACTCCATCCAAGAGAAGTTCGAGCGGTAAGCCCTAACCATTTCATTGCATTGATTATTCTTTCAATAAAACTTTATATTTTTACATCTAATTTTAGGTTTAGTCCCTGAGTGTGTCGAACATAAAACAAAGAAACTCGAAACAGTTTACATCAAGCCAACAGAAGAAAATGTTCCATCTACTAATTCGAAAAGAAAAGCACCAGAAATTGTCGAAACTGAATATGTTTCTCCATTGGTGGAATCTTCTATTATTAGTAATGGTAATGGTTCAAACGAATCTTCATCTACAAATATTTTGGAGTTGGACACCTCAGAAATTGTAAAAGGATCAGACTCTTCTAACATTTCATCAAAGAAAAATTTGAAAGAATCTCTTACGTGTGAAATAGAAGAGATTGTAGACTACTATGCTCCAGGAAGTCATAAACTCAAGGCACATATAGATTATGAATTGGAAAAAATTTCCAAATTCAATAATTTTGATATTACTGGTCCAAATGTGTACTTCCACCGAGAAGATTTTGATACACAAATTGAACGCTTTGATGCAAGTCACACTATGCACGAGTATCCTGGTTGCTTAGTTTCACGACAAGTTTTACCTTGTGGAACGCTCCTGGGAATTTTAAAAATTGAACCAGCCACAATTCGTCCATATCAATTTGTTGAATCAAAAACATCATTGGTAAACTAAATTTCGTAAAAAAGGGTTAAGATGAGTGAATCGAATAGAATTTAGTTTACCTTATTATTGATTTTAGCTCTTCTGGGTACTTGAAGGAGGAATCGTACTCAAGACAAATTCTCTCCAGTGGAATGGTTCAAATGAGAAGCAAATATTTGTGAAGAGACACACATATAAAGCGGGTGAAGTAATAATTCTCCCATCTGGAACACCATTCTCCTTTGAAAATCATTCAGTGTCCACCGTTAGCCTTGGGTTCAGCAGTCACGATAAGGATGATTAACTTAATAATTATGTATGAAACTGATTTAATTTAATTTTTAACTTACCTTTTAGCTTTTATTTTATTTTAACTAAATTTTCAATTGCTAGAAGATCTTTAGCAAAATGTCGATTCAAATATATTTTTTGTGCATTTGTTTCCAGTGATGTTAGTTGGGCCAGAGAAGAAGCTGTTTGGTCCAAATGATATTTTGTCCCAGAACCTAAAACGTTCAAACATAAACGTAAGTAACTTGGGACATCCGAAAACGTTTTTGTTAGAATTAAGTCATAATAATCCCTCACCTAGCTCCGTCCGTTTTTGTCCGTAGACAACTTTCCCATCAAATTCGTCTGACGGTACGTTAATATCCGTTTCTATTTGTTGAATTGTGACACCGAGATGTTCTTCAATATCTGCTAAGTACTGTGGAATAGGAGTATGTAAATGACTACATTTCATATCGTAAAAAGTTTAAAAAAAAATTTTTTTTTTAATCACCTGAGTTTCATCGTACCACGTGCAACAACCCTTTTGATCTATTAGATTTACATTTGTGCAGTTTCTACCTCGCGACGAACACCATTCCCCATGATACCAAACCTAAAGTATTTAGAAAAATTGGACGAATAATTACCAATTTAAGGACATAAACCTTTATTTGGTTAAATTCGACATACTTTTTCAGGAACAGTCGATACAAGAGATACAGCAAGTCCCATTCTTTCTGCTCTTCCAACACGTCCAATACGATGGACATAGTTTGATTTCTCATCCGGTAATGTAACATTGATCACTGAAAGACAATATTATTATTAAGCATTTGCAATTCAAGTGGGTGGGGAGAGTGGACTACTATGTCACATTTTTACAGTGAATTTTCTTTCCAAACCTTCAATAGCGGAGTGAGATTTTTCTTGATCAATTTCAGTTCTTGACCTTGACCAAAATTTTTCTTGATCAATCTCAGAACACGAAAATTTAAATAAGTTCATCCGCCCTAAGTATGGAAAATTGTTGCCAACACAAAGGTTTGGAAAAACAATTCACTAAATTGACTAACTAAATGGTAGTCCTGAAATATCAATTCCTCGAGCTGCAACATCAGTACAAATTAGAAACTTCACGGCTTTTGCTTTGAACATTTCTAAATTCTCCTTTCGTTCGTGAGGTTTTCGATCTCCATGAAGACAAACACATGAGTATGCATTTTTACTTGCCCCAACACCTACAGAGAATATTTCTAATTTGAAATGAAAGGTTAAAATAAACATGAACCATTACCTCGACGTTTGAAATAGTTTTCCAGATTGTCACAGTCAACCTTCGTACGACAAAAAATTAAGGCCTGGTCCATTCGTAGTGTATCAATGGCCCGAATACAGTATTCTCCTTTGAGTATTTTCGTTGCTTCTGAGAGTGTTTCCGGCGTGTTGTTCCCAGGTCGTACATTATCTCTCCCATGAACTTGATCTGTTTGGATATGCTGTTTGAGAGAATGCCACAAGGTATCTTTCCGTGGATCGACAGGAACAACGACATGGTGAACAGTTTCAGGTACAGCGTCTTCACCTTTCAGATCCACCCATGTAGGAAAGTGCATCAGTCTCTCCTGATGAAAGTATAATTGGAATTAAATTCAATAGAAGTTAAAAATAAAAAGAACTAAATATGACTTGCTGCAAGCTTCTTCACTTCAAAATCATGGAGTGTGGCACTGCAAATGATCATTTGAAGACGTTCTCCATCCGATGTCATTTTGGGTATCTGTTGGTGCATACGATTTATTAGAGCCCCGTAACCACTTTTCAGAAGTCCATCTGCTTCATCCAACACAAAAAATCGACAGTGACTCAGAGCCAAATTTCCTGTACCGATCAAGTCTTCGAGTCTCCCTGGTGTACCTACCACGATGTCCACCTAAGAAATATGTTAAAATTGTATAAGTTGATTTTTTTTAAAGTCATACTATGAATGAAAAAAGTATATCTTACGCCGTCATTTAGAACAGCAATTTGTTCTTTGACGGAGACACCTCCAACCACTAGAAGATCTCGTACTGTTGGAGAATGAAGATGCTTCCGAAATTTTTGAAGTTGGGTAAATGTCTGATCAGCTAATTCTCTTGAGGGCTGATGAAAAATAGTAAATAAACATCATATGAAAGATCTTTTGTACTGCCAAACCTAATGGTAATTCACATACCTCAATGATAATTGCTTGTGGAGCATTTGACACAATTTTTGGCTTCTTCGCTCCAGGACCAGCATTTCCGATTGTATTTTGCTTCACATTATTTGGTGGTGATTGGCTCAACGGTGTAAATCCCTGAGGTGGCTCATGCTTGAACTTCTCATCCCCAAAATTAAATTGCATTTCGGCATTCTTGAGAACCACCGCGGGGTAGAAGACTTCGTTCCGAAGTTGAGTTGGAATTGAAAATGCTAAACCCAAGTTGACTCCATTTTTCAAAAAATGTAGTTCAAACTGGTCCAAATTTAAGCAGCATCCAATGACATCGCTCTTCCCAAAGGCTTCACCGTAGTCATCAAAATTTTTATTATGAGATTTCTTTCCTGTTCCACCAAATCCAAAACTGAAACGATCTGTTCCCAAATCCAATGCAGCCTAAAACCGAACAGAATTTGCTAAATTATAAAGATTAATACTGACATCTGAGTAGAGAGTTGATTGTGATTTCATTACTTGTGGTGTCGACCATCCAACACGACATAGACCTTCATCAGCCACAATGGCTTCAAAATAATACTTCCCTTTTCCATAAACACCTTTCATTGCTCTACAACCATGCCATTCCTTAATTTCTCTTGACTGACATCGTAATCCTTCTGGAGTTACGGCAAAAGCAGAACCTCTATCATAAGCGGATAGTACCCACTTTGTAGAACCTTAGTCAAAATATTAATTAATTTATATTTGCCAAGGTTTTATGGATGTGAGATTTACAATAATTACCTCCAACAGATCCGGATGTCTGACCTAATCCTTTCCCTTCTTTCAGATCTTTCAATGTCTCCCAAACAATTTGAAGAATTGGGAGACAAAAGGCACCAGTTTTTCCTGAACCAGTTTCAGCGGCCATAAGAACATCTCCACCTCCTAAAATAAGTGGAATGGCTTCCGCTTGCACATCAGTCGGGAGTCTAAAATTACCATGATATAAATCATAGGCAGGTAGGAGTAAGGCAGTAGTTGCTGATACTGATACACTATGGGTTATTTTATTTTTCTATCCTAATAAATACTTTCCATATTACCACATTTAGGTTGTAAAAAAATAGCATCAACAAACACTGCCTTACCTTCACTNTAATAAATACTTTCCATATTACCACATTTAGGTTGTAAAAAAATAGCATCAACAAACACTGCCTTACCTTCACTACTTCACTCATAAACGGATGAAAGTTTAAATTAAATATCTGTTGGTTCGGTCTTCAATGGTTAAGAATTACTTAATAAAAACTTACGTCCATTCCATCTCGTCCACAGCTTTTGATATTTCAGGTAACACACCCATTTCTTACAAATCAAGAAAGAACAATGAAAATTACGGCTTAATTTAAATCGGAGTTTATTAAAGTAATTTACCATCAAACGCTGTCATTATGGTTGTTGTGTTCTCTCAAAGTTCAAGTCGACTGATATCGATTAATGTGTTACACAACACAACACAACAACTAAGGACTAATTGATTTGATTGATAAAAATAACAAAGAAAAATTATTTTTATTGAATTTACGACAGCGACAATATTCACAACAGAACACGAACTGTATCACTCAAAAATTTTCCTCCCAAAATATTCGAAATTTTTGCAATGGTTTTGAACCACTGCACCCCATTCAAAATTTCCAATAATCACGAAATTCATGATCATTACTATTAAAAACTTGCATCTGATTGTCCATAAGCACTAGTGTTCTCCATGACTCCGGGTATACCCGGAGTCGGAGTCACTGACTCCGACTCCTTGAAAATAAGGAGTGACTCCGAAGTCGGAGCACTGACTCCGGAGTCGACTCCGGAGTCAAAGTTCACGCATTTACTTAGATTTCGCAAATACATACTATACACATGATTCCTTTTGTGTGGAGGTGGGGCAGTTGTCAAAGGAATTTCATTTAAAAAAATAAAAATTCATCTAAAAGTTGGCAAATTAAGGACAAAAGTCTAAAAAAAGTAAATTAAGTTAGGAAGTTATCATGAGAAAAATCAATGAATTGAAACTAATTTGTGAAAGACTTGTCGACATTTGTCCCGGTTTTTGTTTACGTATTAGTCTTAAAAATTAGTAAACAATTTCTAATTTTGAGTTGTCGGATTCTTCGTCTACATGCCTCCATTATTTAAATTATTTAAATTTTAAAATGCTCCTAAACGTAGGAGCAAAGCAACTGTATATTGCAGCTACACTATATTAAGCAGCAGAGCTGTTAATTAAAGCGGCCCCTATATATAGCAGAAGAGCAGCAATATTTAGTGTATCATACCTTACTGACATACGTGTATTTTGCTTGTGATGTGATGCTATATAGTTTCTGCGCATGATACTTTTTTGGAGCTGACTGCAATTGTGTGGAGTCTACTCCGGAGTCATTGACTCCGACTCCTTGTTTGCATATGCCTGCTCCGGAGTCATCGACTCCGACTCCATAGCAAACCACGGGTGACTCCGGAGTCGGAGTCAAGGAGTCGACTCCGACTCCGACTCCGGAGCCGGAGTCATGGACAACACTAATAAGCACTTAATTTTACTTGACTATATTGCTGGATAAATTTATAAAAGAACAAAAAGTTACTCTTGATTTCTTGGTGAAACCCATAGAAAGTGTTCCAATATAAGATGAAAATTTTTTAGAAATCTGTGAAACTCCAGCTTTTCCTTTCGAATCATATTTTATGTCGTCAATTATTGGTCTCTATACTACTTTTTATGGAATTTCTCATAGCCGAAATCTATTAAACTAGAGAAAAACATCGAGTTACTATCTGGTGAAGGATTGACAACTTGACTAAAAACATTTAATTCCCAATTAGTTTCCTAGATTACTTACGTGAAATATATACGTAGTATTAATTAATTTAATACAAATTCTACATATAGTGAATCCGAAAACAAAAAGGTCGTTTTATAAAACCTTTGCGCATCATGTACTTAGAATTTTTTTAAATTTAATCCAAGGCACTTGCATCAAAACGTCAAGAGCTTTGATTTATTGAAAATCAAGTTATTCGAATTTATTCTCAGATACTCTGTTAACTTTTTGGTACGAAGTTTCATGATTATATTTGGTTGCCTACATCCTCTGGTAAAGGTAACGAATAGGAGCTGCTGTGTAGCCTAGGGAAAGTTGCCACTCTTTAAAGAAAAAACTTTGCGCACGCGTGGTAGTATGTCTCTCGGCGTGCAGGTCCTTTTTCCATCATTGTATAATCAGAATTCTTTGTGTGGCCCCATTGCCATTCCGCGTTTAATCTTTTTTCTCCGAAGCTCCCCAACTTGGAAAGAAGTTGAGAGCCTTACTTTATACGATGATATGCTGAAGATTATTCTTGAAAACATAATTAACTCAAATCTCTCAGATCAAGCTTGGATTCAATCATCACTCCCTATCAGACAAGGCGGTTTTGGGATCAAACATGCAGTTGACATGGCGATTCCGTGCTTTCTCGCGTCATTCAAGTGTTGAACCTTTAGTGTCTGCCTTGCTCCCTAACAATTTTCAAATCGACCCTTCTGTGAAGACTGCAGAAAACCTTTGGACCTGAAAATACTCTGAGAATCTCCCTGAATGTCCTTTAAGAAAATTCCAGAAAACTTGGGAAGAACCTCAATCTAAAAATCACTTCCACTTTATCCTTTCTACATGCTCCTCAGATGAAGACCTAGCGCGAATTCTTTCCTCTACCAATCAAGAAGCCGGCGCTTGGTTAGAGTCATTACCCTCCCCCCAACTTGGAACCCTTCTTTCTGATGAAGTTTTTAGAATTTCTTGCGCGATACGCCTTGGCTCTTTAATTTGTTCTGCTCACTTTTGTTCTTGTGGTTTAGAAGTTGAAGAAACAGGTCGTCATGGTCTTTCATGCAAGAAAGCCTCTGGAAGATTGGCAAGACACGACGGGATAAACGACATCATCCTCAGATCCCTTCGTTCAGCCGGATTTCCAAGCATTAGAGAACCTCCAGGTCTTTCAAGACAAGACGGAAAACACCCAGATGGAATGACACTCGTCCCCTGGTCTAGAGGAAAACCATTGGTCTGGGACTTCACTTGTGTGGATACATTCGCCCATTCATACATCTCATACACCAAACAAGACCCTGGTGCTGCCGCTATCATTGCTGAAGAGAGGAAGATTAAAAAATACAACTTTCTGCCAGAGAATAAATTCACTTTCGTTCCTATCGCTGTCGAGTCAAACGGAGTATGGGGACCCAAAGGTCTGAACTTGATTAAGAAAATTGGCAATTACATTCAAATCGCTTCCGGAGAACCTCGTTCTACATCGTTTCTGATTCAGCGAATAAGTCTAGCTATTCAACGAGAAAACGCCACTTCCATTTTGGGCACTCTTCCAAAAGGAAAGCATTTGGAAGAAATTTTCTATCTTTAATTTGCTTTTCAATAGATCCACTTCTGTTCTTTTAATATTATTTTTTTTTATATTTGCATTAGGTAAATAAAATCAAGTTAATTAATAAAAAAAAAAATAATAATAATATCTTCGAGTGAATGTAGTTCCTCTAATAAAAACAAATATCTAGTTCATTGAAAAAAGATCACTGACAGAGCGTAGTTCAGTCATTGCTAATGATCCGATATAAGAACCTGGCTCTATCCAAATAACTAGGGGAGTGACTCCACCTAAAAACCCTTATAAATAAAATCGTTGGACTTATCCCAGTCATAAATACAGATATCTAGNGTAAATAAAATCAAGTTAATTAATAATAAAAAAAAATAATAATAATATCTTCGAGTGAATGTAGTTCCTCTAATAAAAACAAATATCTAGTTCATTGAAAAAAGATCACTGACAGAGCGTAGTTCAGTCATTGCTAATGATCCGATATAAGAACCTGGCTCTATCCAAATAACTAGGGGAGTGACTCCACCTAAAAACCCTTATAAATAAAATCGTTGGACTTATCCCAGTCATAAATACAGATATCTAGTTAATTGATAAAAAAGATCACTGACAGAACATAGTTCATTGAAAAAAGATAACTGACAGAGCATAGTTCAGTCATTGCTAATGATCCGATATATGAGCCTGGCTCTATCCAAATAACTAGGGGAGTGACTCCATCTAAAAACCCTTATAAATAAAATCGTTGGACTTATCCCAGTCATAAATACAGATATCTAGTTAATTGATAAAAAAGATCACTGACAGAACATAGTTCATTGAAAAAAGATCACTGATAGAACATAGTTCATTGAAAATAGATTACTGACAGAACATAGTTNAGAAATTTTCTATCTTTAATTTGCTTTTCAATAGATCCACTTCTGTTCTTTTAATATTATTTTTTTTTATATTTGCATTAGGTAAATAAAATCAAGTTAATTAATAAAAAAAAAAATAATAATAATATCTTCGAGTGAATGTAGTTCCTCTAATAAAAACAAATATCTAGTTCATTGAAAAAAGATCACTGACAGAGCGTAGTTCAGTCATTGCTAATGATCCGATATAAGAGCCTGGCTCTATCCAAATAACTAGGGGAGTGACTCCACCTAAAAACCCTTATAAATAAAATCGTTGGACTTATCCCAGTCATAAATACAGATATCTAGTTAATTGATAAAAAAGATCACTGACAGAACATAGTTCATTGAAAAAAGATCACTGATAGAACATAGTTCATTGAAAAAAGATTACTGACAGAACATAGTTCATTGAAAAAATATCACTGACAGAACATAGTTCAGTCATTACTAATGATCCGAGATAAGAGTGTGGCTTTATCCGAATAACTTGGGGAGTGTGACTCCACCTAAGAAACCCTTGCAAATAAAAATCGTTCGACTAATTCCAGTCATGAATACAGCTATCTAGTTCATTAAAAAAAAAAGAAAAAAAAATCACTGACAACATCCGACATAAGAGAATGGCCCTATCCGACTAACTTGGCAAGGATGACCACACCTGAAAACCATTATCAATAGAAATAGTCGGACTAATTCTATTCATGAATACAAAGGATCAAATCTAAAACCCAAAACAAACCCAAACAAAAGGGTCATTAATAAACGTTGGAAGTATCCTCAACGATGTATCCATGATGCAAGCGCCACTAATGTCCTAAAATAAAACGCTAGAGGGGATTCCGAAAGCCCTAGAGGCTCAAATCGATGCGATTAAAATCATGACAGAAAACCAAACGGCAACAATGGTTACACTCACTTAGTCACTAACTAACATGAATAGATCATTGGTCACAGAACCGTCAGAATGGACTGAGCCAGATAACAATTATGACTCCGACCAGAGAAACGACACGGAAGAGAATCCTGTCGATAGACTCATGAAAATTGTAAATGAAAATAAATTAAACACGAGTGAGACGCCACAGGAGGATTTTTTNTGTCCATGATGCAAGGGCCACTAATGTCCTAAAATAAAACGCTAGAGGGGATTCCGAAAGCCCTAGAGGCACAAATCGATGCGATTAAAATCATGACAGAAAACCAAACGGCAACAATGGTTACACTCACTTACTCACTAACTAACATGAATAGATCATTGGTCACAGAACCGTCAGAATGGACTGAGCCAGATAACAATTATGACTCCGACCAGAGAAACGACACGGAAGAGAATCCTGTCGATAGACTCATGAAAATTGTAAATGAAAATAAATTAAACACGAGTGAGACGCCACAGGAGGATTTTTTGACGTCTATTTTGGCTCAGTATGACAAACCAGATTGATTGGGACTAGAAATCTTACCTGCTATTGCAGAGTAATTAACAAGCAGCAATTCTCAACCCCTCAGATTGAAAACCTAAAACAACAACTCAAAACACTGGCCAACTACAGGGGAATTTCAGTCCCAACCCTGAAACATAGAATGCATTATCTTCTGAAGCCAAGACAGGAGATATCAAATACTAGCAGTTACAGCAAAATGCTAGCAGGGGTCTCGTGCCGTAAGCACAGCAATTAGAGAACCTAACAAATATATTCAAGGCTCAACGTGGGAACAATCGCGTCTTCAGATGACAGTGGAGAACCACAAACCAATAGGCAAGGTGAGGTGCGCTGGTATATTAAAACAATTTACAGAAGAGTAGAAAACGATCACTAGCGACGAGTTTATTCTAAAATGTATCAAAGGATACAAAATTCCATTAACAGCTGCGCAATACCAATCCTCCGAGCCTACGCAGCCTACCTTTAGCGATATTGAGTAAAATACTATAAACAATTGCATTGAGAGGTTAACGTCAATTGGAGCGATAGAAATGGTTCCTCCTTGTGAGCCACAATTTCTATCGAAAATTTTCGTTCGGCGCAAATCGGGGGGTGATTTACGCCTCATGTAGAATTTGAAAAAAAGCTTAATCAGTTTTTATGAACGCCCTATTTCAAAATGGAAGACCACAGAACTGCAGGTAACATGATCTCTCCAACAGTGTTCATGTGTACCGTGGATCTTAAAGACGCTTATCAACTAATCTCAATCTCGAAACAAAGCAGAAAGTATTTAAAATTTAAATAGAATGGTAACCTGTATGAATACACTTGCCTTCCATCCGGTCTATCATCCGCCCCATATGTTTTCACAAAATTAGTGAAACCAATCATAAACTATCTTAGAAATCTAGGACACTAATCAGTAATACACTTAAATGATTTTTACTAATAGGAGACAATATTAATAGTTGNACACTTAAATGATTTTTACTAATAGGAGACAATATTAATAGTTGCCAGTCAAATGTAGCAGCTACCTCTGATATACTGAATAGGGGAGACTTCAGAATCCATGACAAAAAGTCAAAACTAGTGCCCTGGATTAATAAAGCACAATAGTCCAAATAATACTAGTAAACCTTACTTGGAAACTCCTAAGTAAACTGTTTTTGAGTACAAAGTAATACCCAGGTGTTGATTCNCCCCATATGTTTTCACAAAATTAGTGAAACCAATCATAAACTATCTTAGAAATCTAGGACACTAATCAGTAATATACTTAAATGATTTTTACTAATAGGAGACAATATTAATAGTTGCCAGTCAAATGTAGCAGCTACTTCTGATATACTGAATAGGGGAGACTTCAGAATCCATGACAAAAAGTCAAAACTAGTGCCCTGGATTAATAAAGCACAATAGTCCAAATAGTACTAGTAAACCTTACTTGGAAACTCCTAAGTAAACTGTTTTTGAGTACAAAGTAATACCCAGGTGTTGATTCGTAATGCAAATTACGAACATAAAGAGCATTTACTCGTTCTCCGAACTGAGGAACTAGGAGAACGAGAAAATGGTCAAGGAATGAGGAAGAAGATCGATATCCTTTCCGTGTGCGTAACTGGGTCAGGAGTGTGTATGTCGCATTGCAGAAACGCTTTCTACGAATCCGAAGCGAGGACAACATCCTCCTGACCCAGTTAAGAGGAAAGAGAAGAAAACTATAAGAACGAGAGTTTTCCAGACTCTAGTGGCCAGAAGCCAAAATATTGTAATCCGTCTCTCACGGAATACTATTTTTGGCTGTGAGCATATTCGTAAGTCTTTTCTCTTTCTCCATTACAACTTCGAATTCTAATACTTAAGTCCTTTTAACTCAAAGCAATAAAACTAATTATTATCAAACGAAGGCTTTATCAAACATTGCGAAATTAAGTTATTTGACACTCGAGTGACCTCTGGGGAAGTCAACATCTTCCACTNAGGCTTTATCAAACATTGCGAAATTAAGTTATTTGACACTCGAGTGACCTCTGGGGAAGTCAACATCTTCCACTATGCCCTCTGCTCTACAGTTCCACAGTAAGTACAAGTATTTAAATACAATAGCACTACACACACATTTAAATACGTAGTTTTTTTAAGGGGTATTGTTACAAGTCAGTAAACTGTAACTAATAATAGTTAGTTTTTTTGTTTTCTTTTACAAATTATTTAAATAATTTATGTAGGATTAATTTTTTTTTGTTAAATTATTATTAAATTATTATTAATTTATGTATTTTCTTACCTTTTTGTTTTGTACTAATTATGATTAGTAGATTATTATTTTTTTTTTCTTTTGTTCCGTAATAATAATAAAATATTGTGCACGAAGCACGCCAGTTTTACCGAGTATATAAACTCTGGTATATAAACTCAAGGGTTGGAGGAAGGACACCCAAACCGGTTTTTCATTGTGTAGTTCTTTCCTTCGCTTGGTGTGTGATGGGTCGTAAGACGTCCTTTGAGTGTTATGGCCCAATCGGTTTCGTGTTTATCTAGGCCACGATAAAAACCACGATTTTGTTTATTACTGGTCATGTCTACTGAAAGCACACAAGAGGTTTATGTAGCCACTTGTAGTCGAAAGAGTGAAAGTACCAAGATCGAAAAAGTGTTAACTAGGGAAATAGTTGTCCTTGTTAAAAAAAGTATCTCCAAAACTTTAAGAAAACGTTTTGGTGCTTTCCATGGTACTTCTGTTCGGAATTACATCAGACATCAGCTACATCAAATACAGGCGGCAACTTTAAGTGGAGGTAATTTAGAGACAAATTGGATTGCATATCGACATACCATCTCTCACCAGCAATATTCATATCCGTATATAATTCCGGAGGTGGATTTATTGGACTTTTCGGATTACGAGGACGAGTTTTCGTTACCTCGTACTTCGGGTCAGTCAGAGTTATTGGAAGCTCGGACGAATGAGTATTGCTTCCCAAGAAAGTTACAAAGAGAGTAGGCGCATCATCACTGAAAGCAGCGACGGGGAAGAAAGTGAAGCGTCATGTTTCGCCTCAGACGTCGTCCGACGAACGTAAGAATTCAAGCCTATCAGTTATTTATATCTATAGTACTGATTGTCTTCGATTCTTACAGAGGAATCGGAGAAGGAGAAGGACGCCGACGCAGCCGATGGATTCGTCGAATCGTTGCCCCGTGTGAAAACGCGGCTCCTAAATTCAGTGAAACATGCAAAGACGTTTCCGAGGACATTAGAAGAACACATCAGGACGAATCGGAAGGGGAATCCTCGTCGTGTATCATTCAGCCAACGACTGTACCAAGATTGGAGCATTACCACTACAGAGGTAACCTCATTAGTAGATTATTGGACGATTGGTTACGAAGAGATGGTAACAGGCTCAAGTCGTCAGATGTCAGAAACGTCCACTGTCTCCGAAAGTATTTACATAGTGGGGGAAGGCGATTCGTTCTTTACGAAAAAATGCTCCTCCCAGAAGGATTTCGGCAGTCTTCTTCTAGATGTGAAACTTTCGTACCACGAGTCGGACGCGTTTCGAAAGTACGGTAAGAAGTTGACAGAATTCTCCGTAAGTAAGTAGGATATATTGGAAAGCTAATAGAGGCTAATGATTATTGTTCAAAGAGTTTTGTTTTGAAAATTTTTCTTAATAATATTTATTCTTTATGTTGAAAATTTATCAAGCCTAAAACGTTTAATTCATCGAATAGGGATTATTTTTGTTATAATTAAAACTTGTAACAGTCGATAGGCAAGCGAAGCCCTGACTGCTAAACTTTTGAAGTCAGTGTTTTGATGGGAGAAGCCACAAAACTCAAATAAAATAGTAATTTAAGTTTTATTTTTATTTTAAAGTTGAAGTTATATTTTCAATTAATTAATTATTGATTTGTTTAGTGTTATGGATTTGGGAATTTCGTCCATCACAATCAAAGGTGAGTGGTCTATATAGACCAAATCATAACAATTGGTGGAGATTTCTTAATTTTGGTTTAAATTTCAAGGGTTTTTTAAATTTAAACATTAACGTTTTCGCAACATCTTGCAGGCTAAGCTGTGTGGTATACAAAACTTTGTCTTTTGAAGGCTTTGTGCGTAGTAGAGTTTGTCTTTACCAGGCTTTGTGCCTAAAAAAACTTTGTGTTTTTCAAATTATTGAGTTTTGTACTAACAATAGAACTTTGATTACGCAAAAATGGCGGAAGTCGAAGTAATCGAAAAGATTGATTATAAGGTTGTACTTTGGTCAATCCCGAAGTTCGATAGAAATTCGGACGTGGATTTGTTCTACGCCCGATGTGACGCAGTTTGTACTGCTGTTAGGTTACACAATAACATGCAATAATAATTAAGTATATTATATGTAAATGAATGTCAAGTGCATTTCCTTATGAGTCACTCAAGTCATTCATACGGAAATGAAAGTGACATTTGCTGATGGCCATGAGCCAATAAGGTTAAAACCAGAAGCTTCAATAAGCTCGAGAGAGAGTCTGAATGAAGGGATCAATCTGATTAGTCCAAAATAATAATTAATAAATAGTTTAATTATGTTATCCCAACAATAAACTATTACATATAATAAAAGGTACTAATATTTACCAGTTACGGTATACAAACCAACATCCTATTATTTATTCTCATCTAAATAAGCAGGAGTGGCTCGGAGAAATAGTGAACAAATACCCCGAAACTCCCCAATGAAAGAGTGTAAAACAGAGAGTTATTATCCCCATAGACTCCTATTCTCAAGGAAGAAGATGAATCTAACAATGGTCGAGAGGCGAGTCTAATTCGCTACCACAAAATTAATTAATGTGAATGAAACGAAGTGAAAAAACAGGTGGCAGTGACAGTAGTTCGACTTCAGTACCAAGTCGAATTTCAAAAAGAAATATCGGATTACCGCCGAGTCTTACTGATGAGCTTCCACGGTATCGAAAAGTGAAAAGACCAACAGTAAGTAAAAAACCAAATGAGAAAAAGCACTAAGTGCAACAGTGAGTGTGAGTATAGAAGAAAAAAAAACAACAGGGTTCCCGACCGAGCCGGAGAGAATAACCGACATCAGTGACCGTGAATAAATGTGTCACCAAAATTCAACCAAAGGTCAGGTCCAAGTGAAATTCTAGAAAGTGAAGTAGAAAGTGACCAAGAGGAATCTGACAGTGAAATTTTTACAAACGACGATAATAATTTTTTCGAAAATTCCGAACTTTTACTAAATCTAGACAATATAGTGACAGTCATGGCCAACACCACCAATGAAACTAGAGGAACAACTTTTCTCATGAAACCAGACAAAAAGCCAACATTTCGACAAAAAATTACAGATAAGTCAATTAAAAATTTTTTATATAAATTTGAAGCTTGGGCTAGGAATTTAAACCTAGATGAGAAGCAACGAAAAAGACAACTTGCTTCAGCGATAGAATAATAAGTAATTGGGAAAAAATAGAAATCAAATATTCACCTTTATTTGAAGACAAGAATACTGATTACACTAGAGAATAACTGATGGATGGTGTAACGAAAAAGCATAGTTATCTGACCAATACCTAGCATAAGAGATTAGCATCAACCACCCGAGATGGAATGAAGATAAAGGTAGAGTCACACCTAATACTTGACGATGAAAAATGAAAATTCATCAAAATTTTGTGACTTCTATAATCATCACATCCGTTAGGATTGAATGACCCGATGGTTATATACACATACTCATCAGCATTTGGACTTCACTCGACAATGTAAAGATGAGAACCCACCAACAAATAAAGCAAAATATAGCACCTATATAATCATTATGACTGAACCAATAGAAGAGGATGACTCACCAACAATCACGTCATCATCTTCTCCAATGAATTCAAACCATTATTCAAATTTCAATTTTTGAACAAATTTGACTTTTCATCATAATTTTCTTTCCCACANTCAAATTTCAATTTTTGAACAAATTTGACTTTTCATCATAATTTTCTTTCCCACAATACTAAGTTGCAACATTTAGCTGACTCAACGCCTAGAATAATTTCACCTGTTCAATATAATTTTAAAATCTTTGTTTCAAATTTGCAAATCTTTAGTTTACTGTCGTGACATATTTTTCCCATCCACAGTGAAAATTTTTACACCGCTCCGTCCCATTTTCACCGCATGTATATTTAATTCTTGTGGGACCAAGAATTTTTGTCGGAGGGAAGTGTTAGGTTACACTAACATGCAATAATAATTAAGTATATTATATGTAAAGGAATGTCAAGTGCATTTCCTTATGAGTCACGCAAGCCATTCATACGGAAATCAAAGTGACATTTCCTGATAGCCATGAGCCAATAAGGTTAAAACCAGAAGCTTCAATAAGCTCGAGAGAGAGTCTGAATGAAGGGATCAATCTGATTACTCCAAAATAATAATTAATAAATAGTGGGATTATGTTATCCCAACAATAAACTATTACATATAATAAAAGGTACTAATATTTACCAGTTACGGTATACAAACNCATATAATAAAAGGTACTAATATTTACCAGTTACGGTATACAAACCAACATCCTATTATTTATTCTCATCTAAATAAACAGGAGTGGTTAGGAGAAATAGTGAACAAATACCCCGAAACTCCCCAATGAAAGAGTGTAAAACAGAGTNAATTCAAGCCTATCAGTTATTTATATCTATAGTACTGATTGTCTTCGATTCTTACAGAGGAATCGGAGAAGGAGAAGGACGCCGACGCAGCCGATGGATTCGTCGAATCGTTGCCCCGTGTGAAAACGCGGCTCCTAAATTCAGTGAAACATGCAAAGACGTTTCCGAGGACATTAGAAGAACACATCAGGACGAATCGGAAGGGGAATCCTCGTCGTGTATCATTCAGCCAACGACTGTACCAAGATTGGAGCATTACCACTACAGAGGTAACCTCATTAGTAGATTATTGGACGATTGGTTACGAAGAGATGGTAACAGGCTCAAGTCGTCAGATGTCAGAAACGTCCACTGTCTCCGAAAGTATTTACATAGTGGGGGAAGGCGATTCGTTCTTTACGAAAAAATGCTCCTCCCAGAAGGATTTCGGCAGTCTTCTTCTAGATGTGAAACTTTCGTACCACGAGTCGGACGCGTTTCGAAAGTACGGTAAGAAGTTGACAGAATTCTCCGTAAGTAAGTAGGATATATTGGAAAGCTAATAGAGGCTAAACAGGAGTGGTTAGGAGAAATAGTGAACAAATACCCCGAAACTCCCCAATGAAAGAGTGTAAAACAGAGTTATTATCCCCATAGACTCCTATTCTCATGTAAGAAGAGGAATCTAACACTGCGGCATCCGTTGACAACGGATGGCTAATTTTAAATTTTGACCAAATAATCGAAGAAGTCCTAGATTGGTGGAAGTTTAATCAAATTAAGTTCATTCGTGAGCTAACAGCCACAAATAAATTAGCAAAGTGGACTGAGCTCAAACTTGAACTGAAAAAATTTTACGAACCAGAGTCTGTTCGTAAAGAGGCTAAACAAGCCTCCAGTCGTATTCTATTGGTAGAATTTAAATCGGCTGGAGAATATGTCTCAAAGAAATTGGGTTATTTTGGGATTATAGATCCCCGAATGAGTACTCAGAACCAGGTGGATAGATTGATTAAGGGATTGCCGTTATCAATTCGAAACATAATGCACTGCTCTGAGCCCAAAAATGTAAATGAGTTTCTTCATAAGTTGAAAAAAATGGAGAAACCAGAAACATATCAGAGGCCTCTACCGAAAGCAGAAGATAGTGTTCGTCGTGGCAATCAAAGCCAAAAGACAAAAACAACTGGTACTGAAATGTTAGTACCAAGTAATTCTCAGAGGCAGCAGAACCCACGTTTTGAGCCGGGGAGATGCTATAAATGCAGACAATCAGGGTATTTTATAAAAGACTGTCCTGAGAATACGAGAGTAGTCGAGAAGAGTTGGACCGCTGTTTACGGAGTTTTTGGGGAAACGACCCAAACCCTACTATCCCAAAAAAGAATAGAGTGGGCTAAAGGACCATCCAAAAACCCCAAGGATCATGTTAAACGTGGTAACATAAATAATTGTTTTGTTGAAAGCAACAGAATTATTGGACCCGTATTTTTAAGAAAAATAAAAAAGTGTATACATGAAAGATGTACAGTAGAACCACTGTGTGTGTCTACAGCGTCAGGGAGAGTTACCCTCTCCGCTTATGTGGAATTAATATTTTCCCATAATAATGTCAAAAATGTTTGGGGTTTCTATGTGATGCCCAAGCTTCCAGAACCCTTGTTGTTAAAAACAGACTGGACGACTAGAAACATGGTTGAGAAAAATGACAGTCAGAAGGCTGGAAAGAGTGAGGAATCGGGTGGGGAAGTTGAAAAATCAACTTCAAACCCAGAGACTTCTCAATTTTCAGAGGTACCTGTGTCATTCGACTATTTTTCTGAGTCAAATCCTAACTCCCGTTTTATGCTTTGTCACTTCGTATTCTAGGCGTTGTCATAGAAAATTTGTTGTTAGGACAATTTATATATGCTTTATCTCCTTGTTGTTTGACAAAATTTTGTATGTGTAAAGGCACATCAATCGTCACATAATTTTCTAGACGAAGCATAAAATTGAACCATGAAAAATTCTAAAAACAGTCAAATTTTGAAGTTATTCTTGATTAATCGATTTCGAACGAATTGTTACAATGTATAAAATACATTAACCAAATAAATACAGAGTTCAATTCCTGCTTGGCTCACCATCAGTATCAAATGAAGCTCCGATTTCTGCCCATTTGGAATCCCGAACTAATTTATTTTTATAATTCAGGTTTGATTTGTCATAAAGACAAGGATGATTCTGAACCAGATTGATTAATTTGTCTTCCTGATCACGTACACTTCCCATTTTTTAATTATGATCTTTTGAAATTACAACAAATTCAGTCAAAAGAAACAGAAAACGAGTTTTACTTTTACTTTGTCAGTCTGTAGTCATCAAAAAGTAGGAACTACCTCTACTTTTTGATGACAACGACGAGAAAACAAAAAAATTAAGCATATATTGATTGTTATGACAAATTTTTTTGTCACAACAACACCCAGACCACGAATAAACAACGAACTGAGAAAGCATATATTGATTATCTGTGTTTCGTTACAACAATTTCCATAACAAAGTCAAATTTTGACAAAGCATAAAACGGGCGTAAGGAGTACAAGTGTTCGTTGGTAAACACTGTACGTATACCACCAAAGATGGCGGTAAGAGTAAAGGTAAAGATACCTGATATCTTATCCGGATCTGCGATTTTGAGTTAGTTATCTTCCAAATCGTGAGTTAGTTATCCAAAACTCTAATCCAACCTTATGTGTCCAACTATGTTGAGGAAAAATACCACGATAGCTTCGGCGCAGTTGTGCCCCGGAGGAGCAGACATTTTTGTCCTTAGTGAAAATAACCCACTTGCTGCGGAGAGCGCTGAGTTCTCTAGGATTGAAGAATCTAAGCAAAAATTAGGGGTTAAATTTGGAGAAAATTTGACAGTATTTGAGCAGACTCAAATATTGAAAATCGTAGAAGAGTTTTCCGATGTTTTTGTAACAGAGGAATCCCAAGTGGGAAAATCAAATTTGTTTAAACATAAAATTGAGACAGGAGATCAACTCACGATTAGGTCTCATTCCTACCGCGCATCTTTTGTAGAGCGTGGGAAAATCAAGGAAAAAGTTAGTGAACTCCTTGAACCAGGGATTGTAGAAGAATCGAGCTCACCTTGGGCGGCTCCTGTCGTATTAGTTCCTAAGAAGGGAGGCGGTTATCGTCTATGTGTCGACTATAGAAAGTTGAACACTGTGATGAAGAAAAACGCTTATCCGCTCCCTAGGATGGAAAATGTGATAGACAAATTAGGATCTGCGAAATTCTTCACAATGTTAGACCTAATATCAGGCTTCTATCAGATAGAAGTTGATGAAAAAGACCAAGAAAAAATGGCGTTTATCACGCCTGATTGTTTATAGCAGTTTAAGAAATTACCGATAGGTTTATGTAACGCACCATCGAGTTTTCAGTACCTCATGGATGTGGCATTGTCAGGTTTAAAGCGGACTATGGTCCTAGTATACCTAGACGATATAGTATTTGGTAGAAATTTTAAGGAGCATCAGGAAAGATTGAGATCTGTTGTTCAGTGCCTTAAAAATGCTAATTTGACCTTAAAAACAAGCAAGTGTAAATTTGCTGCGTCCAAAATTGAGTACTTGGGACACATAATTTCGAGTGAAGGAGTTGACGTCGACCCTGGGAAAGTNGGTAAGTCTCGTATAATTGTATAATTTGGTAGAAATTTTAAGGAGCATCAGGAAAGATTGAGATCTGTTCTTCAGTGCCTTAAAAATGCTAATTTGACCTTAAAAACAAGCAAGTGTAAGCTTGCTGCGTCCAAAATTGAGTACTTGGGACACATAATTTCGAGTGAAGGAGTTGACGTCGACCCTGGGAAAGTAACATCAGTTACCAAGTTTCCTGTGCCAACGACTCTAACTCACATNTAACATCAGTTACCAAGTTTCCTGTGCCAACGACTCTAACTCACATTCGATCATTCGTTAATATGTATGGGTATTATAGGCGATTTGTGAAAAATTTCGGCAAAATCGCAATGCCCCTCAATTTGTTATTAAGAAAGGATCAACCCTTCTTGTGGGGAAGGGACCAACAAGAAGCTTTTGAGAAATTGAAACTAGCATTAGTTACTAGTCCAATTTTGGCCTATCCGTTAGAAAAAGATGAGACAGAAATACACTGTGATAGTAGTGGCTATGGTTTAGGCGCCACTCTTGTACAGATACAAGATGGAATGCCGCGCGTAGTAGCCTATGCATGCCTCTCTATGACTGACACAGAAAAGCGTTATACCGCTAGTGAGCAAGAGTGCCTAGCAGTTTAGACTTGTGTACGCTGTACAAAAGCTTAGATTTGTACTAGGGTGCGCCAAATTTCAAATTCATAGAGTTCGCAGAAGTCCAGGACAAGGACTAATGCAAGACTTTGAAGAAGTCAGTAGTCCCTATGAAAGAGTCAGAATTGACTTCATAGGTCCGTTTACGGCCTCTATGAAAAATGGCAATAGGTATGCTTTGATTTTTGTTGATCATTTCAGTCGCTATGTGGAGTCAGTAGCAGTTCCAGCGGCAACGGCTAAAACTGGCGTTGAGGCAATAAAACANTGGAGTCAGTAGCAGTTCCAGCGGCAACGGCTAAAACTGGCGTTGAGGCAATAAAACATAAAATTTTGTTGCGACACTCAATGCCTAAGGAATTTGTTACTGACAGATGTTGCCAATTTATATCTAGACTTTCTAAAGAAGCGAGTGAAAAATCTAGATATAAGTTGAGATTTACGGCACCTTATCATCCACAGAGTAATGGAGTTACAGAAAGATGTAACGTAACTCTGAAAAAATTTATGTCAAGATCAAAAAGATTGGGACTTTTGTTTAGCATCAGCAACTTTTGCATATAATGCAACTAAAAATGAGTCCACAGGTTTTTCGCCATCTTATTTAGTATATGGGCGTGAACCTAGGTTACCGATTGACTTAGAGCTTCCGCTTCAGTCAGAAACGGGGATAGAAAGATGTTTTCCAAAAGATTTGGAAAAAGCTTGGTACAAGGCTAAACAAAATTCAAAGCAGGGTCAAGATAAAGCAAAAGAACGCTTTGGCAAAAAAAAGGTTCCTGTAAATTTTTCTGTCAGTGAAAAAGTATTGAGAATGCTTCCTGTAAGGAAAAAAGGCCTTANTGTATGTGCCACGAAAAATTTAATTTTGTGCTTGATACCATTGTGCCAGCACACTGATGACGAATACTAGGCTTAATGGAGTTACAGAAAGATGTAACCAAACTCTGAAAAAATTTATGTCAAGATCAAAAAGATTGTGACTTTTGTTTAGCATCAGCAACTTTTGCATATAATGCAACTAAAAATGAGTCCACAGGTTTTTCGCCATCTTATTTAGTATATGGGCGTGAACCTAGGTTACCGATTGACTTAGAGCTTCCGCTTCAGTCAGAAACGGGGATAGAAAGATGTTTTCCAAANTATTTAGTATATGGGCGTGAACCTAGGTTACCGATTGACTTAGAGCTTCCGCTTCAGTCAGAAACGGGGATAGAAAGATGTTTTCCAAAAGATTTGGAAAAAGCTTGGTACAAGGCTAAACAAAATTCAAAGCAGGNAACGGGGATAGAAAGATGTTTTCCAAAAGATTTGGAAAAAGCTTGGTACAAGGCTAAACAAAATTCAAAGCAGGCTCAAGATAAAGCAAAAGAACGCTTTGGCAAGAAAAAGGTTCCTGTAAATTTTTCTGTCAGTGAAAAAGTATTGAGAATGCTTCCTGTAAGGAAAAAAGGCCTTACTAACGCATTTTTGGCTCAAAAAATAGGACCCTATGAGATAATTGGGCAGGTTGGTCCTGTCGATTACAAAATTAAACTTCTTGAATCTAAGAAAAATCGATATGTTATAGTACATGTGAATGGTTTAGTAAAATTTCAGAGTGAATTTGAGTTAGTCTCAAATTCCCCCCTGAAGAAAACATTAAAAAAGAATTCAAGACGTAGCTTGAATCAGTCCTCAACTTGTTCGATGACGAATCCTGTCAGTCAAATGACAGTCGGGAATAATATTCAAACCCGTAGTCACACTTCCAGCGGAAATAAAAATCCAGCTGAAAATGCAAACAGGGACATTGGCAGGGATTAATAAGTTTAACCTGCCAACGGACAAAGTTAAACTAGCCAATGCCAGCGATTCTGAGTCAGTTTTAGNCTATGCCAGTGATTCTGAGTCAGTTTTAGAACCTATAAAAGGGAAAAGACGGAAGGTCAAAACGGTCAAATCCATTGTAAACTTTGGCCAGCAAACATCTATTAGACGCTCTACAAGACCTTCCCGACCACCAAAGAAATTTGGCTGGTCTGATCTGAGTGAATCCTCCCAAGTCTTAAATTGTTTATTTGTTTGCTGCCTTTAACAAAAATTTGTTTATCTTCGAGAGCATCATGGATGGTAAGTTCCACACAAATTATATGTTAAAATTATTTTGTGTAAGACCAGTGGTAACCTATGAGTCATGTTACCATAGTAATATGTATTAACTACAATTAATATTATTTATTTTATTTACAGGTATGATACACAATATGAAATTGAGAAATTCTCAAGAGGTCAATGCAGCCAGGACTGCTGGTGCCACAACAACAGTCCGAGGCAGNGTAAGACCAGTGGTAACCTATGAGTCATGTTACCATAGTAATATGTATTAACTACAATTAATATTATTTATTTTATTTACAGGTATGATACATAATATGAAATTGAGAAATTCTCAAGAGGTCAATGCAGCCAGGACTGCTGGTGCCACAACAACAGTCCGAGGCAGTATGGAAAAAAAACAGGACGGAGTAGAGAAGCTGGGGACTCTCCAGAAATTCGGAACGTTCCTGGCCTCAAGTAAAGAGATAAAGATCCCTAAGGCGACTCCATCCTTCACTCTACAGGAGAAAACTGCGGTCATCAAGGCTGGGGTTATTCGTAAGCCAACTCACGAAGCAAAAATACCTACAACAATTGTCCCACCTGCTCGTCCTTTCTATAAACGTTTATAGGATTTTTCATAAGTGGAGACACCAAAAATGGATGCACCCTTCATCATTTGCAGCTTAGCGCAAAACTTGCTTTCAGTGGTGAAAACCAGGGGGCCNTCAGTGGAGACACCAAAAATGGATGCACCCTTCATCATTTGCAGCTTAGCGCAAAACTTGCTTTCAGTGGTGAAAACCAGGGGGCCTGTCTCAATACCGGGTGGTGAACATGCACCCCCAAGAAAAAATCTGAAATCAATGAATAGGAAGTGCTATTTGTGTAAGTTGAAAGGGAATGAGGCTCGCATGTTTAATCCAAAAACCTAACCCAAATACCAACAAATAGGAATTTGTTACGTAGTTTTTTAGGGGGTATTGTTACAAGTCAGTAAACTGTAACTAATAATAGTTAGTTTTTTTGTTTTCTTTTACAANATTTTTTAGGGGGTATTGTTACAAGTCAGTAAACTGTAACTAATAATAGTTAGTTTTTTTGTTTTCTTTTACAAATTATTTAAATAATTTATGTAGGATTAATTTTCNACAAGTCAGTAAACTGTAACTAATAATAGTTAGTTTTTTTGTTTTCTTTTACAAATTATTTAAATAATTTATGTAGGATTAATTTTCTTTTGTTAAATTATTATTAAATTATTATTAATTTATGTATTTTCTTACCTTTTTGTTTTGTACTAATTATGATTAGTAGATTATTATTTTTTTTCTTTTGTTCAGTAATAATAATAAAATATTGTGCACGAAGCACGCTAGTTTTACCGAGTATATAAACTCAGGTATATAAACTCAAGGGGTGGGGGAAGGACACCCAAACCGGTTTTTCATTATGTAGTTCTTTCCTTCGCTTGGTGTGTGATGGGTCGTAAGACGTCCTTTGAGTGTTATGGCCCAATCGGTTTCGTGTTTATCTAGGCCACGATAAAAAACGAAGGGTGTTGTTCTTTATTTAAAGGATTCATTTTGTTTATTACTGGTCATGTCTTCTGTAAGCACACAAAAGGTTTATGTAGCCACTTGTAGTCGAAAGAGTGAGAGTACCAAGATCGAAAAAGTGTTAACTAGGAAAGTAGTTGTCCTTATTAAAAAAAAGTATCCTCAAAACTTTAAGAAAACGTTTCAGTGCTTTCCTTGGTACTTCTGTTCGGAATTACATCAGACATCAGCTCCATCAAATACAGGCGGCAACTTTAAGTGGAGGTAATTTAGAGACATTGGATTGCATATCGACATACCATCTCTCACCAGCAATATTCATATCCGTATATAATTCCGGAGGTGGATTTATTGGACTTTTCGGATTACGAGGACGAGTTTTCGTTGCCTCGTACTTCGGG
Organism: Holacanthella duospinosa; assembly: GCA_002738285.1. Taxonomy (NCBI): domain Eukaryota; kingdom Metazoa; phylum Arthropoda; class Collembola; order Poduromorpha; family Neanuridae; genus Holacanthella; species Holacanthella duospinosa. The sequence goes on along the minus strand of NIPM01000004.1, from coordinate 1,654,313 downwards.
TCAGTCAGAGTTATTGGAAGCTCGGACGAATGAGTAATGCTTCCCAAGAAAGTTACGAAGAGAGTAGGCGCACCATCACTGAAAGCAGCGACGGGGAAGAAAGTGAAGCGTCATGTTTCGCCTCCGACGTCGTCCGACGAACGTAAGAATTCAAGTCTATCAGCTATTTATATCTATAGTACTGATTGTCTTCGATTCTTACAGAGGAATCGGAGATGGAGGACGCCGACGCAGCCGATGGATTCGTCGAATCGTTGTCCCGTGTGAAGACGCGGTTCCTAAATTCAGTGAAACATGCAAAGACCTTTCCGAGGACATTAGAAGAACACATCAGGACGAATNTTTCAGTGACAGCGACTTAGGGTGAAAGGGTCTTAGGGTGAACAAAAATAGATTTTAGCCCCAGGGCTGGCGCAAACACCTTGCCGTACATACTACTGACGCGGTTCCTAAATTCAGTGAAACATGCAAAGACCTTTCCGAGGACATTAGAAGAACACATCAGGACGAATNTGACGCGGTTCCTAAATTCAGTGAAACATGCAAAGACCTTTCCGAGGACATTAGAAGAACACATCAGGACGAATCGGAAGGGGAATCCTCCTCGTGTATCATTCAGCCAACGACTGTACCGAGATCGGAGAACACCTCCACATCTTTCATTACCACTACAGAGGTAACCTCATTAGTAGATTATTGGACGATTGGTGCCGAAGAGATGGTAACAGGCTCAAGTCGTCAGATGTCAGAAACGTCCACTGTCTCCGAAAATATTTACATAGTGGGGGAANTGGTAACAGGCTCAAGTCGTCAGATGTCAGAAACGTCCACTGTCTCCGAAAATATTTACATAGTGGGGGAAGGCTATTCATTCTTTACGAAAAAATGCTCCTCCCAGAAGAATTTCGGCAGTCTTCTTCTAGATGTGAAACTTTCGAACCACGAGTCGGACGCGTTTCGAAAGTACGGTCNAATTTCGGCAGTCTTCTTCTAGATGTGAAACTTTCGAACCACGAGTCGGACGCGTTTCGAAAGTACGGTCAGAAGTTGACAGAATTCTCCGTAAGTAAGTAGGATATATTGGAAAGCTAATAGAGGCTAATGATTATTGTTCAAAGAGTTTTGTTTTGAAAATTTTTCTTAATAATATTTATTCTTTATGTTGAAAATTTATCAAGTCTAAAAAGTTGAATTCATTGAATAGGAATTTTTTTTGTTATAATTAAAACTTCTAACAGTCGATAGGCAAGTGAAGCCCTCACTACTAAACTTTTAAAGTCAGATATTTGGTGGGAAACGCCATACAGTTCAAATAAAACAGTAAGTTAAGTTTTATTTTTATTTTAAAGTTTAAGTTATATTTTCAATTAATTATTGATTTGTTTAGTGTTATGGATTTGGGAATTTCGTCCATCTCAATCATGGGTGAGTGGTCAATATAGACCAAATCATAACACCTGTAGCAGAGGATGTAGGCAACGAAGTACAGAGTGAGTAAATAAGGACTACCTAGAGATCCTCACTCCACCGGACCTTTCTCTGTGTAACTCACCATAAAGCGGCGTCAGAATTTGGTTTATTTCATAACTAAATCTAGGAGCAACTACTTAATAGATCATTTGTTAAAAGTGACTATCGTCCATGTCTAGGCAATGATTAATCCGTTCATAAAAACCGCGTCGGACATTTTGTAGCATTTTCGGGTTTTCATTTACGGTGGCAACAAGAGTTTCAATCCTATTCTTGAGCTGCTCTATGTTTACTGGACGAGATGAGTTGAAAACGATGCTTCTCAAATAACCCCAAAAAAATAATTCAATGGGTTACTCCAATTTAGATAAAAAACTTTTCGACTAATTGATTTTTTGTTTTGAATGTAACATGTGATGTTATAAAATAAACAAAATTCTGACGCCGATTTATGGTGGGTGAGAGAAAGGTTCGGTGTAGTGAGGATCTCTAGGTAGCCCTTATTTACTCACTCTGTATAATCGAAGATTAAACGAGCCTTACCTGTAAGCTGAAGTTTGATCGTAATTATACGAGTTGCCGGAATCCTCTGATACAGGTTACCCACCAGACTCACCTGCGCATACTCAAAAAATTTGCTCGCCGGTTTAAAATTCTGATGATAAGTACATGATGGAAAAATGACCTGCACGCCGAGAGACATACTACCACGCGTGCGCAAAGTTTTTTCTTTAAAGAGTGGCAACTTTCCTTAGACTACGCACGAGCTCCTAAAAAAAAACAATTTTTGAGGGTTACCGAGATCGGGCTCTTTTCTATTAGAGTTTGGGTAGGAATCGGTTGAGTTGACTGTGGTTTCAAAATTTCAAATATTTAAAAATCTTCAAACCAATCGGATGCCTTTGAATCTAATTTATGAATTTGAAGATTTTGAAATTTTTAATGAACAAGAATCGAATCTTTCAATTCTTTACATGGCTTATGTAAACTAAAATCAGCAGCAGTAGCTTTGCATGGTAGAAAATTTGAGTAAACTTAAAAATCTTAATTTGTAACAACAAATGTGAAATTACTAAAAATTCTTAGATGGCAACTCGACGAACTCGTCGAATATGCCGATCCGCATCCCTAAGTTTCTTTTCTAATTCAGCCTCTGTTAAAGTCTCAATGAATGGAGACCATTGATCTACAACTGATGGATTTCTAAATGGTGGATTGGAAATATTCTCACATGGTAGTCCTCCTCCAGTTTTCAAGTGCCAAAAAAGCTCTAAAGAATAGAAACATCATCGTTTAAAAAAAAAATATTGTTCTTGTACTTTAAAGTAATTTACCACAAGGTATTAATTCTGTTGGAATTATTTCAAAATTAACTTACGTCCTCTAATAGAATAGCTTATGGCAGTTACAAATTCTCCACTGAGGCCAAGTTCTTGGCAGAGTTTAACTGCAAACTTTTCAGGTGAGTTTGCTTTCTCTGTAATATCCCATTGAATGTTATCAACTACGGAAACATTTCCAATTTGAATATTCAATTTGAGTGTGACACATTGAGAATCTGTGGGTATCTCATCTGCGGATGGTGCCGCTTCAATTTGATTCCTAATCGAAGTTGCAATAGGTAGAGTAAAAGTAATGTGGTTGAGGCCTAAGTCATAGCAAAGAGATTCAGCAAATTCTTCTGGACTGATAAGAGTCTCATTTCTATTCCATGTGAAAGTATCACGAAGTTTCTGTCCATCAACGTCCAACTCTAAACCTATAGGACAGGATGATTTCATAAGTTCATATTAATTCAGTGATTTGTTTAAATTTAAATTTATATTTTAAACGTACGTATTGGGACAAGTTCTTCAGGTTTTAATGCATTATCATCAACAGCACGAGGGTCAAGGTCATCAATACAAAGAGGAAATATTCGACCCTTTTTCCGTTTGTCCCGACCACGAACCACTTGTGTGGCTTGTGGAACTGGATCCAAATGGATACTGTAGGAGAGCCCAGTACTCGCAAAGTGCTGGGCTGATTGACGTGGCTTTACTTCTTTCCCTGATTGACTTTTAGATGGACGATTAGAATCAGTACCGTGTGGTGCTATCACGACATTACAATTTGCTTGTACAATTGATCCTGATCTAGCTTTATTGCCTTTATATTGATCCTCATTCCCGTCGATGATCTATAAAAAAAATATATATTTAAACAAGCTAGTCAATTAATCCTCAGTATAACGTTCATTAGTACTGCAACTGGTTAGCTTTACTTACCTCATCAACTTCAGAAGCCTTGAGTAAAGTAACTTGAGAAACAGTTGAATATTTCCCAAGTCCAAGATCTACGAGTCGTTTTCGCTCTTCTTGTGTCACTGTTCTTCGAGTCAATCCAGGATACTTTTTGTACAAATGTCCACGAAAAACTTTTAGATGATTTCCTACCTGTGTAGTAAAAATTTAATTTAACTCGAAGCATTCCGATTTAGTAAACATGAAGCATTGAGATTCATTCTACTAAATCTCAACTTTACAATAATTATTTAATTACATCAATCATCAATTATTCCTTCTTGATACTTAATCCTACTATAATTTTACATTACCTCTGATCCTATGCAGTAAAGTTCTCCATTCTCTTCAAATCGAAATCTGTAAGGTCTTATTTTACCTTGAATTCTAGCTCTGTAAATCAATTAAGTAAAAAGAAACGCTAATAATAAATTACTATGGAACTAAAATTTAAAAAAAAATTTTAAGGAAATGATTGTGATTGTAAACTTACTTTATTGGTCCCATTTCTTTATCATCCGTCACTTTCTTACTATAGAATAGAGTCAACCATGGTATACGGTCACGGTCATTGTCAGGTCAAAGGGTAACTAACAATTACTAATTAACAATAATTAATTAACAAATTTCAACTTTGAATTTCAAATTGTTAATAATCAAACATGTCAAATTATTACAATCAAAATTTTATCAAAAAAAAAATTTTTTAATGAAATAACGAAATAGACTAAAAACCTCCCGATTCGTATATGGGCATCCAAGCATGTTAGCGCATTAGTGTTTTTGACATATTGAATTCCCCAAATATATAAGATACACTTGAAATTAAATTACCTTATCAGGTAAAAAACGCAGTTGTTAAAACTTGTTGCTAAATTATTCATATTGTATAAATTAATCTATATTTCCCAAAGTTTGAACAAAGTATTGAAAAAATACAAATTTACAAGACATGAATAAAAATTAAGTCCGAATTATATAAATTTGCCCCATATTGTGATATAAAAAAGGAGGAAAACTTAATCAGAAAAAAAAAACTTGCATTATCCGCAAGTAATAATCTAACATGAACCATTACATTGAACTTTGTTAAGTTTGCTTATTATAATTCGATATTGCTTATTATAACAGTATTATAATTCGATCTTCACTATCACCATATGTGAGTCTTTCATCATTATATTTTGTATTTCCTAGGTAATGGGTTAGTTGGTGCAAAAATTTTAGGTTTACCATATCCGGTGTTACTATCAAATAGTAAGGTGACAAGCCACAAGATTTAATTGTAGCCGAAGTGACTATAACCAAATTAAATCTTAAATTTGTAAGATTGATAAAAATTAAACTTGTAAAAAAATATTGTGATGCCCAGCACTGTTGGAGATTTCTAAGTAACATCAACTTTGATTATGAATTATAAAAATCCCGCGAATTTTAAAAACACGAACAAAAAATTTGAAAGTGAAAGTGAGAATTGTGAACAATGGGTTTTTTTTATAACGTAATTGTCTAAATTACGGTCTTCAATTTTGACATTGGTCTATCGATTAAAATTCAAGGTCATTTCAAGGTCATTTCTCAACGGTGGTGGTCATTGGTAGTCTAAATAGATCCCGAGTTGCATTATTAATTTGAAGAAGATGAGAGTGAGTCAAGAACTTTGATTGGTTAGTTCATTTTCTTAATTTTTTAATATATTTTTTGTAATGGAATAATCCATGATCAAAATCTGTATTGTAAGATTTTGTTTTTGAATAATATTATTCTATTTACACAGTAATTTTAATTTTGTAAATATGTCAGAGTAGAAGGCTTCTTCTTAACTTCGTACTAAGAAGTAATTAAGGAACTGGATGTTATTACACCGGCTATTTCGTGATAATTTTCTAGCCAGACGATCAGACGTGATGAAAGAAAGAAGTTGAAAAAAAAATTTTTTTTTTAGGTTCTATAGTGTAATTGTGATTCACTTGGTTTGAACTTTGAAGGATTCATTCTGAAAGCTGCGATAATTGGAACAATATGCTCGACGATAGAGGATTTTTCAGTAAAACTGTGGAACACTTAGCTAGATGTCTTGCTGCTAATGACCAAGGATCACCATGGCCAAAGGTAAATAGTTATAAGGGAAAATATTTGAAACATAAGGATTTGTCTCGTCGACTCAATTAGTAGATTATTGTAGTGACTAGTGAGTAGTGACTGATGAATCCTATATTTATTAGGTTCAGAAACTTTTTGACTTATGCCCAAAACAAAGTGCAAATGGAGTCTTTCGTTTTGATGAGAGAGCACATGACGCAATTATTGCACTTGGGATATATTTCATTGAATCCAAGGTAAGCAATTAGCTAGAAATAATATTCTTTGTTAATTGATGTTTAATTGGTTTTTTTTTTTTGGTTTTCTTCTAGTTGCAGCACAAGGCCGAGATTTATCCTTATTTACTTCAAGTGTTTGAATGCCTATGCCGATCTCAATGGACAACACATGAATCTGGGCCAAATCAGAGTATGTAAACTGAAAGTTTTTATACATTTTTTTCAAATGTTGCTATCATGGACTATTAAAATTTAAATTGAACTTGGGTAGGAATTCCACTGTCTGAACAAATTGCTTTCATTCTGACAACACTACTTACTGACATTGCACTATTGGAACCTAGTCTTCGAGATGAAATTGTGGCTTCACAGCTCAAAACTTTACAGAAGGTTTCGAGTTCTATCTTAGATACTTTGAACTCAAAACATGCAGACAAGCACAAAAAAGGTACTGCACAAGTTAATATTTCATGTTTAACATTCTCTTTTATATAAATAACTTGTAATAATATTTTTTCATGTAGAAATGATTGTTCAAGTGACACTTCCTGTTTTTCTTGGAATGGGAAGGGCCTTTGGTCGTTTCATTGAGCAGAACAATGAAAGTTCGACACTGTTTTCACTTATTTTTCCAAAGCCAATTTTACCAATAATAGCTGGGAAGAACATAACACGTGAAAAAGTAACAAAACCATTTCGTTCCGTTATTCCAAGATCCATGTCTACTGTTGTTGGATTTCCGCTAGGAGCAGCTGGCGTTGACTCTGTTTCAAAGTAATTTAAATTTATTCTCCCATCATCACACTGTTTCTTCATTAATCAAATTATTTTGATTTTTTCTTATAGATTCTTTATCCCAATTGCTCCAAAATTCTCTACAGATTATTCCATTTTATTTTTCTGTAAAGCCGGTTCATCTTACTCTTCATCGAAACGAGATATAGTTCGAATTGAACTCTCAGATAGTGACTTACAGGTGAAATAAGATTTGTTTTTACTTTGGAAATTTTGTTATTAATAAAAATTTCTTTTGTGTACAGGAGGTGCTCTCTATTTCTAAGGCTATGTTGGAATCATCAGTATTAACTACATTGGACAGTTGGATAGCCGAAGTACGCACTTTTCAATCTGAACAGGCGTTTTATTATCAGTAAGTAAATTTACAGAATAGTGTCCAACTTTCAGAGCAAGAGAATTTAGCCTCAGACAGACGAATTTATTTACAGAGCTGCCAGTGATATTTTAAATCTAGTCGTGGTCTCTCTACTTAAAGAATGTCTCGGAGCAAGGGGTGGATTACAAAACGAATTTACAAAAGAGGTATTAAATCATAACCAATATAATTTATCTTTAGTCTTGTTCTTGTCATGATTTTTTTTTAACTCAAGGTACACGAATTTGTAAAAGGACTCTTTCTCTCTGGACAAACGGAACTTATGCGTTATACTCGACGGACGACTCAAGTATGTACAAACGAAACAAATTCTTGTGAATAACTGTTCAAAAATTAAAATTGCCAACTTATTACAGGAGTTGGAAGCTGATCAGTCTAAACTAGTCACAAAATTTTGGATGAATGTTCAAGCTAATGCTAACTGTGTTGAGCTTCTTGTTTGGGCCATTAGAGACGAATCTGGTACGTTACGACAAATAGAAACAAAACTTCTGAGTATTAAATTTTTAATTGAACGGTTATTTATTTTGATTAGCTGCTGATAGTCTGTCGTCACGCCTCAATGAAAAAATTCATGACGAACGAGCTCACAGATTGGCTTTGGCACATATGCCACTGCTAGTCGTTTGTTTGCAGGTAAATTCTTGTAAAAATTTCTAACCCAGCTCCATGCTTATAACAACCTAATTTTAACACTCAAATTTTACCTGAGTACCAAAATTTTTAACAGGAATTGATTCGTTTAGGGTTTAGGTGGTCTCTCTGTTAAATTCCCGACGATAGCATCCTCAAGTATTCAATACCTCAAGGAATTTCTTATCAATCCTTCTCCTATTTTAGCACGACTCTATGCCAGAAAAGGTACACTTCATTCGACTTCACCACCTAACAACTTACGGACTTCTTATTAAGTACTTAATTCTTAATTTATTTTAGAAAACGCAACAAAAGGAAAGCCTAGTGACGAATCGACAAAACAAGACGAATTAGCTGGTGATGCTTTTAATAAACTTCGTGATGTGGCAATTGAAAATCTTTGTCATGCCTTGAAGAGTGGATTCTCTGTAGATCCAAACTGTGTTCAAGCTTTCCTAGCTTCTGTATCAAATCGTGTATATATGGCAGAAAGAGATTGCAGGTAATTTTATTAATCTAAACTCTAATTTGTGTGAAACCTTAAGCAAAATTGTGTTTTAAATTAGTAAAGATAAGGTGACTGGTGAACCATCATTTACAAATAACGCATTATTGGTTCTGACGAATGCAATCGTAATGTTGGGACATGTGGCAATCTCTTTGAAGCAAACACCCAAGGCAACTGCTTCAGTTCTTCGATTTCTTCAGCAAAGAGTAGGTGAAATGCCCACAGTTCTAGATACGCTAATTGTTGATCAATTAGCCTGTATTGTAATCGCAAAATGTGAGGTAATAAGCGTACAAATTTATAGTTTAATTGACAATATTATTGAGTTTAATTTGTGTTTTATACTATGTAGGATGCAGTCTATGAAGAAATTTTGAAAATGTTTTCTGTCTTTACTATCAAAGCTAGTTCAACTGCATATGAAAACGCTTCAGAAAACGAATTTCGTCATTTATCTGGTGCTGTAATTAATGCTCTTGGAAATATTGCTACGCATATAAAAGGAGAAGAAATCATGACAGATCTTTTAGTTCGCTTACTCGAACTGTTTGTGCAACTCGGACTTGAAGGAAAGAGAGCTGCAGATAAATCACCTAACATCAAAGTAAGAGTAAATTGATTTTGGCTGTTTTTTTTTATGAACCTATTATTTGTTTTCTGTATTCATAGGCATCTGCTTCAGCCGGAAATCTTGGAACTTTGATTCCAGTAATTGCAATTCTACTCAAAAGAATGGCACCGTTGGAGAATGTGAAACCTAGACTTCATAAATTATTTCGTGACTTTTGGCTCTACTGTATCATCATGGGATTTACAGAAAACAAGAATGGTTTTTGGCCTACAGAATGGTATGAGGGTGTAAGAGATATTTCAACGAAAAGTCCTCGACTCCTTTGCAAAACAAGTCTACGATCAGAATTTAGGGAACTTCAGTATACTTCTGCTTTAAGATCAGACTCAATCTCAAGTGTAAGGAATCAAATTTAACACTTCTTTTAATTTTGATATTAAGTTGTAATTTTCTTTACAGACTGAGTTACAAGAATTCAAAAACAAAATTATCATTTTGTTGGATAACCCTGTTGAATTGAGTTCAATCATCAAGGTCTTACCATTTCCACAGTGCTCTTATGTTCTTTCTGTATATTGGCTGGAAATTCTTAGAATTCAAACCGTAAAGAAACCAAGTCTGAAATTAATTTTTGAATATCTTTGTGAACCTTCAATTGAAAAGGATAAATTGGGTTTGTGGGAATGTATCTCATGGTAAGAAAATTATCTTAATTTTGACTTATAGATATTTGCAATGTAACCAAATTTCATTCTATTGCTTTGCTATAGTGTGGCGGACAAAATACTATTAAAATTTCTAGAAGTAATGAATTCAGGAAGATATGGAACTAGCCGTGGAGAATGTGAAATTGAACTTGAAGAACATGCTCAATTCCTTCTTGTTCGTTTCAATCACATACATCGACAAATACGAAAAGTTGCTGACAAATTTCTATCTAATTTGGTTGATAAGTAAGACTTTTCTAACCTTTCATTACTATTTGGTTTTGGTTTGTTCAATATTTTGCTCTGACTTGAAGATTTCCAAATCTTCTTTGGAGTCGCACTGTGTTGCATACAATGTTAGATGTACTACAAGTTCTTTCAATAAGTTTAACGCTGGATCCCAACAAAGATAATTCTCCATTGGAGATTCCGAATACTCCATATAGTTTACAGTTGATGGACAATATGGATGCGAGAGAGGTATTAGTAGTCATTATACTTATATTATTAAGATTTTGAAGTGTGAGTTAATCTTTTAGATTATTCAGAATGGTTTTTATCACACAGGGTATTGTTCGTGATTTCGATATTCGTTGTAGTAGTTTTCTGAAGGAAGCACTGAAATGGGCTCCTCATGCTACAAAATCTCATCTTCAAGAATATCTCAGAAGTCACAGTATAAGAACTTTTGAAACGCATGCAGGTGTTGCAATGGCAGGACAAACGTTAATTAATTCTTCATCTGATTCATCTTCTGATATTCTAAGAGTAAGAAGAGAATTTTTTTTATCAGAAATTATTCCATTAGAAAAATTTAAATATGATTTTGTACATTAGGGACACCGTGCAAAGTTCGTGTCGTCATTGATGTGTCGTACTCGATATGAAGGGTATGTTGAAGGTTTACTCCAAGCTGAGACTGCTAATAAAGTAATTGACGAAATACTCCAAACACTTGCTGAGAAAGATGAGAAGATAGTGTCCCAAAATGAATACGAGGAAGCAACCTGGAATACAACAGCGCTCATTGTTAAAATGGAAGGTAAATGATTTTATAATCCAATTACATACATTAAAAAAAAATTTTTTTTCTAACTATAAAATATATAAATTTAGGTCTACCGCGTCGACTCCTACGATCTTTGTGTTGGACACCTGTAATTCGATTTTGTGAGTCACAATTGAGTGTCACGACAGAATGTTGGCAATGGATTTTATCTGCACGTCGTGATTTGACTCTTCCATTCATGCAAGAAATGCTTGGAGCATGGGATGTAAGAATTTGATTTTTTTTTTAAATAATAATTTTTTTTTATCAAAATTTTCTTTCTCTGTACAGTTCACCGCGGAAAGGAAAATGGGTATTTTTGCTAATTTAGAAGAAACTGGATTATGTGAAGATAATCGTCATTTGAAGCAAAGCATCTCATTGGTTGCTCCTCATACAAGTTGGATCACATTTATATGTGAATTAATTCATAACAGCAAGTATGGAAATGATGACATTGTTGAAATGTTTCTATATATGCTTCATCGAACGTTACCATTGTATGTGGGAGATAAGGGTTTTATGACAAGACGTGTTGAAGGAATTCGAGCAAGATTTTTACTCTTATCCTCAGCAATTTCATTGATTCAGACAGAATCACTTGGATATTCGGCATTCCGAAAAAATACCTTGAGAGAGAGAATCTATACAGCATGTCTGGATTATTTTTGTCAAGGTTACAGACCTCCAGCACAAGAGCCTCAAGCATTGAGAAAGGATCTTGAAGTAGTACTTAAATTTTGGCATATGCTTCATAATGATAAGAAGTATATTCGACCTTTACATTCAGAAATTGTACCTGGTGGTTTAAACGGAAATGGAAAAGTTAAAAATAGATTAGCGAAGAATTCGTCTTTAGTAAGTTAATTTCTGCATAATTTTTCTTACCAATATGAAGACTAATGACAATGACAATTACTATAGCTTTAGGTTTAATTATTTTCAGAAGGAATCCACCGCGATGACAATGAGTGGGAGTGAAATTCGATTTGGTGACGGTTGGATGTACACAATTCACAATAAGAAACCAACGGATAGATACTTGCTTTCAAAAAAACGAACAGAAAAATTGGAAGTTGACACGGTGAAAGAATTTACACGGAAACGAAACTTGATTCTGGAACTTGTAGCTCAAGAAGTAAATTTTGTACTAAAAAAAAATTNAGTTGACACGGTGAAAGAATTTACACGGAAACGAAACTTGATTCTGGAACTTGTAGCTCAAGAAGTAAATTTTGTGCTAAAAAAAAAATTTTTTTTACACATTAATATATACTTTTAGATTGACATTAGTATAATAATCACTGTTTCAAATTTTGATTATATTTAGATGGATATTTTGACTACTTGGCTCAACCCCCTTGGTACCCTTGAGTTATCATTACCTTCTGAGTCTACAATTAATACATGGCGACAGATGAAAACAGAAAAAACATGGCGTGATTTGGTACATTTGGCATGGGAAATTTGTCCTACTCTTGCAATTTATTTACCACGTCGACTCAAAACTCCAGACTCAGTAACAATTGTCAATGAAGAGCTCTCTAAACTTGTACGTTTTTGTCCAGAAGCAGTTATGCACCTTCCTGAGTCTTTGACATACTTGGCGACATCGGACGTCGTCCTTAATGACAACCCTGAAGTGAGTTATTATTTCTCATTAAAACTTGATAAATTTTAAATTCTAAAATCCTTATGTTAATTTTTTTTTTTTTTTTTTTACTTTTTAGCTCAGTAATATTTTACAATGGGCAACATGTTCCCCAGCTCGAAGTCTTTCTTTTTTCAGTCGCCAGTATCCTTCTCATCCCCTTACATCACAATATGCAATTCGTTGTCTTGAATCCCATCCTATTGATTCCATTCTATTCTACATTCCTCAATTAGTACAAGCAGTTCGTCATGATGACCTAGGCTACATGGTTGAATTCATAAAATATATGAGTAAAAAATCACAATTAATCGCTCATCAACTCATTTGGAATATGCAGACAAACATATATATGGACGAGGAAGGTCATCATAAAGACCGTAAGTTCAAAAAAAAATTTATAACTTTGAAATTTTCTTCGTTAAAAAAAAATGGTACTGTTTGGTATTTATAGCTCAAATTGGTGAAGCATTGGAAAATTTAATTTCAACAATCCTAACCTCACTTTCTGGTAGTGAGAAAAAATTTTACGAACGAGAATTTTCTTTCTTCAAAGAAATCACAAGTATTTCTGGAGCAATTCGAAAGTATCCAAAAGGACCTGAAAGAAAAGAAGCTTGTTTGAAGGAATTAGCAAAAGTTAAAGTTAAACAAGGTTGTTATCTTCCTTCAAATCCTGAAGCTTTAGTTGTGGACATTGACTATAAAAGTGGAACTCCAATGCAGAGGTAAGAAATTCAAAATAATTGGAACATGAAAGCATAATTTACGTAAACTTATTATCTATTATTTAAGTGCTGCCAAAGCTCCATTTCTTACACGATTCAAAGTGAAACAGTGTGGAATTCGTCGTGTAGAATTAGAAGGTTTGGAAACATCATTTATGGAAGAAACTACTACAAGTCTTGGACCTGAACATTGGCAAGCTGCTATTTTTAAAGTAGGCGATGACGTCCGACAAGATATGCTCGCTCTTCAATTGATCTCACTTATGAAAAATATTTTTGACAAATCAAATTTGGATTTGTATCTTTTTCCGTATCGCGTCGTAGCAACTTCACCAGGAGTAAGATCAAATACTGACTTTTTACTAAACAAAGAGAAAGACGAATGTAATTTAAATTTTTAGAATGGAGTAATTGAATGCGTTCCGAATTCCAAATCGAGAGATCAATTGGGAAGAGCTACAGATGTGGGACTCTATGAATATTTTCTACAACAGTATGGAAATGAAGACACAAGTACTTTCCAAACTGCTCGAAAGAATTTTATAATGTCTATGGCTGCATATAGTGTGGTTGGATTCTTACTTCAAATTAAAGACCGTCACAATGGAAACATCATGATTGATTCAGCAGGTCATATCATTCACATTGGTAAGAAATATTGTCTTATCCAATACTGCATATCAATCAAGATCAACGTTGAGTTGTTAATTAGTAAATTTTTAACCAAACAGATTTTGGATTCATGTTCGAGAGCTCACCAGGTGGAAACCTAGGATTTGAACCAGATATAAAACTGACGGAAGAAATGGTAATAATCATAAGACTTAACGTTTGAATTAGTAATATGTCGTCATTTGTCAATTTGGTTTAGGTGATGATAATGGGTGGGAATATTAATGCAGCACCATTCAAATGGTTTATGTATCTTTGTGTCCAAGGATTCCTCGCTGTGAGGTTTGTTAAGCATTATTATAATCAGTTAATCATGTAGATTTTACACTGAAGTTTTTTTTTAATATGGATGCTCCAAAAAATTAAAATCCAACCAATTTAGATACAAAAAAAAAGTTTGAATTATTGAAATCTGATTGGCTAAATTTAAATTGTATTTGAGACATCCCTATTTAAAAAAACAAAACAACTGACGAACAATGAGACTTTCTTTGAATAATAGGCCTTACTGTGAGTCGATCGTATCATTAGTGTCCTTAATGCTGGACACTGGACTTCCTTGTTTCAGAGGTCAAACGATTCGAATGTTACGGACAAGATTTTCACTTCAAACTTCTGAACGTGAAGCAGCGACATATATGATGAGTGTAATTAATAATTCCTGTCTCTCTATTCGTACAAAAACTTACGATATGATACAATTTTACCAAAATCAAATTCCATACTAAAGAAATGGATATCTAGTAAAATTTAAGTCAATATTAGTCGTCATCATCAGAGTCAGTAAATTTAGAATAAATCAAATACTTCTTTGTTCATAGCAGCCTTAGCCGCTTCCCGTTCTAAATAAAGTGCAAATTCAAGTACTTCATCCAAGTTCAGGTCAATATCCAGGTCATCAGTAAGAGTTGTCGATGAAATGCTTTCAGTTTGTTTACATTCACTATCACCTAAGGACATTATGAACAGAATTGATACATATTTTTATTAGTAAATTAGCGACTAGTTTGAGAATTATTCATAAATATAATTAGGCTTACGCTTACTATTATTAAGTTGAGGCGTGTCGGCAACAAGAGTTTCTGTATCAAGTTCACTCGGTGATTGAAGTGTATTCTCTACTACGTCGGTATAAGGTTTACTTTGTGATTGGAATGTATCGACTTTCTTTACTTTGATATCAGAATGTTTACTTTCTGAATGAGCAGTATTGACGGGTGTTTTTGTTTTGATCAATTCGGCAGCAATCTCGTCACAATTCAATGGTAGACCGAGTGTCTAGAAAATAAATAAACTTCAATAAATACTATAAGTACTAGCTAGATAAAATGTGTCTGAGTGCTGAGTCACGTGCTTACATCGATGAGTTTGTCTGATTGTTCAAGTAGTTGTAGAATATCTTCAGTGGGATTCATCATCATACCTAAACTCTCTAAATCCCACCCAGACGTAAGATCCACATCTTCTAGTCCTGGTAGTATTTGCTCTAAAATGATTTGAACATAATTTAAAATCAACTTTTTCAAAACTAAGAAATAAGATTTGAAATAAATTTATTACCCATTGGTACTAATGGTAGGTGGATAGGCGTTGATGCTCCATCTGTATCATTAGACATTCTTCGTTTTTTTGGCCGTTTG
Source organism: Holacanthella duospinosa (assembly GCA_002738285.1). Classification (NCBI taxonomy): domain Eukaryota; kingdom Metazoa; phylum Arthropoda; class Collembola; order Poduromorpha; family Neanuridae; genus Holacanthella; species Holacanthella duospinosa. Next base: position 1,638,905 of record NIPM01000004.1, on the reverse strand, counting down.
CTTTTCGGACCAACGAACGGACGCTTGATAGAAATTTTCTTATTACTGTCTATAATCATTAGTTGAACGATTTCTTAATAATTATTAATACATACATAATTACATAACTAATAATAAGTTAAAGATTCCGTTGATATTCTTACCTTTGTATAATATGATGATATTTTTGTGTTCCGTTAAGTAGTGATACTCAATGTCAGGATGGTTGAAATATTTGACTTGGCAGATATGACAATCGAAAACATCGGGTTTGATTGGATCATGACAAGATTTATCAGTTTCGACGTAAAAAACTACCTCCATATTTGAGGTTTATAATGCTAAAGGTTAGTTTTAATCGTTAACGTTTACAAGCTAAACTAACNAAACTACCTCCATATTTGAGGTTTATAATGCTAAAGGTTAGTTTTAATCGTTAACGTTTACAAGCTAAACTAACAACTGGCGTTACACAACCGAAAAAGTGAATACTACTGCGCTTGCCTAAACTGAAAGTTTTGTTGTGAAGGGAGTGAAAAAAAATCAACAATGTTATTATTTGATGTGCTAAAAAACCTTTTGTGCTTTGATTTTGTGAATATAAAATATGAATTTTTCAAGGAAAAGTTAATTCAACTTCTTACATAAATAATTAGGTTTAATTTAAATAGTCTCCAGTCAAAGATACAACNAAACTACCTCCATATTTGAGGTTTATAATGCTAAAGGTTAGTTTTAATCGTTAACGTTTACAAGCTAAACTAACTGGCGTTACACAACCGAAAAAGTGAATACTACTGCGCTTGCCTAAACTGAAAGTTTTGTTGTGAAGGGAGTGAAAAAAAAATCAACAATGTTATTATTTGATGTGCTAAAAAACCTTTTGTGCTTTGATTTTGTGAATATAAAATATGAATTTTTGAAGGAAAAGTTAATTCAACTTCTTACATAAATAATTAGGTTTAATTTAAATAGTCTCCAGTCAAAGATACAACCATTGGCTTATCTTCATCTTCGTCTTGATTTACNCCATTGGCTTATCTTCATCTTCGTCTTGATTTACAAATTCCCAACTAAATTTTCCTTGTAAAAAATTTTTAAATCTCTCAGCCTTACCTTGAAGTCGAGAATCGACATGTTCAGTTTCACTGATGTTACCAAAGAGTCGTTTGAGGCAAGAGTACAAAAAATTGTTCTGAGTTACTATATCCGTAAATAGGTCAGACTGAACTTCACCAATTTGAAAGTACAAATCCGATAGGAAATCCACAAAGAGAATTGGATACTTTTCAATTGCACTGAAGGAGTAAGAAATAAGTTGGATAAGATTCTTCCAGTGTTCGAATGAATTGAAATTTTGAGCTACTAGGAAACAGACGAAGGAGAACTGGAGTTCAGCTAGTAATTCTGATGGACTGGAAAGAATAAATTCCAAAAAATTATAACAAAATTGATGAATAATTATTGTTATTGGTAAAANTTCTGATGGACTGGAAAGAATAAATTCCAAAAAATTATAACAAAATTGATGAATAATTATTGTTATTGGTAAAATTTTATAGAGAATTCGAAATGATGTTAGTTTGACTTACTTTCCACACAACTGAATGACTACTTCCAATTTNAAAATTTTATAGAGAATTCGAAATGATGTTAGTTTGACTTACTTTCCACACAACTGAATGACTACTTCCAATTTGAGACTCCAGTCCATATTCTGTCTCGTCACTTCGGATGCACTTGTGTCGGCATCGTAAAGATAAGAAGGGATTTGAGTATATCGAATTCTAGAACCTTCTGTTTCGGACATTTGTGGAAGGAGAGACTCAGCTAACTCCAATTTTGACATCCGTTTAGATGTTAAAGGAACAATTTGATTTTGGTCCAATGACAATTCAGGAGCTGAACAAATTCTTCCACTAACTGGAGCCAAACGAGATGCTGTATTGACTGTAACAAGCAATTGCAAAGTCATTTCGTTTCTTTTTTTTTTTTTTTTTTTATTTTTGTCTTTTGACTAACTTACCTGTAATTTTGCTAGATAGAGATACCCATTTTCTCCAAGACGAATATGGATAAGGTCCGAGGAATTTGTCAAATTCTTTCAAATTGAGTTTAATTGCTTCTAATTCTTCCTCTGACAGTTCTATATGTAAAAATTTATGTTATTTAAATAATTATTTACCAATTAATAGAATAGAATTACCAGTAGTTGAAATATCCTCTGTATGCTTGTCATACTTCTTACAGATCAACTCTCCCTTCTTAAAATCATGGAAGAATCCTGTACGTGGCGACTGGGAAACTCCGTCGTTGCCTACTGTACTAGAAAGGTTACATTCAGTTAGTTAATTCCGATCAAAACTATTAAATGAGCCTGCCTTAAACGTAAGCCGTAAGTAAAACGGAATATCGTAGGCTAGCCGGCTAGAGTTTTTTAAATAGTAAATACTAAATACTAAACTTTGAGTGAGTTAGTTATTACTCTATAACAATTATTACCNCCCTTCTTAAAATCATGGAAGAATCCTGTACGTGGCGACTGGGAAACTCCGTCGTTGCCTACTGTACTAGAAAGATTACATTCAGTTAGTTAATTCCGATCAAAACTATTAAATGAGCCTGCCTTAAACGTAAGCCTTAAGTAAAACGGAATATCGTAGGCTAGCCGGCTAGTTTTTTAAATAGTAAATACTAAATACTAAACTTTGAGTGAGTTAGTTATTACTCTATAACAATTATTACCANATAGTAAATACTAAATACTAAACTTTGAGTGAGTTAGTTATTACTCTATAACAATTATTACCATCTACTTTTTATTACTTTCACTACTTAAATTTTAATTTCATGATCCAATAATAACTTGTAAACTATATCCTGNCATCTACTTTTTATTACTTTCACTACTTAAATTTTAATTTCATGATCCAATAATAACTTGTAAACTATATCCTGCTTATCAGGAGTGTCTAAGTATATATGGTAAAAGACAAGATTTACTAAGAATTCTGTGAATTTATAATTACATTGAATTGAATTGAATAGAGTTAAGTTTAGTTCTAATCTTAAAGTTAATTAAATTATGAAATACCTGAAATGAATGAAATGTAGGCCTGGTGGGATCATTTTGATACCTCTAAATTTTTCTCCAGTGTTCCAAGAATCCATATCGATTCCAACTTCCGTTCCAACCGGGACATTTAGAAAGACAAGTGTCCCACCTTCTTCAAACAATCTCAAGCTTGTCTCTGGTGGAATGTCCATAGTGTCGTTTTGATTTCAATAATTGTTAACTTTAATCATCTATAGTAAAAAAAAAAAAATTACTACAGAACAACAACAATTAAAGTCAATTTTACATCAACTTAAAGAGATTTCAATTTTAAATTTTCTGATGTTTCAATTAAAAATTTGAATTTAAAACAGAAAATTTTGAATTATTTCCCGCTATATCGTTAGCGCCTTTATAAACCATTACCCCAATTTAATTTGAACACTGGCAACTAAATTAATGGCGCTTATAATGCGAATTCAATTCGATCGGTGTCGCTCGCTGCAGCAGTTAGCGTTAGCGGTTACTTGTCTATCCTGAAAAAAACCATAAGATACTCTAGTATACTTCATGATGAAGTAATTTGCTCATTAGTTTCTTCTTAGGTCCCAGTTCCCAAGGAAACCGTTTGTTAGCCGCTTCGTTTCACAAATTGACAACAATCTAAAATGACCCTGATGAATGAATATTTTTCAATCCGATTTTTAAAACCAAATTAAACGAATCAATTAACTTAATAAAATAAATAAGGTAATTTACCCTTCATTCCAAATCCTTCCAAATTAGATTGATTTTCAAAATTAAACCTTTTCTCCAATTTATATTTATAGATTTTGAGACTCCTCATCAAAAATGCTGAAGATTGTGTTGATTAGTCTAATTTTGATTCTTCTTTCAATTCATATCCATGAAGTGACTGGGAAGAAACATCTCCAAAACGAAGAATCTTGTGGTGGTGATGACTACTGTGATAAAAACAAAGGTCTTCACTGTGACAAAGAGAGTAAGATTTGCACCTGTTCAGAAGCAGCTTCATGGATACTTGACTTTGACAATAATTACTACTGTCGAGTTATGAAAGGAAAGAAATGTGGAAGATCATTTACCGCTACAAAATGTGCGAGTGGTTTAATTTGTGACTCGGTGAAAGCTGGTGACCTAGCAGAGACAATTTGTTTATGTCCAAAAGATACCAAGTGTGACGTCCTTGAAAATCGTAACGAAATTGGGAATGGAAATACAATCTTACCAGTCTCCTCACTCTGTACTCTTCTATTACAATTTCTTATTTTACTCATCTTCAGTAGACGTTAATTACTCTGTAATTTTTACAACTAAAACTTACTAATTAATAATTAGTTACTCACTCTTCACATCAATTAAATTTTTGGTGATAAATTCTAATTGGAGGGATTTTCAAAGAAAAAAAAATTTTTTTCTACCATTTTTCTGTCATTTTTTGTGAGTGATGATGAGGTGAGAGTGAGTATATGTCAATAAGTGTCAATGATGAAGAGAGTGAAAACGACAAGACGATTAGACGATGTGTGTGACTGTGTGAGTATGGAGTTGAAGTTGAACTTTTAAGGTAAGGTGACCATGACCATATTAATTAAGTTGTTTAAGCAAAATTTGAAATCATTTTTATTACTTTTTGTAGAAAGCTTTGACGTCGTCATTGTCGTTGTCGTCGTCGTCGTCGTCGTCGTCGGTTGCTCCGGGTATTAATTTATTCTTGTGAGTTGTGCTAAATGGCTATGTTTGTGCAAATGGCATATGTTTGTGTAATGGCTATGGTTGTGCAATGGCTAAACCTGCAAAATTTTCATAAACCTTGAGTTTGCTAATAAGATTCAGTCATTTCATTATTGAAGTTGTTTAAATACTTTAACATTTCCAGCAAGAAGGGAGTTTAATTTACAAGAATTTAATTCAAATTCCAGACTCCAGTGAAGGACGTGTAATAGCCAACTTTCGTCTGGATTTAGGTAACGTAATAAGATCATAATTGATTTATAAAGATCAAATTTAAATTTTCAAGATGTGGTTTTCAACCAGTGTAATACATTTGACATAAGAGAATCAATTCGTTATAAGACCATATTGGTTATAAGACCCACAATTTTAGATGCAAAAATTAGATCTTATACTCGTCGCCTACTGTAGTAAGTTTAGGAATGTTTACAATTTGTATCCAAACATTTTTATTCTAACATCTAAGAACATCTTAGAACTTAAGCTGAGCTAACTAAACCTAAAGTAAGCAATAGAGGAGGAAGGAAGATTTAGTTAGAACAATATCCGCTAGTAAGTACCTTACCTAACGTTATTTATAAATTTCAGCAAAGCACAAAGGTTTATAAAATCTAAAATAAACCTGCTAATTAATAAGTACTACTTAAAAGTCAGAAAGTTGTAAACAACATCTTCCACTCTACTACTGGGACCTTCAATTTTATTTGTAAAATCGATATTACAAATAAGTGATAGTGTCAATCAGTTGTAAATTCTGATTCTGATTATTATGTAAATTTGCCGATAAGAACCTCAGGGTAAAGTGATAGTGGTTTTATCAGATAATATTATGAGGAAATGTGGGATCCAATTATTGATGCATAACCAGAACCAATTCTACTGTGTTACAGAAGAGGTAAAAAAGTGATTGACAATTTGTCAAAACGAAAAAAAAAATAATTTTTTTTTGTACGATGCCGTATATCACACTTGCGTAAGTTTTAAGGCAGTAAAAAGTTGGAAATGCTCTTTCCAATATTAAATATGGGAAGTTTATGGCGTAATTTCCAAACGTTCTATTCTCATTTGCAAAGACATGTCTTAACATTATTCCACTTAACACTGTCTTAGACAGTGTTAAGTGACATTGGCAAATGGGAACCATTGGAATTAACAACATCAGTCAAAATAACAAACACCTAAGGTTGAAGTTAAAGTTGACCGACCTGGGACCTGGGACACATTCGGATATTTTCTACTACTTAAACTTTTATTTTCAGAAACTTGAGCCGATGGATACTTTTTTTACAGTTTTCCAACTATTTCCAATGTCGTATTATTATTATTTAGAGTATTTGGGCTACTACTAATTGTTATTTTGACTTTTGTGGAATTACTGCCATTTTTAGTAAAGAAAAAGAAATTGAGCAGTTTAAAATGTAAACTCTTTTTGTTGATTCAAAGATTATCATGGGATAAAGTTGAAGATCCTGGATACTTGCGATTTCGCATAGGTGGATTAACACAAATTCTGATAAAAAATTCAGGATTTTTACAACATCTCTTTGAACGAGCTAAAGTAACAGAGTTCTTGGGGTCTTACACAGTTTGGTTAAGACTATCGAATTTGGGCAGTGAGGATGGTAAATAAAACTAATAATGTAAATTCTGACCGAAGTTAACCTTTTTTTTTTAGTCCCAAGTTTAATTGGAGTGCGTCAAGAACCAGCAACGGAATCAATTGTACCATTTTTTAATCAGTTTGATGAATGGGGATACACTATGATTGGACCCTCTCCTCATGTTTCCATGTCGTCATTAGGATCACTTCGAGTTGACGTTGAAGCAATGAGTCATACATGGATTTTTTATAAATCAAACAAATCTGAAAATCTTAAAAGTATTTATGCATCTCCTGGATCAGTTAGAAAATTGAAAGTTCCTAATCCAGATTATTAGAAAAGAAATTAGGAATTTCGTAATGAAGAGCAATCCTGCTTTTAAAATAAATAATAATTATTGAACTTTCCCAAGTTCAAAAATTACGAAAATTTTAATATTTTAATTTCAGATTTGTAATGATTTCTCAAAGGTGTAGTTACCAGAGTACCCAAAATCGTATCTTTTTCCACGGTTTTCTTTTATTTACATAATATGTTTAACACTTAATACACAAAACAAAATGCAAAGATTTCTTTGTTGCTTGTAATTTTGGTGTATAAGTTTGAACAGTTTTACCAGTTGTCTGGATTTGATCAGATCAGTGGGAACCTACCATCCGTGTCAGTGTCAGTCTACCTTTTCCGGATTCTAAAAAAGAAATTTGATTTTAATTTACTCAAGTTTGCACAATTATTTGTGTCTTCTTTAGTCAATTAGTAAATATCAAACTTGAGAGACTGAATTTTTTTGAATGGAAGAAGCTGATGAAGAAAATGAAGATGTTCGAAAGATTGAATCAAGAAGAAAATGGAAGAGAGCAAGTAAACAAATCACACAGAGAAAGGGGTTGGGATCTGTTGTAGGTATGTGAAGTTACATTTTTGATATTTTTAAATGTATTTTATTATTTCTTAATAATATGTATTAATTGTTAATTATAATGTAACAAGTAATCTCTTTTTAGACGAAGCTTTAGCTGATTTGAAGACTGTGGATGAGCCGAGGATTGGTAAACCAATCGGACGAGTCGTTAAAGGTGACACCATTTATAAAAGTCGTAGTCGAAGTCAATGTGACGTGACCCTTATGCCTTATCATAATTTTTCATTTTTTTTTTTTTTTACTTTTTTGAATCAGCTAAAACAATTTATGAAAAACAATTCAAAGTCTACCGAGATGATGAAACAGACATATTCAAGCCTCATTCTAGTGAAGCAATTGATTTTCTCGCTTCACAACCATTATCAAACCAATTGACTCCAGATGAAAAATCTCTTTTGAATGCCGTTGCATCAGATTTACAACGTTCCTTCTCACTTGAGAATATTTTAGGTGATGAACCAAAAGATGATATTCCTGAAGATGCACAGTTAGAAATTGATAAATTACCAACATGGTTGGGTCCAATGATTGCTCATCGTTATGGTAAAATTAAGAATTACTTCAAGGCCGATACTGTCAAATTTCTTAAGAATATCAATTTGAAAATCAACAAAGAATATCGTCCTGAATTTGCATATTTTGAAGCTCATGTCATTGTTGGAGATACTTTACAATACAATGATGCACAAGAAAATAAAGTTATGTCAGACATTTCTACAAATAATCCAGAAACTTCACTCACAGCAAATTCAAGTGAGCTACCGAAAACTGATGCAGATGCTGTATTTTTAATTAGTAAAACAAGTAAGATTTTATATTAAAAAATTTTTTTTTTTTTTCGTTTTAATTAGGTTTAACTAATTAGTAATTAATTACACTTTTTTGTTACCTCTTTCTAGTTGGAAAATGGAAAAGAACAAAAGAAAATTCAAAATTATGGCATCCAAAATTAGTTCATGCTGTTGCAAAAAAGATGCGCCATGATTTGACACTCAAACCATCTACTGGTGACCTTGTTTTGACAAATCAAGATGTTATCCATCACCGTCATTCTGATTCAGAAGATTCCGATTTTGATGAATCTGGAAATCCTAAGTGGGAAGTAAAAAAATTTTTTTTAGTTTGTGTCTTTATCAATCATGGCATGACCTTGAGAGTTTTTTAATTGCGAGATGATTTTACTTAAGGTTATCAAACGTCGTGAAATTGGGGAACGTGATGCAGCACTCTCTGTAGAACTTGATTTTGCTAGACTACCAAAAGGGCGTCCAGTTCCTGATTACGTTGATGTAGTTGCAGTGAACATGAATCAGAATCGTGTTGTAGCAAAAATTAAAAACTTAAAAAAGAAACAAAATGAGAAAGGGTTAGGAAAAGTTGCAATTCGGAGACAACTTTTCACCAGAGGTCACTTCAGAGATCCTTTAAAATTGCTTACAACTGGATGTGGTACTAAGAGGTACGGTACACTTGATTATTACATATAACTTTAATAATTTTTTACGAAAGATTAAATTATTCTAATGTGTTTGTTGACTAATTTTTTTTAGCATGCGACCTAGACGACTTCAAGTTCATATTAGGTCAGACGACAATTTCCATCATTACATTGTCACAATGGTTGGAGCAACTTGGTTTCGAGCATTGATTATGATCATAATTTTGCTCAATGCTGTTGTTCTGACTGTAGAACCATTAGAATCCTCGAAAGAATACCCCCTCCTGTGGAAAATTATTGACGAAGTAATTTAGGTTCTGAAAAGAACATTCGACAAAAAGTCTTAATTGTTTGAATCATTTGGGTTACGATTTGTAGATTTTACTTGCAACCTATGTGATGGAAGCGATATTGAAAATTTATGCACATCCTTTGGCTTACTGGAAGTCAGGTTTTAATGTTTTTGACTTTGCGATTCTAGTTGTATCACTTGTAAAGGTAATGTCACCGTGACAGTGTCCTGTTCATGGTAAACGATTTAATTTAGTCTAAATCTAATCATAATGTTGAAATTTTATATTATTAGATTGTCAACGATTGGTTAGATGTAGCTGATATTGGATTTTTGCGAGTACTCTTGATTGTTCGGGCTTTGCGAATTCTTCGAGGAATTTCACTTTCAATACAATTACAAGTCCTTGTAGCAGCACTTGCTCAAACAATTCGTACTCATGTACTCTCTGTTGTTCTCCTACTTGTACTCTTACTTTACATTGCCTGTATGTAAAGAATGTTAAACGATTTCCCTAAAATATAAGTTTGACAATTTTTGACAAATTTTTTTTTTAGCAATTGTTGCCTACCATCTGTTTGGTGAAAGAAATCAAATGTTAGCAAATACTTGGGGATTTGTTCCAACTGGAATGCTTCGAATGATCGTTTTTGTCACCGTAAGACTCAAATTTGCTTTATCAGTTACTTGAAATTTTGTAAAAAAAAAAATTTTTTTTTATCTGATAATTTTTGTTTTAAAGATGGACGGTTGGACAGATATTTTGGAAGAATTTGAACAATCAGGATTACAAACTTCTGGTCGAATCTTCAACTTGGTTTGCATTGTTTTGGGAAACTTTATGTTCTCCAATATCTTCATTGCAATTATCATCTTGAACATTTCAGAAGCTACGGATTTATATCGCGTAATTATCATTGTTCAAATCACTTCAATCTTGAATTTTAATCTAACATAAATAACATAACATTTAATTAGGAACGGATGAGACGAGAGAAACAAGAATCTGTACGTCGTAAAAAAGAAAATGTCTTCAGACGTCAGAAACTTGACATGCGTCAACTTCTCGCACGTCAAAAGAAATCTGCAACTGCTGATTTTTATCATCTTGGAGAACAATTTCTTAAACTTCTTCGACACGATGATATGGTCAAGATGACTGACATTTGTACTTCCCCTTTATGGATTGATGCAATGTATAAAACTATTCTGAGAGCACATCATACTTCCGTTGTGTAAGTTATCTGACACTGATGAATGATGATTGATTATCAACTAAAAATCCAAGTTAATAATATCAAAGGATTTTTTTTTTGTGTTTTATATACAGTCTAATGAACATTCATCGATTAATGGCAGACAACTTGTTGTCTCTGAGTAGACTCTATGACAGTGGAAAGATGCAAATCAAAACAATTAGACGTGGACGATATAATCGGTACATGAAGATCAAGGCTAAATTAGCACTTTTGAAAAGAGAAATTTTAGCCTTACGAAATGAACCACCTAAATCGAAACTTCATATTCGATTACCAAAATAAGGATTCAGTGTCTTCTGCACCAAAGATACCATTTGAGTCTATACATTTACACCCACATCCGGCGTTGACGTAAAAGCAGAATGAAAGGTTAAACTGATGAACCATCATTGATCAATCATGGAACAAACCTAAAATTTTGCTTAAAAGTTAAAACAAATTGGAAATTGAAATTAGACATATTTTTCAAAACGTCAACAAATCATAATAATACTTCTTATCTTAACCTTTCAAAAATATTGTCCCAACTCATAAAAAAATGGAAGCTTCAAACTTTCAGCCAATCAGATTGAAAGGTTGGATTTAGGCAGCGGCTGTTGATGTTGATTGTAACGTCCAAAACTGAGATTAATTAAATCTAACAATGGTGGTTACAATGAGATGTAACAATGAGATGTAACAATGAGATATAACAATGAGATGTTACAATCAACAGCTGCTGCCTAAATCCTATACCTACGGATTTAAAATTTGAAATTTTATTAAAATTTGATTGGCTTATTTAATTTTTTTTATTATATTTGGGAAATTCTTAATGAAAAACACTGTATAAATGGCTGAAAACGAATTTCCGATGCCCAGCTTTTTCAGTCTCACCCGTTCAAAAATAAACGGGTTTATTATTTACACTAAAAAAAAACCTAAACAAAAATCAGCTGTTGGAGTTTACATAATTTTAATTTAGTTAATTTAAGAAGAAAATTTTTACTTATGTTACCAAAGGTTGTTTGATTTAATTATTTGATGCATAATTTTTTGTGGAAATGGACTCAACTGACGACTCGTCATCATCATTTATAACATCAAGTGTACCTACAGAGAAACCGATGAGGTCGTCTGTAACAACCCTTGTGGCTAAAAAGTTTAGGCAAGATTCATCAACATCATATCATCTTCAACCTGTAAACTCTCAATAATCTATTAACCCTCAGATTTGATTTTTTTTTAGATTGGACGATGACATTTTGCAACAACCAGCTACACCACCACCTGTAAGTATTGGGAATGAGATACAAAGTTGGCAAGAAACAAAGGTCACCATCAAAGAACGAACATCCTGTTTAGTTAATTCCGAAAAACTTAGTGACATTACTTTGTAAGTTGGGTTGGACTGAAACTTTTTCAATTACTGTTTAGAAGTCTTTGTTAATTAATTGATTAGTCTTTCTTTACAAACAAGGTTAGTATTTAGTATTATTATCTAAATTAAAATTCTCTTCTCAATGTTTTACAGTTTGGTTGGACAAAATGAAACTCCAGTTTATGGTCATAAGACAATTCTATCAGCAGGGTAAATAAGATTATAATATTGTAAATTAATTTGTTAATTTTGTTAATTGAAAAATGGTATTTAATGATAGCTCGCCGTATTTTGAAAAATTATTTTATGGACCAATGGGTACCAAAGATGCCTCTATAAGGATTCCAGATATCGAACCAGAAGTTTTTTTGAGTTTTCTAAAGGTTTGGTTGAAATATTACTTCAGTAAAGAGTACAGCCTGAAGATGAATGTGAGATATTATTGAGTCATAATCTTTTATTAAATTTTTAGTATCTTTATACTGATGAATTTGATACATCCATGGATGATGTTGACACGATGCATCTACTTCAACCAGCCAAAGTCTACTTTGTTCCACATCTCGCAGAGAAATGTACTGAGTTACTCATTGAGAGAATAAGTCCTGAAAATGTTCTCATAATCTATAATCGAGCATTACTCTTTGATGAACCACGTTTAGCCATCTTGTGCCTCCGATTCTTAGACAGGTTAAAGTCTTTTTGGTAACTTTATTTCAATTTTAATTACATTTTATTTAATATTTTATTTATTTTTTTTATATAGGCAAATTGATAAAGTTATTGCAACTGAAGCATTTTTAGAAATTGATCTTCCAACTCTATCAACATTATTGGAAAGAGAAAACCTTCGTGTTGATGAATGTACATTATTTAAAGCAGTACTAAAGTGAGTTAATTTTACTTTTACTAAAGTAAATTTATCATTTTTGTAATCTTTTCTTTTCTTTTGTCAGGTGGACTGAAATGGAATGTCAAAGGAATGGAGTAGAGTCAATTTCATCAAATAGAAGACAAACACTAGGAAATGCACTCTACCTCCTTCGATTTGCTACAATGACTCAAGAAGAATTTTGTATTGATTGCGTTCCCACTGGGATTTTAACAGAGTCCGAAATTATTGGAATTTTTATGAACATGTGCATTGGAGATGAAATGAAGTAATTTACATCTACATTACGATTTGAATCATTCTTTAAAAAAAAAGATTACTACATTTTGTTCATACAAATTCAAATTTTTTTTAGATCCCATCGCCCTGAAACTCCATTTAGCGTTGAGAAGCGAGTTTTTAGACCTAAGCTCCACTATTTGAATCGCTTTTCTGATGTCTTGAGTAAAGTTCTTAATGTAAATATGAATTTAGCATTTGGGTCAACCTCAGCTCCACATAGTGATGTCCTATATTCTTCTAAACTAAAGTGAGTTAATCAATCAATAATTTTAAGTATGAAATGAAGCGATTGAATAATGAATTTGATTTCTGTAAATATTATAGATTTCATTCCGATCAACGAATATTTCTTCATGGTATAGGAGTTTTTGGAATCTCATCTCCAATTCCATATACAAGATTTACAGCTACTGCTTCAGTCTCCAAAGGTCAAGTGGTCCTTAGTACCAGAACGTCAACAAATGGAAATGGAAGAAGTTATGACTTCCGAATACCATTTCAAGTAATGTTTGAGAAACCAGTAGAAATTTTAGCTCAAGAAGAGTACATGCTTACTGCATTACTAAAGGTTAGTTAGTTATTATTATTGACTTAAATTTGGTTAAAAAATTTTTTTTTTTTTTTTAATTAAATTAAGTTATAATTTGAGGAAGAAATTAAGCATAATTTCTACATGAGTTGTTAATACTTATAAATTATTTGTTTTTCTTATTTTTTTATGAAATAATTATAGGTTGCACGAGATTGTTTTTCATCTACTGGTGGAATATACAGTGGTACTTTTCCTAATATATTTGGATCATCATCCAGTTGTTATGGACCCAGTGTGAGTGTAGACTCTTACTATGGAAGCAAAGGAAAATCTCAATTCAAAACTATTTGCGGTGATGGAGCAGTTGTCAATTTGACATTTCTTACACCAAGTACCTTCCATGTTTCTGATACATTCTCACTTGGTCAAATCCCACAAATTATTTTCAGTGTTTAAAAAAAAAAAAAAAAAAAAAAGAGTTTTACGTTACGACCTTGTCAATTTAAATTAACATACCAAAAACTTTATAATCCAGAGAATCCTCGATGATTTGGTAATTCATGTTTCCAGCAAGGCCAAAGTTAAATTGATTACGTAATTCTTTTCTTTAATTAATTATTGGTTGTTCTTGAAAAGTACCCCAAAAACTTCTGATTCGGGTACCTCTTTCTTTCTTTTGTCACATTAGAATTAATTAATTTGTACACTTTAGACGAATGGAAGTAAGTTGTTTAGTATTCTCTATTTATATGTGGGATTTACCAATTTTTTTTTTTGATTCAAGTCGCTTTTTTTTTGGTAATTTTGATTAACTTTTTGATTAACTTTTCCGAAAATTAAGAAATTTCGTTTTTTGATTTGAAAGTACAAGGTCTTTCATATTGTTTTTATTGAGAGGGAAATTTAAAATTTAAAAGATTTAAATTAAATAGAATTCAAATTGTATACGAAATTAATCAATTTATTGTTCTAACGTTTAGACCAAATAAATTGGTTAATTTCAAGTTTAGACTTTAAAGTTTAAATTTTTAAATTTCTTTTAAGCACCACTAACAACTCTCTCGGTATAACCTCTTCGTCTTTGTTTTAATTAATTTGAAAGGGATTTTTCAACAATTGAAAGTGTTTTATTGTTGGATCCCACTATATCTTGATTTGATTACTGATTTAAATCCGGTTCTTTCTCAATTATTATCAGCCAATCAAATTACTACGCATTTTGCTAAAAGTTCAATGTACATATATTACAAAGTTTTTTTTTTTTTTTTTGCTTACAAGTTTGCAAAAATGACAGCTATTTTTAGCAGCTTAATCTCCACTGTATATGGTCCAGTTGAATTATTATAAAAAGAAAAATTAAAGCTTTTATAAAGTTTTTCTAGGTTCATAGGTTTTTTATTATTATTATTATTATTTTTTTTTTTTTTTGAAATATAAATTAAAATTCACGTTAATCATTTTGATCATTGGTATTAAATTAATGAATTTCCAGTTTTTTTTTTTTTTTTTTTTTTTTTTTTTTTTTTTTTTTTTTTTNTTAACCTGTTTTACGTTGTAAAAGGGCATTGACTTGTATTTCACGCGATATAATTTTTTTTCCTACAAATCAGATTTTGCAAGAGATAAAAAAAAATTTAATAAATTTAAAATATATTTTTAATAATTATATAATTTTTATTATAATTATAATTATAATTATTATTTACTTTGAAAGTTACTCACATTATAATGATCGCTTATAAAGGGGGGGTTATGTAAAATTGAAATTAAACAAATTATTGTAGAAAATTCTTGCTGTAGTAAGTTCAGCAATTAAGAATTTATAATTATTATAATTTAATTTATACCTCATAACTTATAAAGTTTATAATAAGTGAAAGTTGGTAGGATTAGATTTTTTTTTTAATAATTAATAATAAAGATTGTATAATTTTTGTACATTTACTTTACAACAATTCAGCATTCTCTCTCTCTCTCTCTGATAAAGCAACTTCTTACTTATACCTCTCATCATGTAGTAATACTTCTGAAGGTAATGTTGTTTTTTCTTCATTATTTTGAGAAAATATAAATTCTGAATTATTTTATAAATTAAATAAATCAAGGGGAATTTATACAATATCCAAATATATTCTCGTAACTCTTTATCAAATTTTTACAAGTTAAAAATTTTAAAGAGTTTATGAGTACTAATTTTACTTATACTTCTTATTATTACTTAAGTAGTGAGGCAATGTATGAATTCTCCTTGTAAATTTGTAAATTTTAATTTTTTTTTTTAAAGTAATTATTGTATCCATGTGATTAATTGAGAGATTAATTAATTAATCAATCATGGATATTCGGGATTTGATCACAGATAGTAATTGGTTAAATTTTTTTTTTTTTTTTTTTTTTTTTTCTTCTCTTCGTAAACACTCCGTAGCATAGTTACTTATAGTATTAAAGTTGATTTTCTTGGGAGATTCGGGAGGGGTTCAGTAATAATTTTTTTTTTTTTTTTTCTTCAGTCTGTAAAAGTTCTGTGAGTACAAATTCATCAGATGTAAACTTGTCAAGTACATAAATCCATAATTCTCATTCTCTATTTTAGATTGGTGTTTACTGGCCAGTGACAAGGCACAAGGGGTCATATGGAGGTCATCAGTTGTCATTTTCAATCTCATTTTCACGTATGTTATTAGTACCATGTTGGTGACGATGTTTTCCAAATGTTGTTCTATTAATTGTTTGATTTCTACAGATTCCATCTCGACTCATTCGTGTACCTTCTGGACATTGAATATCAGGGACATTATTGATGTAAAATTTTGACCTCCGATGACCACCTATTTTAGAATCATCTGGAAATCCAAAATTATCATTCAGTCTCGGTCGTCCAACACATTCGTCACTTTCAAAACAAAGAATGATAAAAATCAGGAGCAGGAGAGACAGGATCCATTCGATCAAATAGAATTTCTTTCCCCAGCTTGACATTTTCTTCTGAAAAAAAAAAAAAAAAGTTTTCAAATTTTATAAGCAAATTTTTGGTAAGTTAAAATTTTATGTAACATTATGTCCTCTGATTGAAAACAAGATAAAAAAATTTTTTTTTTGTTTCAAATTCAAAAATTTAAAAATTTAAAAATTTAAAAAATTTAAAAAATTTTAAATTTTGTAGACCTTGAGTGAAAGTAATGTCAGTTTGGTACAGATACAGATACAGGTGATGTGAAGTTTTTTTTTTTCTATTTGAATTTTTTTTATTAATTTTTGTATTTTTGAAATTTTTATATCAATTATAGGACACACTGTAATACTAAAAGTTTAAGATAAATTTTACTTTTCGAAGAACTTTGTAAAGTTATCATCATCACTTTTTAAAAACTTACATTTGTTTTTATAACAAAAAATTTCATAGCTGTTCTAATTGTATGGCTATAAAATTTTTGATTAATGTCCAATTAGCCTAGATACCTCAATAATTTTAGATCTAGCGGTAGCTGCATGCTACCACTACTTATGGTATTAGAACAGCTACCTGTATTACATAATATTTTTTTTTTTTGACCTACTCAAGGACGAATTCTTTAGGTCAAAGAAATGAGGAAGCTATCAAATTTCATAATTATTGGAATTTGACCCATTGTTTATAAAATGGTATCAGTCACTTGACTAAAAATTGGGTTAATATTAATAATTAGTAATGTTTCAAATTTATCCAAAAAAAAAAAAAAAAAAAAATCATAGAATTCAAGAAGTTACACAATTTAATGCCTAGTTTAGTTTAGACTATAAGCAAAGTGTTAATTACTTTGTTTTAAAATTCTTAATTACAACAATTAACAATAACTTACCTATTAATACTCTAAAAAGTTGAATTTTAATTCCCAAAATTTACTTCTTTCTTTACAGATGAAGAAATTATTGAACCAATAAGAATTAATTGAAAAAAAACTGAAGAGACTTGTTGATTTGGGAAGTAGAAGATGAACCGGTTAACAACTACTGAACCAGGTAATGATTAAAAGAAAAATTCTGGACTCACCTTCCCTCCTTTTTATACCAATCAACAACTAAAACTCCTGATCAAAAATGAATTCAATTTGTACCATTTTATACTTAGGGATGAGGAGTCAAGTTAACAATACAAATAATAAACTCTGACTAGGTCTACTGGATATTTTGGACTTGATGAGGAGTAGTAAGTAGTAGTAAGTAGTAAGTAGTAAAAATGTTTATAAAAATTATTATTTCTTTAAAGGTCTAAAAGTAAGTAATCATTCTCATCAATCTACCAAAGGTTCGGATGTGATGTACCTGGGTATTCCTAATTCTAAAGAATTATTAGAAGTGTAGTTATATAAAAAAAAAATTAAATAATAACCTATTGTTTGTTATCATCACTTTAGTTTAACCATACCAACTAAAACTACCTCACGTCTCCCACACACATAGGACTCACGTAAGACTAAATTAGAAATAAAGAGTCATAATAACTAAACTAAAGTTACGTAATTGATTATTAGAATTGAACTTAAAATAAGAGGATAATGAAATCAATTCAAATATTATTTAGTATAATAAGTTTAATAGAAAAAAAAAATTATTTTTTTTTATCTCATTCAACCAGGATTTGAGTGTTTATTCTTTAAAAGAAAGCAATCAGACGCACACACCTGTGNCTTTAGTTTAACCATACCAACTAAAACTACCTCACGTCTCCCACACACATAGGACTCACGTAAGACTAAATTAGGAATAAAGAGTCATAATAACTAAACTAAAGTTACGTAATTGATTATTAGAATTGAACTTAAAATAAGAGGATAATGAAAACAATTCAAATATTATTTAGTATAATAAGTTTAATAGAAAAAAAAAATAATTTTTTTATCTCATTCAACCAGGATTTGAGTGTTTATTCTTTAAAAGAAAGCAATCAGACGCACACACCTGTGTCATATCAAAAGTAATTGGGATCTCATCATCCAGCAGAAGCCAGCCGGCTGGATATTTCAAACAAGTTTATAACTATCAGAGGATACAGGTATGAATATGCAAATGTTGTACTAGTTTCTGGTACTAATTCATTTGCCGGTTATTATGGACAAAAAAAAAATTTTCCTTGGTACCTGTCTGTCTGGCTTGATCAGAAATTTTCGCATCATCACTCATCAAGACTCTTGGGATCTTGTCAGTGTATGAATTATTAAACCTCTCTCTATCATCCCACTCTTTTTAAAAATTGCCAAGCCAAGCCAAGTGCCAAAGAGTAGCTGTAGCTAATTTGCAAAAAATTTTACACAACAATGGGATTTTTATTTTATACCTTTTAGTAAATATAAAAACTTTCTAATAACATAAATTTATTCTTCCTAATACTTTCTTTCCGGTTATAATAACTCTCTAGGTCAACATCAATATTAATATAACTTTGCCAAATTCTAATGATTTGATCCAATAATAATAAAAGGGGTATAAAAAAAAAAGTAAAATAACAAATGTAACAAATGTAAACTAATACTCACATGTCAACAATGTGAGTATTAAAACAAAAATGGAAAGTGACCAGGAATAAGTCAATAATTCATTTGATTGTTCAAATTTTGATTAAATTTTAATAATATTTTTAGAATCTATTTGTTCTAATTGACGTATTAGACAATTAGAGTTTCTGATATTGACATTTGGATACAATAGTTACTAAAAATAGATTTCATTTTGAGTCTTTTTTTGGGATCCCCAGATCAGATCCGGTATAATTCTCAAATGTCATCTCAGTTCGTAGTAAATCTTATTATGCATGACATAAGNCCCCCAGATCAGATCCGGTATAATTCTCAAATGTCATCTCAGTTCGTAGTAAATCTTATTATGCATGACATAAGGTGAGAAAAATAGTCAATGTTATATTTTGAATTAAACAAAATTTCTAATTTAAACCTACTCACTCATAGTCAGAGATCATTCATATTGTTATTTTATAACCTATAATTAGAATTAAATAGGTATGAGGAATTAAAATGATATCATCTAAATTAAATCCTAATCCCAAATAATAGGTACCTATGAAGATGATTATGAAAAATTAGATAATAAAACGACAGAGCGGAGTTCTTGGAAAGTTAAATAAATAAATAACTAGAGACACGTACTTTCCAAATGAAACTCCATGTCAAAATTGACGCAATATTGAAAATATTTTTNGAAAGTTAAATAAATAAATAACTAGAGACACGTACTTTCCAAATGAAACTCCATGTCAAAATTGACGCAATATTGAAAATATTTTTAGTTAACAATCCTCGTCATTCCATTGTCATTTTAACGAGACGTAGAAGAAAGAAAAAAATATGATTATAGTAAATATAAAAATTAATTATTATAAATCCTAATAAATGTTATACCTGCATAGAGGTACAACAATCAGCTGTTCATTAGATTAAAAAACAATGATTATTAACTCATTCATTCTTTTCTTTCGTCTCTAGGTTATAATATATCGAGTCAATTTCAATGTCATTGTCATTTTTTTTTTTGCAAAAATCTAAACCTTATTATGCGCTTTACATCATTNTAGTTAACAATCCTCGTCATTCCATTGTCATTTTAACGAGACGTAGAAGAAAGAAAAAAATATGATTATAGTAATATAAAAATTAATTATTATAAATCCTAATAAATGTTATACCTGCATAGAGGTACAACAATCAGCTGTTCAGTAGATTAAAAAACAATGATTATTAACTCATTCATTCTTTTCTTTCGTCTCTAGGTTATAATACGAGTCAATTTCAATGTCATTGTCATTTTTTTTTTTGCAAAAATCTAAACCTTATTATGCGCTTTACATCATTCNCGAGTCAATTTCAATGTCATTGTCATTTTTTTTTTTGCAAAAATCTAAACCTTATTATGCGCTTTACATCATTCAGGACGGGATTCACGCTAGAATGAGGTAGGAAGTGATCTCAAGTGTGTGCGTAAATATTTTATTTAGGATGTAGCGAACAAACTAGGTGGAGGGATTTGTGTGATCTTTGTCGTCTGTATGTCTGTCTGCTTTGTCTGTTATGTCAGTCTGCGTGTCTGCGTGTCTGTCTGTCNTGTGATCTTTGTCGTCTGTATGTCTGTCTGCTTTGTCTGTTATGTCAGTCTGCGTGTCTGCGTGTCTGTCTGTCCGTCTATCTATCTGTCTGTCTGTCTGTCCCATCATGTCTTTGTTCAGTTGCATTGGGTGCTNGTGTCTGTCTGTCCGTCTATCTATCTGTCTGTCTGTCTGTCCCATCATGTCTTTGTTCAGTTGCATTGGGTGCTAATTGTGTAGAATTCAACACTTTACAACCATTTCTCAATATTTCGCAGTGCATAAATTTTGGTTTTTCTTATAATCACAATCTATTCAATCTATTTATAGAAAATATATTATTCTCACCAATTTACCGCTACATTGCTTAAACCCATTTTTAATGCACTCAGCGCTTGCAATATATTAGTTTCATTTGCATATTATGCTCTAGTTCTGTCGTAAATATGTTCTGCTTTTGTGTCAACTTATCAACCAACCTATGGGTTAATGCTTTGATGATTAAAGAAATACCAATCTATGTTTTACCTCCACTNGTCAACTTATCAACCAACCTATGGGTTAATGCTTTGATGATTAAAGAAATACCAATCTATGTTTTACCTCCACTAGACTTTTAGATTTTATTCTAAGGATATTTTTCTACAGTCTCAACCAAATTATGGACAAAAAATGTTGTCGTTTGGCTGGAACAAACATTTTATCCTCTCGTCTAAGGTTCGCGGTTGCTATCATCTCCTCACATTTTTTGAAGTCTGGAGTGTCGGTAAACATAGAAAGAATACAGTGGATCTTGACTAGCAAAGTTATTGAGGTAGGATAAACTTGACTAAAGTCGATGTTTACTATAGACAATGTTTCTAACCTGCATTTATTATGCGTTGCAAACATATTATAGATCTGTCTTGTCCGTCCGTCCGTCGGTGCCCTAACTCAAAAACTAATTGACGGATCGACATACGGTTTTCATTAATCGATAGCTTATGCACTAAGAAGGGACAAGTCCGAAGATGAGCCATATCCGTCAAATCTGACCTATTTTTTTTTTTAATTTTTCTCTCGAAACTCAATTTTTGCCTAATGGAAATTTACAAGTTAAATAATAACTAAAATATTTCGATAACCAATATGGATTGATCGATATGGGGTTTTCACTATAGGATGATAGCGCATGCCTCAAACTCCACACCCGCACTTCCTAACAACCTNGTCAACTTATCAACCAACCTATGGGTTAATGCTTTGATGATTAAAGAAATACCAATCTATGTTTTACCTCCACTTGACTTTTAGATTTTATTCTAAGCATATTTTTATACAGTCTTAACCAAATTATGGACAAAAAATGTTGAGTCGTTTGGTNAGTCTCAACCAAATTATGGACAAAAAATGTTGTCGTTTGGCTGGAACAAACATTTTATCCTCTCGTCTAAGGTTCGCGGTTGCTATCATCTCCTCACATTTTTTGAAGTCTGGAGTGTCGGTAAACATAGAAAGAATACAGTGGATCTTGACTAGCAAAGTTATTGAGGTAGGATAAACTTGACTAAAGTCGATGTTTACTATAGACAATGTTTCTAACCTGCATTTATTATGCGTTGCAAACAAATTATAGATCTGTCTTGTCCGTCCGTCGGTGCTCTAACTCAAAAACTAATTGACGGATCGACATACGGTTTTCATTAATCGATAGCTTATGCACTAAGAAGGGACAAGTCCGAAGATGAGCCATATCCGTCAAATCTGACCTAGTTTTTTTTTTTAAATTTTTCTCTCGTAACTCAATTTTTGCCTAATGGAAATTTACAAGTTAAATAATAACTCAAATATTTCGATAACCAATATGGATGGATCGATATGGGGTTTTCACTATAGGATGATAGCGCATGCCTCAAACTCCACACCCGCACTTCCTAACAACCTAACAACTTAGCATTACACTACCTCGAACATTACCCAACCCCGTGCGTTACCCGACCCCGGGCATTACCCGACCCCGGGTATTACCCGACCCCGGGTATTACCCTACCTCGGGCATTACCCGACCACATGCATCAGGCGACCTCGACCTTACAATATGTCAGGCATTACCCTACCCCGGACATTACGCAACTCTAGACAATCCCCGATTCCTGGAACGACCCAACTCATAGCATTACCCTACCCCGCTACATGACCCGAAACCGAAATTACCCTACCCCGGGCATTACTGAGCCCTCCCTACCACAAAATTTTCCGCTCTACCACCCAACATCCCTCCATATCGATCTACCGTTCACATTCCTCCTTGCGTTTTAGCACTGCAACACATGATTGCTCCGTTTACAACGGTTTATTTATCTTCTAAAAGCAAAAACAAATTTATTTTTAGTTTGAGAACCCTGTTAGATTGACTTTCCATTAGAAGTCTCTATAGCCAATTTTCACTGTAAGTGCTAATTTCGAATTTTCTAAAAAAAAAACTAATCTTCCGTTGTCCCAAAAGATGAGTTTCAATTGAGTCACATTGAATTCCAAGAAATTTAAATTTAATAATTATTTCAAAGTACCTAGTTATATTATTTCCGAAGAAAGAGCTTCCATGACCTAACGCAATAATATCCTGAGACTGAGAGTGAATGAGTGTTTTTTGCAAATGAATAGTAAATACTTAAAAGTATCGTTCCTTAGAAAGTGTGTCATTTCCGTTTCATACTAAAAAATTTAACTTACAGCTTCGTGGTTGTAAAAATTCTTTCTTCCTTCGTAATTCTTTGTGAGATGATGGAGCTAAGGTTATAAATTGTTAAATAAATTGGAAAACACTTGAGGTGAATGTAGTAAAGAAGTAAATCTTAGAATTGGCACTCACTCACAATAATTTCTAATAAAACGAATAGACATGAACATCCCTGAGAGATGACAGATAGAAAAGTAAAAGAGTACCACTAAAACCTACTTACTGATTGGTGAACTTGTCAAGTTATACAAATCACTTGTAATCTAATAACAAACTACTTAAAAAATTTTTAACTTTTAAATCACCCCTAATAAGTATCACTTACATTTTTCATTTCCAAGAAAAGTTGAGATATATTATATTTAATGATTTCCATTCTAGCCTTGTCTTTGCCAATTTTCTTCGCCAATTTCTTCATCGAATATCAATTATTATTGAAACATATAACTTGTCCCAATGGTTCATTATTGCATCAGTGATATAATTTTTAATTGCATTTTAGTTGGTCTCTCGGCATGAGCTTTACTACCTGATCGATCAAATGACAAAATTTGCAAACCAGAAACCCTGCAAAAAAATTCCATGTGATTATTTAATTTAGCCAGACAGTATAGATATTATTGTGTAATAAGGTCAGGTTTAATTTAAACTCGTGTTTTAATTAATATACTTTGGATTGATAAGGTCAGGAAAAGTTTACAGTTAACTTTTCCTGACCTACTCAGCTTGATTAGAAGGTTTGATTAAAAATTCCTCAATGTCATTTGGATGTTATTACGTACGGAATGTACTCATTCACACACATCTTCAAATTACCAATCAAATCACTCTTATTTATCAAAATACTCAAAACAATTATTTAATATTCGTACTTTTTTGGTAACAAGTATCCTCCCCATATATCAATTTTTTTTTACCTAACAATCCAATCATTTAGTTATTTGGAAGTTATTTCCTGTACTCTGAATGACTCAACGANAATTTTTTTTTACCTAACAATCCAATCATTTAGTTATTTGGAAGTTATTTCCTGTACTCTGAATGACTCAACGACTCAAGGGAGCACTTAACTAGTGTAACAAAAAATTCATTCATAACGATTTGGTTTTGCTGATTTTAGAGTTTTATGACATCAAAATGTCACTCTAGTACTTTTTTTTTTGACATTTGGAATTCTGTGATTTGAGTTCTTATTCGTAATAAGAGCATCAATTGCAAAAAATTTTTTGCAAATTTGTAGAAATTAGATTTTCGCACGAATTCTCCATTTATTCGTTATAACATATTCAAAATAATTATTTATTGAATAAAATAAGCGTTGGAAATAAGAAAATATGATTAGAATACTGTGTAAAAGCAGAAAAACTGTCAAATTTTGTGGAGAAATTTTTTGTTCCTAATAGAAAATAAAATTTGTAAAAAAGAAGAAAAAAAGGAAAAAAATTTGTTTATTTATTTTTTTTTTTTGTTTATGCCAAATATTTTAAATTAAAAAACATGTGATGAGCTCACGATGAGAATAAGAGTGGCTGTNAATTTTTTTTTACCTAACAATCCAATCATTTAGTTATTTGGAAGTTATTTCCTGTACTCTGAATGACTCAACGAGTGTAACAAAAAATTCATTCATAACGATTTGGTTTTGCTGATTTTAGAGTTTTATGACATCAAAATGTCACTCTAGTACTTTTTTTTTTGACATTTGGAAATCTGTGATTTGAGTTCTTATTCGTAATAAGAGCATCAATTGCAAAAAATTTTTTGCAAATTTGTATAAATTAGATTTTCGCACGAATTCTCCATTTATTCGTTATAACATATTCAAAATAATTATTTATTGAATAAAATAAGCGTTGGAAATAAGAAAATATGATTAGAATACTGTGTAAAAGCAGAAAAACTGTCAAATTTTGTGGNAGTACTGTGTAAAAGCAGAAAAACTGTCAAATTTTGTGGAGAAATTTTTTGTTCCTAATAGAAAATAAAATTTTTAAAAAAAAAGAAAAAAAGGAAAAAAATTTGTTTATTTATTTTTATTTTTTTGTTTATGCCAAATATTTTAAATTAAAAAACATGTGATGAGCTCACGATGAGAATAAGAGTGGCTGTNATTTTTTTGTTTATGCCAAATATTTTAAATTAAAAAACATGTGATGAGCTCACGATGAGAATAAGAGTGGCTGTGAGTACGTTAATTTTCCTAATCAAAGTTTTACCATTGCAAAGTTAATTTGAACTTTAATATAAACTCTAATTTATCAATTAGTAATGACTTATTTTGCACAAAAATTAAGTGGGTAACCTTCAAAATGTAAGTGAAATGAGTTAATAAAAAAAAAGTTATGAATATTTTTAGTATCTACACTTTAGAATGAATCTTCTTGACATTGACCAAATCACCTCTCTTGACTAATCAAATTTATAACCAANGTATCTACACTTTAGAATGAATCTTCTTGACATTGACCAAATCACCTCTCTTGACTAATCAAATTTATAACCAAATCAAATTGATAACTTTCGGTATTAACACATTCAAAAATAAAAATAGTCAAAGAATTCAACAAACCTCTAATATAATTTTTTTTTTTTGCAAATTTGCACAACTTATTGCTGGAAGTTGACATTGAGAATGGAATGAGTAATAAAACAATCAAATCTTCGTATTATTTTTTGACATTCAAACTTGGAATACAAACCAATTGAGTTTAGAAAAATAATCAGTAGTATGTCACAGTGTCGCTCAATTTGCGCTGTGGTTGAAATTCATCACGAGATCAGGATGATGTAATGTAATAAAATAGAATTGAAACAATTTGCCAAAAAAAAAAATTATTCTAAAATCAGCACAACAAGGGAAATTTACAACTTGTTAGTGAAGGTGAATTTACCTACACGCCAATTAAATTGGTGGCGCTGAGTATGCCTTGTCTTTAAAAAAAATTTTTTTTTTGCGCACAACTTTATAAATGTTGTTGTGCAGGATTTACAAATTGCAATACACTTGCCAATAATANGGTTGAAATTCATCACGAGATCAGGATGATGTAATGTAATAAAATAGAATTGAAACAATTTGCCAAAAAAAAAATATTATTCTAAAATCAGCACAAGGGAAATTTACAACTTGTTAGTGAAGGTGAATTTACCTACACGCCAATTAAATTGGTGGCGCTGAGTATGCCTTGTCTTAAAAAAAATTTTTTTTTTTGCGCACAACTTTATAAATGTTGTTGTGCAGGATTTACAAATTGCAATACACTTGCCAATAATAANTTTTTTTTTTGCGCACAACTTTATAAATGTTGTTGTGCAGGATTTACAAATTGCAATACACTTGCCAATAATAAATAAATACCTAGTGCTTAGTTCATCTTCACTTGAGACTAGAGACTACACACAATATTAATAAAATCCAGTAGATTGGTATACAATTCAATTAAAAAATTTGTTATTTTGACTAGATTGCCAAAATATTGTAATTTTCTTAAGTACGCGCTTGCAATTTTAAACAATAATGTCCATGAAAGAAAACTTTTTTTTTTTAAATTATTCAGATGATAAAATTGTTGGAAATCTTGGTATTAAATCCTAGTCATATCCCTCGAGGGGATAGATTTGATTCTGTCTGGATCCAGTTGGTTATGCAAAAACAATTATTCCTGGATGATGAATACTTAATTCTCAGACTTTAATGATTTTTACAAGCTGTTGATGAGAGGGATGGGGGTAGGGGGTGGGAGTTAGGGAATCAGGAATCAGTAGGATTCAGGATTTTCAAGGGGGATTTTTGTTTTTAAAATTAATTATAATTCTATTGTCTTTATTATGAACTCCTCGGATTGATTGTTGGACAACCAGGTAGCATAGAAACAATTGATGATTAGTTTATTGAAAAAGTTTATATGTAGGTTTACTCTACAACTAAAAAAACAGGATTTCCAGTAATTATTTAAATAATATGTTCTAGGTATTGTTTAATGAGAAGAAAATTGGCAACATTATAATATAAAACTTGCAAAACTGACATGTCGAGAGCCTCCATGTTTGATAAAGGAGGAAGAAGGTGCGAAAATAAGAATAAATTATTTCCAAATCAGTCTCACATTATGGGAAATTGATATAAAGATAAAATATATAACTTATATAAGGATTTGAATTTAATACTTAAGGTACTAGTACTAGTAACAAACTAGGTTCCTCAACAATTGAAAATAATTTTTTTCAACATGGCTGACATTGTTTTTGCAAAGATTTACTCAACCAATCTCAATATAATAAGATATTTGTCATAATGTAAAGTCGCAAGTGGTTATTCAAGTTTCCCCTGTGACCAAACACCGCGCAAGAAATAAATTTCTTAGAATTTTTCCAATTTTTATTTAACTTATATGTATATACTTACTAATGTAATGTCTGCAAACTAATTTTTACTAAAGGTGCATTCGTGACGCTGCCGGATCTTTGGAAATTCCATAAGGATTACTGGTTCCAGACTTTAATTTTTCCATGAACTACTTCAATTCTTGTAAAAGTTGAGTAATAACAAAAAGGGTTAAGGTACTTAGGGTAAAGGCTTAAAGAAACGTCTAAATTTTCGCACTTTGGCAAATATTTAGACATGAAAAAAAAANGGTACTTAGGGTAAAGGCTTAAAGAAACGTCTAAATTTTCGCACTTTGGCAAATATTTAGACATGAAAAAAAAAACGAAAATTAATAATAATAATAATAATAATAATAATAATAAAAGTTGTCTAGGAATTGAAGTATTTTGATAAAAAAAAATCAAAATAAAAGGTAGATTTGGGTAGAACATGTACATTTATACTTGATACTTAACTTACCTGANGGTACTTAGGGTAAAGGCTTAAAGAAACGTCTAAATTTTCGCACTTTGGCAAATATTTAGACATGAA
Organism: Holacanthella duospinosa; assembly: GCA_002738285.1. Classification (NCBI taxonomy): domain Eukaryota; kingdom Metazoa; phylum Arthropoda; class Collembola; order Poduromorpha; family Neanuridae; genus Holacanthella; species Holacanthella duospinosa. Next base: position 1,610,829 of record NIPM01000004.1, on the reverse strand, counting down.
AAAAAAACGAAAATTAATAATAATAATAATAATAATAATAATAATAATAATAAAAGTTGTCTAGGAATTGACGTATTTTGATTAAAAAAAAATCAAAATAAAAGGTAGATTTGGGTAGAACATGTACATTTATACTTGATACTTAACTTACCTGAATTTGAGTAGAAATTGGCAATTACTGCAACTAAAAATGAGTTCATTCATTCGGGAAATTCAAAAAACAAAATTTGTCATTTCCCGCCCCACTCCCACCCCCTTCCTTTATCAACTGCATATTATCTAATTTGCAAATAAAAAAAAAGGGTTAAGTCTAGTCCTGTATTTAACCATTTTTTTTTATGTAACATTTATCACAACAATAGGACAGGTTGTTAGTGATTAAGATCATGTTGAGATAAACTGGATGACCCTGACACAAAAACTAGTTATCCGTTTTAATATTATCATTTTTGCACTGTTCCAGCAATCAAAATCTGGATTTGTTGAGTCATGGGGTAAGAAATAATTTGCATAAACAACACTCCCTCACGCACATATTAGTCGCTCTAATTTTTGCAAAATTTTGATCTTTCGTCTTTTGTACTTATTAACTTATTAATAACTTATGTAAAGTAAAACTTGAGATTAAATTGGAGAAACTTAAATTTTCTCCATTAAATATCAAAAGTTATTGTTTATAAATCTAATTTGAGTAGGTAGAAATCAAGTGATAAAGGATTAACTTTAAATTATGATTTCTAGTTTGTATTTTAGTTAATTAATTCCTACTGACGTAATTGGTAATTCACTCTCATAAAATGTAAAATCAAATTCAAGATTTTAATAAAGAAATGAGATCATAAGAAGTTAGTTTTTTTTTTGTTTTTTTTTTGAAGTCAAAAGATTATAAATGGTTATTAATCTAAATCTTATATACTATTTTAGTATAAGTGTTTAATTAAACTGGCCAGATGTAATGTTTCAATTTCAGGTGGTCAAGTACACCTGGGCGATTTGAAAGTAGTTTAATTATTGATACAAGTCGTTAAATTACAAAAAAAAAACTACTTGAATGATTTATTAGGAAATTGAAAATAATCCAAGTTTTTTCTTTTCTCCAATGCAACTGAGATATTTTTTTTTTAGCAAATTGAGTCTAATTCCTTGCTAAATGAATGCAATCAAAATTTTTTCCATTAAAAAAAAAGGATTGAATCATTGAATGTCTAATGATATAAATTATAACAATTTTTGAACAAAAGAGCAGCAGGTCTAGAAAATTGAGCTTAAAATTTGGTAGTAATTTTTTTCTTCTTTTTCTCTTCATAATATTCTTTTTAAGAAAGGTAACCTTATAACACCACACCAACGTCTAATTTGTCCTTCTAAACTCAAGGCTGTGTTAATCTTAAGGAACATGGAACTTCGTACCTGGTCCTTTGCACAACAATGGAAATTTTAGAGGCATAAGTTTTTTTTTTTTTTTTTTTTTTTTGACAAAACAAAATGAAGAAGAAGGGTTCAACAGCCAGTCTCTATTTTTTCCAGGGAGCAGGAGTAGCCCTTAATACAATGGCCAAAAAAAGGTTCAAAATCCCAGAAGCGTCCCTTCTCCCTTTTTTTTTTGTTGTTCATCTCAAAAGACCTTGTGTCCTATAAATAGAAAAGAGCCCGCTTGAAAAGACCCTTGGAAACAGGGACTTCTGTAAGAGTAGTTATTTAGTAAGTACCTTCACATTTCCTTCCCGAATTATCATCGCCTAAAAATTTTGTAACCTCAAATTATAAAAATTTTAATAAAAATCTAACATTTTATTTTAATAAAATAAATTCACATTTATAAATAATTTATTTTGGTGTTAATTAGGGTTCTTAACTTTGTTAATTAGGGGACTCTGACTCAATTGAGTCAGAACTATGACTTTGAATAATCAAATGACTCTCGCTCAGTTATGTATGTTGTATTAATAATGAGAAAATGAGAGTTAGTATTATCTTATGTAACTCATGACTCATGACTGTGACTCATGACTCATGAGTCAATTAATTCTGACTCAAAAACAAATATTTTTTTCTTTGTTGTTTTCCCACGAACTATTATGAGAAGGAATGAGATAAAGTCCCTGGGACTTTTTTATCGGTGAGTAAATTGAAAGTAATTGTAAACCGGTGAGGGTCCTCTACTCTTGCCCGGGTAAGGGACGCTTTTTGCCCTCCCTAATATTGTCCTACCCTCCCAACCACCTCATAATAATGCCCTGGATCCTTTTCAAAAAAAAAAAAAAGATCCGTTAGGTTTTTGGAAGACAGATGCCATAATTCTGCTTTCAGTTTCTCATTTGGAATTTACGAACCCTATTCACTTTCAGTTTAGCTCTCTTTCGCTTTCACTCAAACAGCGTCCTTTTACCCTCTCTCTCTCTCTCTCTTTTAATTTACAATTGACGATCGACCAGAGAAGAGTACAGATTTTCTACACATTTTTGTAAAAAAATTTCTTTTCATTTTGAAAATCAAAATTTAAAATTTTTATCTCTATTTGTGTAATTTTTAATCAATTTTTGAAGAAAAATTTTCAAATTTTTCAAGTGGAAGGGGACGAAGAAAGAAGGGTTGAAGAGAAGAAAAATCGATAGAAAAGAACTGAATCAACAACGACTCTTTATACATTTATTAATCCTAGACAGAATCACTATTTTATTTGTGTGCAATAGATCATTTGAAGTGTCTAGCACCAGATGAAATCAGTGCTTCAAGTCATGGGAATATCAACATATTATTATATAATAATACTCAGAGTGTCTATTTTTTTTACATTTAATTTAATTTAATTACCACTTACCATTACCATCACTAATTAACAATAATTAATTATTGTAGGAATGGGAAATTGGAATGTCATGTCAAAGAAAAAATAAATAAATTTGATGTATTACACAATTTCTTCTGTTGGTCAGAGTGATGTTAGAAATATGAAATATGGTTAGAAATTGAATCAAAGTCAAAAAAGTAAAGGAATTTTTTCGGTTTTTAAAAAGTATGTTTCCAAGAAAAATCAAAATTTAAATCTTAAAAGAGCCAATCAGATTCGAGTAAAATTTTAAAATAAAAATTGAATAAAAAGTTTAATTTTTTTTTTGGCACATCCTTATTATTATTAAAAGAGCCGGTGCCGGTAGGATAAAAATTACCTTCTTGTTGTTGCCATAAAATGGAGAATATTCGTGACGTTCATNTTAAAATAAAAATTGAGTAAAAAGTTTAATTTTTTTTTGGCACATCCTTATTATTATTAAGAGCCGGTGCCGGTAGGATAAAAATTACCTTCTTGTTGTTGCCATAAAATGGAGAATATTCGTGACGTTCATCCTGAAGAGTCAACAATTAAGAGGAACAACAATGGATCCGGAGGAAGGGGGAGAGAGGAGGTTGAATTCGGATTCTGAAAACTAGTGTCAGAAAATTCTGTCCATAAACAAAGGAAGATGAAAAGTAACCCCTCTGACAATTTTTTTTTCTCTTACTTTATGAGTTTTAGAGTGCTTGGTTAGAAGTTTTGAATTTGAATGGTGCCGCCACCTTTTAAATTTCTTAAATTTTATTTTGAATTTTTTCCGCTAAAATTCAAACATGATTTATCAAATTTAATTAATTTGGAATTTTATTGGGGTCACTCACCTCACTTCACAAATTTACAATTTAATTGATTTGTTCTCTAATTATTCTTGATTTTCATTACTAGTCTCTGGTCTCTGGATTCTGTGTAGAAGTAAAGAATTGAAAAAATTGACAAGCACTACGAGAAAGGAATTAATCAAAAATTTTTATCGACTAACCATAAGGTACAGTTACAGGCACATGTTACGTTACTTTATATTTAAGTATATAAGTCAATTATATAACTGTTTTAGAGCTGAATGCTTTTGATACACACATACTAAATACCATCTATTTTTGTACTGGTAGTTTAATGGTTTCGATTTCACTGTAAAAAATTGTAAGTGGCTTATTAATTTAATTTTTATTTCTTTTTAGATTTAGATCAGGTCATGTCCCAATACCAATCTAATGCAGGAAGTATGGATAATACTGAGCTAAACCTCGATGCTGATTTTACATCTGCAGAACAACTCCTTGCATCACTCGGAATGGGAGATATTGAACTAATTGAACCATTACCAATTCCTGATACTTTTGACTCAACTTTTAAATATATTGCTCAAGATTCAGCAGCCTTTGACTGGAATTATGGTGTTGAGGGATTACTTCCACCGCTGAAACGACCAGATCCAAATCAAATGCCAACGGATGTGTTGAATTATCTTATTAATTCTGGAAAATTTGCTGAGATTTTGAATTTTAATCAAACAGATGGGTGCAGCAGGGTTGATGGGTCACAGAACGCTTCTTCAGCACAAACAGGAGGAACAGGAAATGTGAGTACAGAAAATAATGTACAAGGACACTCTAATTGGCCAGCTCAAAATGATACTCAATCATCTACACAACCAAATTGGTCTCAGGGCTCATCAGATGCATCCGGTGTTGTTGACTCGAACCCTCAGTTGACGACTTCCACAAATTCCACATCTCCTCAACTTCAGAAAAATACATTCCAATTTAATTTTTCTGCAAATGCACCAGAGTTTGTTCCAAGACAAAATTCACCCAAATTATCAACAGACCCTGAATCCTCAACTTGGAATGATGGACATGGACATGAAGCACTCAGGATGGCCATTGCTCAAGTGAATCAAATTGAAAATTTTGAACAGCTATATAAAACTCAACATCAACGAAATCAAATTCATCGACCTTCTCCAACACACCAACAACGTCCACAACATCAATATTTTTCATCAGGACCACTAAGAGGAGGTGGATTTAGACCACAACGCTACAGCAATAGCTACCAACAACACCAACCTCGTCAACGCCACTTTCGTCCAACTCATTATGCTTCACCTGGAAGACAGGAGCCTTCAGCAGAAAGTAACATTGATCGAGTTTTAACTTCTGTGACGGATACAATTGCCCATTTGACGGCAAATCCAGCTGATTTCAATATGCACGTTAAAAGAACTGTAAGAGTTCTCAAAGAATCACTCTTCGACTCTGACACACTTGACATTGTCGTTACTCTAATTGTGGAACAAGTAAAATCCATTGATATTGAACCATTCCAAACGAATGATGAATAAGCAAACTTAAGTTTAATTTCTATTTAGAGTGTTGCCAACAAAAATTTTTCATACACTGGAGCCAAACTCTGTCAAGCACTGAATGAGCACAATATTCGAGCTGGAGACTTAACTGCTCAAAGATGTGTAATGGCTCAGTAAGTTTATCTCATAATTGATTAGTTTCATGTGAGAATAATTAATTAAAATTAATCATATTTGTTACAGTGTTCAAAAAGTTTTTGATAGTTCACTCAAGTCCATCCAAACAACTTCTGATGAATTGAGAGAAAGACATATTGGGCTTCTATTTTTCTTGGCAGAATTATTTGTACATTTTAAGATGGATAGTGGAATCTCATTCTTTGGGTTTGGTGTTGCAGTTATTGAAATAATGCAAAAATTAATTCAACGTGAGAAAGGAAAAGGTGTTGGAAATTCGTTTCATGACAATATCAAAAGTGTTGTCAACATTTTAAAGGTAAAAAACTTAGACATCTGTGAGTTAAAATTTTACAAGGTTAAAATATTTTTTCATTTACAATCCTCAGCTTGCTGGATGGGAATTGGAACAACATAAAAATCCTAAATTAAAAGAAGAAATGGCAAAATTAATAAAGGACCTTGCATGTATTCATTTAATTGATGAAGACGTACCAGAGCAGACGAAGCAGCTCATTGGAAAAGTCTTTGACTTGAAGAAAATCAATTGGGGACGAGGGGAGGAGGAAGAGGAACCATCGACTGCTAGTGGAACCACAAAATCAGAAAGTCCACCTCCAACAGTTACATATGATGGGAAGTCCCAAACTACGATTTATGAAGCACCTCCTTCGTCGTAAGTCTCAATATCAACTTTTTTCTTTTTTTTACACATTTTTCAAATTTTCAAAAATCTCTATATTCTGTATTTCTTTTCGTTGCAGTGATGATGATGAGATTTATCTTGACGATGAATCAGAAGAAGTGAATAAATTTTATGACCAATTCGTAAGCAGCCTTCCGTCAACTCCATCGAAAAACCATTGACGGCTTTTCACGAATTGAACTTCAGTTGCATGACGCAAAAAAAAAATAATCGATTTTTGTTTTTAGTTGAAATCGAGAGATTTAGGTTTCGTAGTGACGACTCATTTGAACGCCTTTGAATTGGAAATCATGAAATTCCAACTTTTTAATTGATATTTTAAAAATTATCTTAATTTAATTAATACCTCTTCATTCGAGGAGCAAATTTTTTTTTTTTCACTCTCTTTTGACAGCACTAATTACAACAACTGAAATGATGGCAACCAAATGACAACAAAAAAAAATATTCAAATAATGAGATTGTAACTTGTCTCATTGTCATTATAAACTTTTCCTTTCAAAGGGTTAGAAAGTTTATAATAACTTTGACAATTTTGTCATTTGATTCATGTTATTTCAAAATTCAGCGAAAGTTGATATTTTTTGCTGAAGAGAGGTTTTAATAATAATTATAAACTTTTAATTTGCCAAATTTTTGTAGAAAAAAAAAATTTGTTTGCAGTTAAACTTTTACCTAAGTCTTTCAATAAGGATGGACTAAAGAAATTTAAAAAAAAATTAAAATTTAGCCAATCAGATTCAAATAAAGTGTATAAATAAGTAATACACTCAAATTTGAATCTNAAGTTGATATTTTTTGCTGAAGAGAGGTTTTAATAATAATTATAAACTTTTAATTTGCCAAATTTTTGTAGAAAAAAAAAAATTTGTTTGCAGTTAAACTTTTACCTAAGTCTTTCAATAAGGATGGACTAAAGAAATTTAAAAAAAAAATTAAAATTTAGCCAATCAGATTCAAATAAAGTGTATAAATAAGTAATACACTCAAATTTGAATCTGATTGACTTAATTCAAAAATTTTTAAATTTTCTTCCCTCATTGTAAAGACTCGGTACACTTAAAAAAAACAACAACAACAACATGTGTAGTCATTTCTTTATCGAGTCAGTAATTCTTCAAGTGCATTATGACTATAAAAATTGATGATGATTCTAAACTAAAAATAAGGTTCAAGAAATAATAATTAATAATAACAAGTGTCTTAATTTGTTAAAATCTAAAAAGTTTCTCATTCATTACATTATTTTTTATTATAGATTCCAAGACTTTTCCTTAAGGTAAGTGAGTCTTCTAATTAATTAATTAAACTCATGTATAAAAATTTATAATGTTTTTTTTCTTTGTGAAACAGGTAAACCTGTCATGTCGTTTGTGTTTGAGTGAAGTGTCTCCTAGGATCTGTGATAAGGACGAGGAGAGAGAAAGTAAGCTCTTCTGATCTCAACTTTAATTTGATTTCACCTGGGAAATGTCTCTGAGAAGGAGAAAGACTCATGTCATTTCCCAGGAAGATGAAAGTACTTCCACTCACATACATAAGTAACTCTTTTAGCACTACTCCTACTCCTACAAACTAACGGAAAAGAGAAATGGAGCACTTTTTTTTTTTTTTCTAAAGGGTCCTGTAGACTTTTTTTTGCTCAAAATCACCAGGTCCAGAAGAGCTTTTTCTCTACTTTCCTCATAATCAGCAAACGTAACCATGGGTGAAAGCGAGAAATTTTATATATATTTTTTTTTCCTTTACGTTTTTTGGTTTTTCGCAAGCGCTTTTTCCACTGGAATTCATTCTGAACCAAAAGGCAGCAGGAAGATCAATGATGATATTTTTTCCTCTGATCTCTTGAATTAGAACCTTCGGTGGAGTCGAAGAATAACTACTTTTCTCTAACTCTTTCCTCCAATTCAACTCTCTCAGTTTTCTTCCGTTTTTTTTTTATTGTTTGCTCAAAAAGTGCTCAAAAGAGTTATTAGGGTGTTAATTATCGTTAATTACTTACACTCTTCTCTACTCTTCTCTACTCTACTCCTTTATTTTGAGAAAGTGTTAACGGAAGTTTGAGTCCGAGTGAAGAAGATATTAGTTTAGTTTAGAAATGCGTCAGTTTTCATTTGAATTATTTAACAATAGACTGAATACTTTCTATTGTAGTAGTAATTCAAATTTTACATTAGGAAATGAAAAAAGATTTTACAACAATAGATGGGTTAATTTGAAACTCTGTTCAGTTCCCTTGATCCTATTTCTCTTCTTTTGTATTATTTTAGACAGGGAAGGGACTAGAGTTGAGAGTCGTAGTCGAATCCCATTGTTATTTTATTCTTCATGGAAAAGTGAAAGTGGAGAAAATAGTATATTCCATTATCTCAACTTTCTCTTAAGAAATAGTAGAGAGAAAGAAAAGAATCAAATGAATAATTCAAATCCTTTAGTTCATATTTATGAACCATTATTGACTACTGGAGAAGAAAAATCAGTTATTAGACATTATCTACGAAAAAAAAGAGGATTTTTTGACAAGGCACATGAGAAACAACGATTGGAAGAGGAATATGATAGATCATTTAGGTAAGTTTTTTTCAGAAGAAAAAATAATAATTAGGAAAAATAATAATACAGTTTGGTGAAAATTTATGGGCGGGCTTAATTTTTGTTGAAAAATGGAGTTTTTAACAATTTGTTTAAGTTTAAATCGTTTAAACAAGGTAGCATATTATGTTTAATGTCAAAAATATTCAATTTTAAGAATAGACTTCTTTATTTGATTGAGTTAACACGTATAATGAATTTTGTGGTGGGAGAAAGTTGGTGAAATATCTCTATACAGTACTTAGATTTTCCAATTTTATTGCCAATTTAGCGTATTGATTAACCAGTTATTAAGATTGGATCAGTTTATTCTTTTCTCATATGTCGATAAACACTTCCCTGTCGGCATGTTGTAGTTTTCGTAACTTTTATGATAATAATTTGGCGAATATTGCCAAATTTGAATGTAAACATGTATTACATCATAAATAGTCGTAATTAAGTAAAAAAAAATTGCTCAATTGTAGAAAATAACGATTTTATAGGTGTAAGAGTGAAGTGCGGCCATAATTTTTCACCAACTTTCTCCCATCACAAAATTCATTATACGTGTTAACTCAATCAAATAAAGGAGTCTATTCTTAAAATTGAATATTTTTGACATTAAACATAATATGCTACCTTGTTTAAGCGATTTAAACTAAAACAAATTGTTAAAAACTTCATTTTTCAACAAAAATTAAGCGCGGCCATAAATTTTGACCAAACTGTAATAATAGTACTTACGTAATAGAATGGTTGATGTATTGTTTAATTTTTTTTTTTTTTTTTAATATAGACTTTTCTGGTTTCTTGGTGGAGTTGCCATTGTTTTCTTTATTTGTATCTTCATTCTCACTCTCCTTTGTTTTTGCTGTCCGAATTTGACCAAGAAAGGGAAGAAGACATCAATTCCACGTATTTCAACTACAATTGAACCTGACATGGATGGTCCGATCTCGTCTGAATGTGAACGAAAATTATTAATTATTTTATATTTACTAATTAATTAATTACTAAATGTAACTTTTTTTTTTGTATAGTATTGATGAATCGATTAGAAGTTGAAAGGGCTCGATCAGCATCTGTATTCTCAACAAATGCTCTTTACATCCCACATCATCGTCTCAGCCAAGAACAAGTGAATACTATTCAAATTCAAAGTCAAAGTAGACGTGGGTCACAATTACCGTCGACATCACAAGGTGATAAATCATAAATCACAATAGATAAAAATTAAGTCAGTTCTCTTGTCATGAAAAGTGAGAAAAAAAAAATCTTTTTTTATGATTCAAAAAAAAACAGGTCTTACAGTGTCAAGTGCTTTGATTGATGTGAGTGTGATTCATGAGCAACGCCCGGATACAATAGTCATAGCCTAGAAAACTTTATNAAGTGCTTTGATTGATGTGAGTGTGATTCATGAGCAACGCCCGGATACAATAGTCATAGCCTAGAAAACTTTATTATGTAAAAAAAAATTTTTTTTTAGGAAAAGTCACCAAAAATAACTGTTCAAGTTACATATCAAAAGAATTTTTTTTTCAATTTTTTTTTGACTAGAAGAGACAGTTTTTTTTTTCCTCCTTTTCTGTCATTCCCACACTGACTTTCACTTAATATTTATTATGTAACCTTCAACCTTCCAAGTTTCTCCAAAAATTACTCAAGTTTTTGCTCAAATTCCTCAGATAGTGGAACGAATGTGATCCAAGTCCAAAAAAAAAAAAAAAGTTTTTAGAAAATTTATTATTAATTCAAACGACCAAAAAAAAAAGAATTTTTAATTTTAATATCTAGACTTTAATCTCTTGCTTAGAAGAACTTTATCACCTTTTTAATATTAGAAATCCTCTATGCTTTGTTAAAAAAAAAAACTTTTGAATTTTTAATATTAAATTCTGAAAATAGTATGTACTTACTGTTAACGTTAGACTCCAATAGCGGTGACAGTCAGTACCAATTACAGTACAATGGTCCTAGTCACAACACACTACTGTTTGAGATTGGTTGCTTTCACTTTCTTAAAATGTTATCTAAATTTAAAAAAATAGAGCTTATTAGATAATTTAATTAGAAATTGTGATTAATATAATTAATTGCATGAAATTATTTAATAATAATAATTATTATTACGCAATAAATTAGGAAGTTTGTAACGATAGTTAATNAGCTTATTAGATAATTTAATTAGAAATTGTGATTAATATAATTAATTGCATGAAATTATTTAATAATAATAATTATTATTACGCAATAAATTAGGAAGTTTGTAACGATAGTTAATGATTTTGATCTAATATAACTTTATCCTTTATCACTTTATCCATCAGAAATTCAGAAATGTACACATTTTGNTAATGATTTTGATCTAATATAACTTTATCCTTTATCACTTTATCCATCAGAAATTCAGAAATGTACACATTTTGACAACTTTATGTAAAATTAGCAATAATTTTTTTCTAATAAGTTAAAATTTCATGGGTAAACTAATAAGTTTGAAATTGATATTGAGAAATATGATTAATTTTTAGTAAGCTACCTAATTTCATCTGGAGTTGACAGTTTGAGAAGATTATTAAGTATTGAATTTGGTTATTTTTTTTTGTCTCCTGTCATTTCCAGGTAAGAAAATGAAGACACCCTCAGCGTTGGTTAATTGGATTTGATTCTAATTGGTTAGGTTAGAATAGAACCACCCATTGTTTTCATTTCCGTAAATTTTTTTTTTGAAACTTATAAATATAGACGTAAAATTGGTTTTTTTGATTCATTCGTTTTCAAAATTGTTTTACCTGTCTCAGATTTTTTTTCCTCCATTTTCTTTCCATCGTTTGTTCAATTAACGGTATCAGATTTCAGTCAGAATGAACCGTTTCTTTGTATTGGTGACAATCTTCAGTGTAGTGGCAGGAACATTGGTGACATTTGGGACAGCATTTCCTACACAACAACAGGAAACTCCAGAAGTAATAAAAACTGTCACTTTTAACACTTACACAAATGAATTAATAAAATAAGACTTAAAATTTAAATTCTAAAACTAAAGTTATTATTATTTTATTACGTATGTAGGTGTTGATGGAATTGGGATCTCGTCTTCTTCGAGCATCACAGTATCACCGCTACAATCCAGCTGAAGCTTACTACAGCGGATACACTGGTGACCTTTCACCTCCAACGAAAAGAAATTCAGAGATTATCAACAGTCTTTTGAGTTTACCTAAAAATATGAACGATGCTGGAAAAAAAAAGTAGAATTATTATTGTCAATATTTGTTTTGTTATGGTTTTTGTGTGTATTTTTTTAAATGGATTCCCATTAATTAATTAACTTCTTACAACTTACCTTAAGTTTAAATAATTTTGAGATTCATAGGATTGGCTATGGAATGTTTTGTTTTTCTTAATTTCTGATATGATTTTTAGAAATTATGTTTTATGTCTCTAATTCCAACGAGACAATATGAATATAAGAANATTTCTGATATGATTTTTAGAAATTATGTTTTATGTCTCTAATTCCAACGAGACAATATGAATATAAGAATAGTCAAAATAAATTGTCGTGTAATAAATTATTTTCAAGCATCCTGACAAAGAAAATTTTTTTTTGTCACTATCAAAAAATAATTATAGCAGGAGAATTTTCAAAGAATAACATTTTTGAAAATTATTACTGACTTTTTTAATCTAATGATTGAAATTGGTTACTAAGCAACTAAAAAGGAATTTTGGAATTAGGCGTAAAAATTTTCAAAATTTCAAACCTAACTAATTAGATTAAGTTTGAAATGAAAGATTTTAATTTTTTTAAATCTGATTGGCTTAAATTCAAAAATTCAAATTAAACCAATCATGTCACAGAAATTCAAATTTAATCTATTTAAAATCTGATTGGTTAGATTTGAATTTTTGAATTTCATTGAACGGTACTGTATTTTATTTTATTTACACTTCCCCATTCACTATTTTTATTTGTGCAGATATGAGTTATTTGAAAGATTGCCAATACTGATTGTTGCAATTAATAACAATGATAATTAATTATTGTTAATTACATAATAGAGTGTTTTAATGTTCAGAAAAGTTAGTAACTAAATACTACAAAAATATTGCCAATTATATTTACCAACTTGGGAATTTAGGATACCATACCATAACCATACCCATTTAACCACACCACAGGACACCAGAGTTTTTTGCATTATAAGTTGTGATAAGTCTTGCGCTTTTCTTTGAGAATCGGATTTCGGAGATTACACACAAAAAAAAATCTCGTCTGTCATCTGTTTATAATTTCAGTTGTAATAATTATTTTTGTCGGGGTTTTTGAGTTATTTTTGAAGATATACAGTTATAAATTATCAACTAATCAGTCGTGGGAGTNTATTTTTGTCGGGGTTTTTGAGTTATTTTTGAAGATATACAGTTATAAATTATCAACTAATCAGTCGTGGGAGTTAATTGAGTTTCGAGAGGTCATTGTTTCTATTCTTCAGGTATTATTTGTTTTATTATTACTATTGACGCTGATTGAAGTAGAGTTATGATTTGATAAGCGAAAAGGTAAACTATTGTTTATTATGTTAATTTATTAACAGAAATCACTGACNTATTTTTGTCGGGGTTTTTGAGTTATTTTTGAAGATATACAGTTATAAATTATCAACTAATCAGTCGTGGGAGTAATTGAGTTTCGAGAGGTCATTGTTTCTATTCTTCAGGTATTATTTGTTTTATTATTATTACTATTGACGCTGATTGAAGTATAGAGTTATGATTTGATAAGCGAAAAGGTAAACTATTGTTTATTATGTTAATTTATTAACAGAAATCACTGACTAATTTTGATTTGGACTGAACAAAGTACGAGGAGCTAAGCTGGGGAGAGGAAGCGAGTGTAGCTTACTAAGATTGCAGATAGCGCTGCTGCTGGATTTAAATTTACCAAGCGACAGTTATTATTTCAAATTAGTAATAATATAAGTTCAACTGTGCTTGACCACTTTGCTCTGTAACTCCTTTTCAAAAGAATGGCCGTAAGTGATTTTATAAGTTAGATCTTACTAACATAAACATAAGTTTCGTGAACTCATTCATTCAGTCAAATAAATTTTAATTAAAGTTAAATAAAGTTAAAGTTAAAATAATTTAATTAAAGTAAGTTTTAATAAATTTTAAACTGAAAATTATTAATCAAAGTTTTTTTTTTCTACTAACTAGACAATTAAGCCAACTCCGTCCTTCAATGCTTGGACTGATGCAAGTGCTCTACGTGCTGCCATGAAGGGTTTGGGTACAGATGGTAAGGTTTTTATTAACTAAACATTAACTTATAAATTAAATTAATCAAATTGATTGGAAGAGTTTCTTCTTTTGATTGATACCTTATAGAAGCAGCAATTATCAAAATTTTGACAAAGAGAACACTAAAGGAACGTCTAGAGATTCAGAAACAATACTTCCAGCAATTTGGACTAGTATGAATAGAATAAACGATAAATTGATTACTTAATTACCTTAAAGTGAGTAAATTAATCAATTTTGTTTTTGGTCGTGTAGGATCTCCATGAAGATTTAAAATCAGAATTGGGTGGAAAATTTGAAAAGTTAGTTCTTGCTCTGCTCGATAGCATTCCAGATTTACTAGCACGGGAACTGAACAAAGCAGTCACTGGGCTAGGAACCGATGATTCAGAGTTGAAAGGGGTCAGTCTATTCCCATAACCTTAAGAGATTTGTACATTTATAAATAACTTATAAATTGTATTGTCGTAATCTCAAATGGATTGTTTGAAATTGCAGATAATTTGTACACTAACCCCTTCGGAGGTAACTGAAGTCCGAGCATCTTATGAGAAACTCTTTGGAATTTCAGTAGAGTCTGCAATTGGGTCAGACGTTTCTGGAGATTACAAGTCCTTACTCTTGTCACTTTTGACAGTAAATGAGATTTACATTTCGACAACAAATAATTAACTTTTAACTAAAAGTTTCATTAACCGATTTCATTCTAGAGTCAGAGAAAACCAACAGTTGATCAATCAGCAGCAGCTATGATTGCAAAGCAACTATACAACGCCGGAGAAGGAAGACTTGGTACTGATGAAGACACTTTCATTCGAATTCTTTCAGAAAATTCGTTCAAACAATTGGAACTCATTTTCAAACAGTATGAAAAAATTTCCGGTAAAGTCATTCTCCAAGTTGTTGATGAAGAGATGAGTGGTGAATTGAAGAAAGCTATCAAAACAATCGGTGAGTAATTAAGCAAATCAAAGTCAATTAATAATTAAGGTGACANTTTTTTTTTTTTTTTTTTTTTTTTTTTTTTTATAAATTCTAGTCAAATCTGTTACAAATCTTCCTCAAGTATTTGCTGAACAACTACGATCAGCAATGAAAGGTGCTGGTACGGACGGTAAGTTTAGATTATTTGAAAAATTAATTCAATTTGAAGAATTCATTGTTAAATTGATTCATTTATATTTAACAGATTCGGTTCTAATTCGAATCATTGTTTGGAGATCTGAGAAAGATTTAGATCTCATCAAATCAGAGTATGTGAAACATTTTGGTGAAGGTTTGGCAACTTCTATTAGAGATGAGACGTCAGGTGACTACGAAACCGCACTCATCTCCATGGTTGAGGGTAACTAATTCAAACTACTAAAAGATAAATGATCACATATACCTTTCACTAAATTAATTATCTCTAATTAATTTCTGAATTTTGCTTAATTAAGACTTTTGCTACCATAATCATTTGACCAGTTTTAATAAACATTAGAAATGCACAAGCAGAGCCGAATTCGATTTCAACAACAAAATGAACAAGGTAAGAATTTAAAATGATCAGGATCATAATTTACAATAGGCCATTGTAAATTAGGTAATTCATAAATAATCTTTTTTTATTTAAATATTTCTGTAAGTATTGTTGTTCTTTGAATCAATTTTTTTGTTTTATTTGCGTTAAATTTTATAATATTTTATTTAGGTTATTGTTTTGCCTGGCTCCAGCTAGCTTGGGTATGGACAAAGAGTGTAGNATTAGGTAATTCATAAATAATCTTTTTTTATTTAAATATTTCTGTAAGTATTGTTGTTCTTTGAATCAATTTTTTGTTTTATTTGCGTTAAATTTTATAATATTTTATTTAGGTTATTGTTTTGATTGGCTCCAGCTAGCTTGGGTATGGACACAGAGTGTAGAGAGAGAGAGAGAGAATTGCGTCCGAAGAAATTTATTTGAAATGACATTACATAGACCAACACTCACCACANTAGAGAGAGAGAGAGAGAATTGCGTCCGAAGAAATTTATTTGAAATGACATTACATAGACCAACACTCACCACAAATAGAGTATATTTTGAAGGTAACCCTTTGGTTTCATTTTCTATTATAATTTTAATTGGTTTTTCACTTTATTACATTTCCGGTTCTTCAGTTCTTTTGGAAAGGCGAAAGGGTAGGATTCGATTGACGTCAGTTGAGTGAATCTCAGAGGACAAAAAAGAGATCCTTTTACATGATTTTCTTGTCATCAACTTTCACCAACAGAATTTAATTTATATCTTTACATTAGGTTTAATTTACTTTCAAACTTTCACTTGTTTTCAGTCACAAATTGAGTACTTTCACCAGTGGTACTTGTTATTCAGACGCTCTGGAACGGAAAATGAAAATACGCTCACTTTTGTAAAGGATGACTCATTTCGACAACTAATTACGTAAGACTAGTATTATTTTTTTTCATAATTTTTGTATAATAATAATATATTACTTTTTCTCTTAATTTGATAATTATATCTGATAATCAATACTTACGTCAGCTTTTGGTTCATTCAACCTGCTAGATAGAAGAATGACTCATGGTCAAGGATATTTGAAATTTTTGGTAGCAATGGGAAGCAATTGAAAAGGACAATAAATGAAGAGTGATAAGAATTTATCAATTCTACTCTTACTGGGGCTATACTCATGGATATTTTCAGTACAAGATTCGAATGCACTTCCTAGTAGTAGTTATAGTAGTCCAAAACCTATCACAAATTTTTACAAAGACAAAAATCAACAGAATTATTGGACACTTCCGACTTTTATCTTTGATCCTGAACATTCCTCAAAAGGTCAAGTCATTCAATCCGATTCATGGAATTATTTTCCTGGACAAAAAGAAGAGTCATGGAATTGGGAGAATAAACTTGGGTCAGATGACAAACATATTGAAATGACCTCTTCGTAAGTACCCTTTAAAATAATGATGATGGTTTTTAAAATTATTAATTTAAAGTTGTTTCAATTTATTTGATCTTATAGAATTGTTACCACTATGACTTACATTGGAGTGACGGTGGTGATATTAAGTTTTATCGCCTTTCTCATTTGTCTATGTTGTCCAATTTGTGTGTTATCTAAATTGAGGCAACGTCGTCGTGGACATATTTATGCTACTAGACGTAAGTTAAAAACAACTTAAGGTATTTACTATTTAGTAATAGCTATTTTAGAATCAGGAATTGGATCAAGATTTTTTTTGTTTCTTTAGAGGCAGTTACTATTCCAGTGACTGCTACTAATACAATTACTACTACACATACAGCACAAATGCCTGGAACTGGAANGGCAGTTACTATTCCAGTGACTGCTACTAATACAATTACTACTACACATACAGCACAAATGCCTGGAACTGGAACAGTAGGACCACAAGTCATCGCTATTACAAATCCGCAGAGGTTAAATTCACCTTATCCAGTANTTGGAACTGGAACAGTAGGACCACAAGTCATCGCTATTACAAATCCGCAGAGGTTAAATTCACCTTATCCAGTACAACCTAGTGTCACTGTAATTCCATTGGTTATACAACAACAATATCCACCTGGTGTTGTAAATTATGTTGGTCATCCACCAACTTATATGAATTCTATAGAAAGTAATTTCAAAACGAATATTCCTAATCCCACAGGTAACAACAACATCTTTCCCTACTAACCTAGCTACTCGTTACTATTATTGGTTAGTTTGATTATTTTTATTTTAGTTAAAAATTTTTCATCTAAAATTTTAGACCTACCACCTCCATACCCAGGACTTCCTGATGTTGATTCAAATTCAAGCCATCAGCCGCTGCAGTCACCTTATAATCCACACTTTGATGGAAATTCAGGTACTCAATCACAAAATCCCAGTAACATTTATACAACCAGTNGGTACTCAATCACAAAATCCCAGTAACATTTATACAACCAGTCCAACCAACAAATATTAGTACTTAATTCCAATAATTCTGAATAATTCCAATAATCCCAATAATTCCAATAAGTCCAGTAATTCCAATAATCCCAATAAGTTACCAGTAATTCCAATAATTCCAATATTTTTAAAGACAAATAACACATGTGTCAATTCACATTGTCAAAAAAAAGGGTCATATGACGATTATATTTATTAGAAATTATTACAAAACATACTGTTATTGGCTAATTGATTTTTATAGAACTTATAATTTCATAATGTAAATTTATGAATTAATCATAAACCATTATTACACAATAACACAATACATTATTATATTTATGACTGTTAACTTAATAGTTGACGCAAATTGTCTACTTAAAGAGTAGTTAATAAGTGAGGCATATTGTCTATAACTGTGGTTGAAATTTACAATAATTTACAAATAACAAATTTTACTTTATTTTAATTATCCATAATTTGAAAATAAAATTTTGAAACGATTAATTGCAACATTCTACTTTTTTTTACTGTTCTATGTGAACAGCTTTTCAGTTCTATTTATTTTAGTAGTATTACAATTTTTACTCAGAATTCTTAAATTTTGAAAAAAAAAGAGTTCAAAAGTGGAAACTTTTTTTCTCTCGTGAGGTGTTATCTATTGGATTATTTTTTATCTTTCCTTGGTTACNACTCAGAATTCTTAAATTTTGAAAAAAAAAGAGTTCAAAAGTGGAAACTTTTTTTCTCTCGTGAGGTGTTATCTACTGGATTGTGCTGCATTGTACATGTTCATTCATTTTTTATCTTTCCTTGGTNTGTTATCTATTGGATTATTTTTTATCTTTCCTTGGTTACTACTACTAGGGTTAGGTTCAGTAAACATTTCTTACTCCTCGTCTAGCCTTACTCGAGTACTCTATTGTTTGTGGTGGCCTGTGGGTGTTTTCTATTGAGTATTGAACGTGATACCGGTCAGTAAGGTAAGAATCAGGGTACTTAATAACGTAATTAATAATGAAAAGAATTATACTATTAATTTGTCTAATTTGTGGTTGTTAGTCTAATATTTCTAATATAATAAATATTTCTTACAGACCTGTTGATTTAATTGAATAATAATGACCTTGACGAGTGGACCAGTGACTGTAGGAAAAATGGCACGATTTGGACTCATCCTCACTGTTCTTATAATTGGAATTAATTCAGTCAACGGTAGACCACAGAGTGACGACTGGCATACGAAATCTCGTAACTCAAACAATCCATTTGATGATCCATTTTTTAAGAAAGCTAATGAAGAAAATAAGAAATTCTTCGAAAATTCAAAGATAAATTTCGATTCAGATTTTGAAGAAACACGAAGCCAGTAATTGTCAAAATTTTACAAATTACTACTAATATCGAAACTCAAGATATGATTTGATTAAATTAATTTTGATTTCTAATGTTTCAGGAATATGAAAATCTTCTGGATAATTGCTGGAGTTATGTTTGGAATATTTATACTCATCGTCTGTTGTGGACTTTTGTGTTTCTTTGTCCCAGCATGTTTTCTTGCAAAGGCTTTTGCTAATCGACGAGCAAGGAGATATCAACAACGTAAGTTTATTAGTGATTGCTCTTTTGAATTTTTTATTATTGGAATTCAATTACGTGGTTACACGTTAATCAATAATGGTTCTAATTAATCATTTTAATTTATAATTTACTTATTAGCTGCTGTACATTCAGTACCTGGAGGACAAACTTATCCCACACAGGCAGGTGTTGGAGCTTACCCATCACAACCAACAAATCCTGTAGGTTTAGGGTATCCTTACTCTACACAACAACAACAACCATTGGTTCCTGGACAACAACCAATACCTATGAACAATCCATACCCATCAACTGCACAACCAATGGGAATGGGACAACCATCAACAGGAGAAAAATTTGGATTCAATCCAAATCAAGCACCTTACAATCCCAATCCGTATCAATCAGGACCAGGAGGAGAATTTCAACACCAACAATCACCCTACCCAACAACTAATCCTCCACCTTATCCAAACTAAAAGAAAATGGACCCGTAAGGAGTATCTCATGTAATTACCATTTACACTACTACAAAAATTATTAATAATTGAGCTTGAACCAAAAGAATTTTAAGCAAATAGTTCAGGTTCACGCTTTTATTATTAATATTACTAAAGGCCTTATTTATAAAGTCCACTTTAATTTTCTGAATACTCACGCTAAAGCTTCAGATGAATTTAAATTGAATTTAGTAATTACATAATTCATCTAGGACAAACTGACAAGTTACAACTAAACCTCTACTAGAGGTATTTAGTTGAATTTAGTTGAATTTAGTTGTAAAGGGTTTGTGTAAGATTTAAAATATTATAAGACAAAGTTCAAATGAGGTCAATTTCCGGCCATTTTATTAACTAAAAATTCTAACTTTGATGTTAGAATTAACTTAAATGAACAACTTCATTGTGATGGAGTCAGTGCCTCAAAGCAAATCTAAACTTTCATTGGTTATAAACTTATAGGCTTTTTAATTGTTAGCTTAATTGTTTGAAACATCATGTTACGAATGATTATTGTGATCATTTTTAAATTTCAAATGTTGTAAATTTTCTCAGTATTTATGGAAATAATAGGAACTAATAAATTGACTCCATTCAGGTTGTTTGTGACATTTGACATTTAAGCTCAAAGATGATAGTCCGAAAAATACTATACTAAGGAACTCGGGTCTGGTACTTTCGGTTAGGAATATAAGTTCGGTATCGAATGAGAATTTATGAATTGCGACTGCTCGTTGTCTATTCTAGATAACCTAAAAACATGTGCTTTACTTTCTTCTTCGCTGATTATCCTATTTCCTTCTGCGCCGTAGTTTTTTTTTTTGGTTCTAGAAAAATCAGTAGCCTCAACTTCTTTAGTGAACTGGAACATTTTTACAGAGAGGAAGGTCAGCGATGGTACAAGTGGCTGCAATTGGTGGAAAGAATGCTCATATTACCGCTGGACAAGCTGAAGCTGTAAATCACATTGACTATAGTTTCAATTTAAGTTACGAGTAAGTAAAATAAAAAAAGTTTTAAATTTAAAAAATTTAGCTTCTGCTAGTCTTAGATAGTAAATTGCTAATTAAATATCACTTTTTTGAATATTTTTTGTAGAGTACTGGCAATTTGTTTCATTGGATTTTTTCTACTTGTATTGAGTTGTGCTGGATTTTTCATATGTCGGTGCTGTCCAGCTTGGTTGCCAGAGAGAATTCGGGACCTCCGTGGACACATTTACCAAAGTAAGTGGGTTGAATTAGCTGTTTTCCTCTTACAATCACTGATAAATTATTTTT
Organism: Holacanthella duospinosa; assembly: GCA_002738285.1. NCBI lineage: Eukaryota > Metazoa > Arthropoda > Collembola > Poduromorpha > Neanuridae > Holacanthella > Holacanthella duospinosa. The sequence continues at coordinate 1,589,619 of NIPM01000004.1, read as the reverse complement.
GATTTTGAACTTTTATTTAGTAACGTTTTTTTTTTTCATATTTAAATTTTAGCAAATCAAAATCAAAGGAAATTTCCACTCCGACAACAATTAACGGATGAAGAATACTTTTTTCAAAGTTCATTTTCTCATCATCGACAAAATTCTGGACGAAATCCTGTTGGTGCTCATTGTTACGCTGAACCAGTTACTGTTCCAGTTCCAGATAATTTAATTCTTACTTCATCAAGTTTATCAGAACGAATTGAAGAGGCTGATAAGACAGAAGGGAAATCCATGGGTTATGAAAATACATGAAAAAATAACACTAGTTAAGTAGTTTTCAACCAATGAGATTTTACTTAGATAACGGTTTGTAATAACCTTTGTTGTGACAAGGTAACTTGGGTTTATGAGAATGAATCAAACTCCTGCTGTCTGTGTAGTACATTCTGAATTTTATACGTCTCAACAATCAAATCAAAATAATTTTATTTTGATTCATGTTGAGTTGAGTTGAGAAACCTTTAGTTTATAAAATACACAGTGTTTCAATTACGTAGGATACAATCAAAACTTTAAATTTCAAGTTCAACCAATCAGATGCGAGGAAAATTTAAATATTCAAATACGATTGGTTGAATTTAAAATTTTAAAATTTCGTGGGAAAATCTTTGTTGAAACACGCGGTAATTTTTAAAATAAATTTAGGAAAAGACAAAGGTGAAAAAAGACTTATAAAATTCATAATTTATAAAAATAAATTTGATCAAAATTTTGTTAGAATTTCAAAATTTTGTTTGAATTTCAAATTTTATTGAAAAGTTTCAAAAAATAGGTAAACAGTACTAGCGGTAAACTTTGATTTTCACTTCACATTATTTTTGCCCTCTACAACAACTTTTGATCAGAATTTGATCAGTTGATCAGCAGAAGTGAGTGAGTCATCTCTGTTTAGTAGACGTCAATTGAGTTACGTAAACTTATCATTTAAATTGAAGTCGTCATCAATTTAAAGTTTCGTTACCCATAGACCATGACGTCCATTGGAATAAGAAAGTAACCACTTAACCACTACCATTTTTTATTAATTGAATAATAAAAGTTAACTTCTTACTGGATTCGGACATACCCTAACTGGCACTGGTACTGAGGAGGAGGAACTTTGTTATTTACGTAACCTCTTTGACATACTGAATATAATTTTCAATTAATTTGAATTACTAATTCCTATTTGAATTGGTACATTGAACAATGGGAAAGATATCTGGAGCCGTTACATCAATCGTGGCAATTGGAATACTTGCTTTTTTGGTATACTACTGTTGTCTCCGACGAAAGAGACAGAGGGCAAATGGAACAATTGTCCATGTCACAAGTAAGTTAAAGTAGTTATACTTACTAATTAATAAACTAAATTTAACACTGATTATTCAAAACAAACTTAATCATTGTTATTATCAGTAAATTACATTTACATTATTGGTTTATTTTTATTTTTCAGCTGCCAGAGTACCACCACCAGCTGGAATACCTGGTCCAATACCATATAATCTAAATACACAATCTGGACAAGGATACCCATATTATTCAGCGGCTACTCCGTCCAATTATGCCCAACCTATGCCAATGCCAATGCCAATGCCAATGCCAATGACTATGCCACAACAAGGTATATATCCAACTGGTCCAAATCCTGGTCAACAATTTGGATATCCATATCCAACAACTCAAAATATCCCATATCCACCAACTTCTAATGTTCCTGGGATGCCAAAACCTATGCCGATGCCATTAGACAATACCTCACTTGTTCAAGCTACGGCACCGTATCCAACTGGTAAATTTATTAAATTAATTAATTAACTCTTTAAAATTAAAATTAATTTTATATTATTTATAGCTCCACCTCAATTCAATGATCTGCCACCGCCTTATTCTGATGTGACGAGACGATAATAATTAAATCAAAAATAGTAGTTCGAGAGGACATTAACCCACCACTTTATTTTAATTGGAGCGAGAAGGAAAAAAAAAGAAAGAAAATCGTAAGGTCTGAACTGATCAAAAAGTTAAATAAGAGAAATATAATTAGTCTTCTTGAGTTAACTGGCAAGCTCTTATAATACAAGAATACTCGAACATTCATTATTCTTTTGCATTTCTATATCCTTAACGTTAAGTGTAATAATTATACGAAATTTTCTTACAAATTTTTGTTTCTCAAAAACTCAAAAGTAAAGGTAAAGGTAACGGTGAGAGATTAATTTTCAAGACTTAACGTTGACCACGGTGACCTTGAAATAAGCCAATAATGTAAAAAAAAAAATGAGCTTTCTTGAAAATGTTTATTGCTAAAATCTACTTAACTTCTAAAAGACGATTGGGTCTGGTCATAGATTCTCATTTCAATTCCATAACCTCTTGTACCTCACCTTACCTGGTGAACCAACTTATTCTCAAATAAACCAAAAAAACGGAAATATTCTCTTTACATTAATTAAAAGTTTGGGGATTAATTTTCAAAAAAAAACAACATAATAATAATAATAATAACACTTGTGATAAAACCTTGTTAGAGAAGCTCATCAATAATTTCATCTTGTATAGAATTTCCATTAGATTTAACATCTTCTCCTTGAGCAAAATCAATATCATTTTCTATAGATTCCTCTACTTCTAAAATTTCTGGAATCTTTTCAAAATGATCTTGGTCTACATTTTGATTATCATCTTCACTGAAACTGAAAGACGACTCTTCATCGTCATCACTTTTCATTTCTATTGTCATTGATTCAAGATTAATTTCTTTTGGGTAGTTTGATTCCCACTGGGATTGATCACTAGATACGACTTGATCCACTGGATTCTTTGGTGGTTTCTCAATTTGAGTTTCAAATTTAGAATCAGATATTTCAATTATCTCATCAACTTCTGATTTCATCTCATCTTCAATAATTTCTTCGAATTCATCAAACTCTCTTTGAATTTCAACAAAATTATTATCATTTTCATTAATATCAGTAGGTGGAGTAATCTCGACTTCAAACGTCGTCGAGGCTAGGGGTATTTTTGTCTCATCATCACCATTAGTTTCTTCAATAATATGATTGGTTCTTTGATCAATGATTCCTTGAGAATCACCTAATCATACAAACAAATTATAGTACTAATTTCATATTTCAGTATAATTATTACAGTATCAACAATATAACTAACTAACCTTCGATGAACTCATTCAAGAGTACACTAATACTTTCAAGAAAACTTGGTTCTTCAGTAATTTCTTCAAAAGACGACTCTTTCAACATTGAATCATCTTCTACTAAAAGACTCTCTTCATGCGTTTCAATAGATTGGAAACTACTCAAACCAATAATAGGATCCGAAGTGATAACTCCAACAGTTTTTTCAATTTCTCCAACTTCATTATTGAGTTCATTGTTACCATTATTTTCAACCAGAACAACTGTTGCTAGTCCACCCAGAAGGAGGAGAAGTATAAAAAATATTATTTTATACTTCATAGATTGATTCGCATTGGATTCATCACTCGATTCTTCTTCTTCACCACTACTTGAATCTAATTAACAAATAATCAAGTATTAATTGTTAATATTATTACAGTAAAGTTCGGTNTTCAGTATAGCCGGAGTTCATTATATCCGTATAGTGAACGGACACTTCAATTTAATAATTGTTTATTATATCCAAATATTTCACTATAAATTCAGCTAAGCCGATTTAGAAAAGCACTGGATAATGGGGATTTTCTTGAGACCATTTGATGAGCGCAGAATCCAACTTTGGATAGTTACATTGGCGTTGGCGTTTTATATTCTAAGAATTTGATATTTGAATTTTAGCTAATTGCTTAAATGTAACCTAATTATATTTCAACACTTTTATTATTAACTTACACCACAAAATCTTTGGAAGTCTTCAATTTTAGATTTTGATTTCAAAATAAGAGAAATTGTAGAGTTTCCAATCTTATATTTTTCACATAACGTTTTGCGAGGTGTGTTGCAAGACAAGTGAAGCAATAATATCGAATTTATCGTTTAAGGACAACGCAGTGCGCTTTTTGCCTGATTTTGACATTGTGAATTAGTAATTTACTTAATAAACTAAAACTCACTCATAAGTCAGCATGCAAGTCCGGTGCATAGATGGGCATAAAAGTATAAGAAACAGTAGTAGCAAATGGTATCATTACGGAATTCAGACATATTTCACTATAACCGGACAAAATGACTCTCGAGACCGGTAGGTTTGGTTCACTAAGGCCGGAAGTTCAGTGTAGCCGATTTCATTATAGCCGGACTACTGAGCACATAATCTCCCATTTGCTTGACAAGGACCGGACAATGTGGTTTGCTATAGCCGGAGTCACTATAGCCGAACTTTACTGTATATATATATTTATATATATATATATTTTTCTAAAAAATATAGATTTACCTCGCATAGGCTCTACAGTTTCTTCTTCATCTTCATCACGTTGATCAGTTCGATACAACGCAGTTCCTTCTTCCCATCCTTCTTTCGCTAAAGCTTCCAATTGTGCTAATTAAATTTTTACCTCAATATTATTTTAGTAATTTAACTAAAGAAATTGAAATTTTGAAGAAAAAAAAAAAAATTTATTTATTTAATTTATTTTTTTTATTCAAAATTTCAATTTAACTAACCTTTCTTCTTCTTTTTGTCCCGTCTTCGCCGCGGTTGTACTTCACCCGTCGACATCTTGAATTTCTATAAGCCTCAACCTCACAAAATCTCTTTGTCATTCTTACATCTTAGGACTTNTTGAAGAAAAAAAAAAATTTATTTATTTAATTTATTTTTTTTTATTCAAAATTTCAATTTAACTAACCTTTCTTCTTCTTTTTGTCCCGTCTTCGCCGCGGTTGTACTTCACCCGTCGACATCTTGAATTTCTATAAGCCTCAACCTCACAAAATCTCTTTGTCATTCTTACATCTTAGGACTTATTTTTAGATTACGAAAAGTGGAATATCGGACAAGGAAAATGAAGAAGAAAAAAAAACATTTATTTTTAGATTTGAGCTCACTTTTTCTAAATGCGCTGTTATATTTTTGAAAATCTAACGCAAAAAAAAAAGATTGAAAAACAAAACAATAATAATTATCCAATCTTTTTAACATTAAATATTAACCAAAAAAAAAAAAAAAAAAAAACANAAAAAAAAAAAAAAAAAAAAAAAGTAAAATAATCAGTAGTGAAAGTAGACTTTCTCAAAGAATGTTATGTAAACAAAAACACTAATGAGTTTAGAAACGGAAGTGAAAGTATGGTTTGAGCGAGCTCCTTAAGGTAAGGATCAAACAAACCTACAAATTATATCAACTTTGTTTATACGTATAAAAACATAAAAATTACTTTCATTTCCTTTCCACTTTCATTTTCTAACTTGAGAGTAATAAAAATCACAAAGTAAAAGTCAAAGTGAAAGTCAAAGTTAAAATTCTTTTTCTTAGGAATAAAAAAAAATCACTTAAATTTTATCATTCCCTTAACTTTCACTGAGAAACGACTTACACTTTACATAACATACTTATTTGAGAGGATATTTCAATAGTACACAATAGAATAAAATAATGAAATGTAAATAACATCAATTTTTAAGAGGAATTGTGTGTAACTTAATCAAAAAACAGTATTCTCAGATGTCAGAAACAGAGAAAACTACTCCAACTCTTCAGTAACTCACTTGTTTATGTAAGTAAACTACTCACAGACTCAAAGTAAATTTTAACATTAGCATACAACCAAAACCAAAATCAAACCCAACGTTATTTAAAATATGAGAGAATTCAGTAAATAAATTTTGAACAAGAATAGATTCAAAATTTCCTAGTACTTTAAGTAACTATAATAAAATAAACTAATGTAATGTAAATGTATGTAACTTGACTTGGGTGTTTGTTGTTTACCTCTAACAACTTTCTCCATGTAAGATTACCTTCTTTTAACATGGAGAAAACATTTTGATTAAACATATTCTCATATAAACTATTGTCGTGGTGCCATAATTCTTACAAACTCTTGTCGAAAATACTAGTTAATTACTTATGAGATCACTTATCACATCACACCAACAACGGTCTTCTGATTACGAAGGCTTGTTTACCTTACCTACATAATAGTTAGGAAGGTATGAGAAATATTTTCATAGGGTTTAAGAATTTGATTAATTNTTCTTTTAACATGGAGAAAACATTTTGATTAAACATATTCTCATATAAACTATTGTCGTGGTGCCATAATTCTTACAAACTCTTGACGAAAATACTAGTTAATTACTTATGAGATCACTTATCACATCACGGTCTTCTGATTACGAAGGCTTGTTTACCTTACCTACATAATAGTTAGGAAGGTATGAGAAATATTTTCATAGGGTTTAAGAATTTGATTAATTTCTAGTCGAAAACAAACTTTTGTTTTCTTCTTCTTATTTGACTATGTATAAATGAAAAACAAACAAAGCAGTAAGGGGTTATGTTATAATGTCTGCTGAACTGAGAGTCTCTTCATTATTGGTTACACGTGGAGTGAAGTTAATTAAAAATAAGTTCCTAAAAACAGAAGAGAAAAGANTTAATTTCTAGTCGAAAACAAACTGTTTTCTTCTTCTTATTTGACTATGTATAAATGAAAAACAAACAAAGCAGTAAGGGGTTATGTTATAATGTCTGCTGAACTGAGAGTCTCTTCATTATTGGTTACACGTGGAGTGAAGTTAATTAAAAATAAGTTCCTAAAAACAGAAGAGAAAAGATTTATTATTATTATTACACATTCCACAGATTTACTCTCAGGGTTCACCAACAAGTGAAAAGAACCTTAGGAAATTAGGAATCTCAAATTATTAAAAGAAACCCAGCAGCTCAACAAAGGGATATTATAAAAAAAAATAAGAAAACGAAATTAGATAGAAAGAAAGAAAGAAGAAAGAGAGAAAGAAGAAAGAGAGAAAGAAGAAAAAAAAAAAAAAAGTCTTGGAAATTCTGTTTGGATTTTTGTATTAGAATTAAAGAAGCTTTTAAAGTCTCCGTCGACTCAAGAATCAAGAATCATGAGTCAAGAATCTCAATCTAGANTTTCAAATTATTAAAAGAAACCCAGCAGCTCAACAAAGGGATATTATAAAAAAAAAATAAGAAAACGAAATTAGATAGAAAGAAAGAAAGAAGAAAGAGAGAAAGAAGAAAGAGAGAAAGAAGAAAAAAAAAAAAAAAGTCTTGGAAATTCTGTTTGGATTTTTGTATTAGAATTAAAGAAGCTTTTAAAGTCTCCGTCGACTCAAGAATCAAGAATCATGAGTCAAGAATCTCAATCTAGAAAATTATTTTAGTCAAAAAAAAAATTACATAACTTTTTTTCCCCCCTCATCTCAATTTCAATGGTAAATTATACACCCTCTTAGTAAAAAATTTGTTCAAAAATAATTATAATTTAGTAACATACTAATGTCCTACTGTCAAAATTTCAACACGGGACTTTTTTTTTTTAGTAAAAATTTTGTACAGAGAATTACACGGTGAAAGTTATGAAGTGAAAAGTTAAAATTTTCAAATATTAAATTATTAATCGAACCTGTTATTGAGTTGATGTTGACGACACGACATGGAGATTCTTCTAAACTCATACTCATTGTTGACAAGATGAAGATAATAGTTTCATTACAAGTCTCACTCTGGCTATACCAAGGGATTGTAGTTTCTTCACAATCACAACCACAACCACAAGTAACCGGAAGTACAGGAATGGAGAAAGGTCAGGAGTCAATCACAAAAATACTTGGCACTGGTGAAAGCGGGTGAAGTAAAAACATGAAATAATTAAAAAAAAAACAAAAAAAAAAAAAAAACCATAATCAAACTTATCAAAAAAAAAAGTATAAAACTGTATCAATATTCTACTCATTTCAGATGGGTCCCAATAATTTCAGCCGGTGTAATTATTCTCCTTGTCTTTGGAATCTCTCTCTTTGCCTGTTGTCTCCATTGTCCTTGTTGCTTCATCTACAGAAGAGGAGAGTCGGATCGAATCATTTGAGATTACAAAACTTATAATTGTATCACCAAAAAAGAAAAAAAAAAAGAAAAGAAGGAAAGAGTTAAATTTGTAATTATCTTATTTCGTTTGCTTTGATAAAAACCCTTGGCTCAAATATTTAACATTGATTAACTTATTACAAAAAAAAAGAAAAAAAAACCCTCAATATAATATAACTTAATATGTTAACTAAAAATCATCTAACATAATTTAATTCCGTATAGCATAAAGAATAATGAAACTACTTCATAATTATTAATTAATCTAACCCGTTATCAACCTCGTCCATTTCCATCATAAAATGTAAGAATTAATTTTCTTTAAATTTAAATAAAATATGATCCGAGTTAAAGCTATTTTAGAGCTTTTCACTTAAATATTACACATTTCTGAGAGAGAGAGAGAGAGACAAATTTCTCATTGTTATAAAAAAAAAAACACTTTTTTCGTAAGTTACGAAATCCTTCAAATTTCCTATTTCACATGTTACCTTGTGAACAAGAAGATGAAGATGATGAACTTAAATTAGTTTTTTTAAATTCCTACCTANGAAGATGAAGATGATGAACTTAAATTAGTTTTTTTAAATTCCTACCTACTCACAGTTTTATCTTCATTTATTTTAGGTTCTGTAATTTTCTCCATCACCTAGTGAATTTAAATTAGTAATCAAAAATTAAATAAATCCATACATCAAAATTTTAAAAATAAGATTAAAACTACATTAAAATAAAGAATTATTAAAATTTACTTGATTAATTCCTTCTACTGGAGAGCATCCTTGTATATTCAAATTCTTTCCTACTACAGGTGTTGGAGTATTACTTTTTGCTGCAAAAAAATAAAAAAATAAAAAAACATAAATATTTTCATTTAGATTAAAGATTACTTTTCAATTTTCAATTTTAAAATCTTAATTTACCCAGTGTAACTTGTGGAATTAAATTAATATTTTGACCACGTATAGTCCCATGACCAATAATTTCAGTAACACAATTAACATTTGAAGATATTGGTATTGGATTTGATAATTTTGGAGTTGGAATAGGATCATCATCAACTAAATCAATTAATTCTATTTCTTCTTCTTCTTCATCACCTTGCTCATCACCTTGAGACTCTTCTTCTTCTTGTATATCTTCATCTTCAAATTGATCTTCATCATCATCACCTTCTTCAAATTCATCTTCATCTAAATCAATTTTTCTTGATTCTGTTTCTTGAATATTAGATTCATATGTAGTTCGTCTATTAGCTAATAGTACTTGATTTAGGATTGATCTTTCTGTTCCTTCATGTCTATGTCCACTTAGATTCACACTCCTTATACTTTCTATTGTTCTTGTATTTTCTAAAGATAAAGTATTTCCCATTGTTACAGAAATAACAGTTTTTTGTGTTGTCAGATTTTTATATGATGATGGAATTTCTCCAATTGGATGATTTCCTGATACAGAACTACTCATTTCAATTATATCTTCTTCTATTGTCTCTGGTGGAGGAGAATTGTCAATTACTTCATCAGAGAGTAGGGAAGTATTTATTTCACTTTCAGTTCCAGTATCAGTTGAAATTGAGTTTCCACTGTTATTTTCAAGTAAATTATTTCCACCAATAGTAGTAGTATTTTCATTCCTACTTGATTGTGAAGCAGGAATTATTGTTATTGTAGATACCCCACTCACTTCATCTCTATTTCCTAAGTTTCCTCTTCCTATTATTTCAGGTCGATCTAGAATTTTGTCAAAAAAAANACTCACTTCATCTCTATTTCCTAAGTTTCCTCTTCCTATTATTTCAGGTCGATCTAGAATTTTGTCAAAAAAAATTAATTAATATTATTATTTAATATAATTTCATTTCTTAATGGTTATTTTTACTTGTATTGAAACCNTCTAGAATTTTGTCAAAAAAAAATTAATTAATATTATTATTTAATATAATTTCATTTCTTAATGGTTATTTTTACTTGTATTGAAACCAACTGGACGGATTGCCATCATTGGTTTATTAGGACTTTGAATCGTAGTTGAATGACTTGTACTTGTACTAATATGTGGATTTTTTTCCATTGTAATTGCAACTGAATTTCCGGCTGTTGTGGTCATATTTTTACTTTTCATTACAGTTGGTGTCATTGAGGCAGCTGTGGACGTTATAATTGTTGTAGAAGGTGTCAACATTTTTCCAGTTGTTGTTTGAATTATAGCTCGAACTGGTGTACCTGTCAAGCTTGTTTGATTCATAACTTGAGGACCTTTGACATAATAATATTCAAGTAAGTTTTAGTTAGTCTTCCTTAGCATAGTAACATAGGTTTTAGATTATACAAACTTACCACCTAGTATCCTAGCACCCTGAAGTAATTGAGAAACAGGGGATGACATCAATTGATTCTTCTTAAGATCAAAAATCACCAAATTACTCTGTAATTAAAATAGATGTAAATTTTTAATCATAAAATTCAAATAATTTATAAAAATTTGTAAAAAAAAAATTAAACTTTACGTTGTTTGCTCTTCGAAGAATCACTGCTTTCGCTGGACCTTTGACCTATTAGAAAAAATTAAATTACTATTATTAACTTTTAATTAATGAAAACAGGAAGTTGAACTTACCACTGACCCCGGTTGGGGAGTAGATGAAGTAGGTCTCTCAGTTTGTCCAGGTGCATTCATATTTGGATTTTTTTGAACCAGTATGATATTGGAACTTGACGGTCGTGTCATACTGAGTGTATTAGATGATGGAATTGGTATATTTGGTTTCCCTAAAGATACAATATTTGGGGAAGGATTTACTATATTAAAATTTTGGATTGATACACTCGTTGCTTGAAGGCTAGGTAGTGATGAAGTTGGTGTCAAATTCTGTATTACAGAATTATTCGTATTCACTGTCGCTGGGGTTGTTAGTCCAACTCCTTGTGTTGTCGAAGTTGAACTACTAGTTCCTGATGTTGGTATAACTCCAACAGTTGAATTTCTATGAATTTTGGATGTAGCAAGTATATGAGGTTGAGCTTTTCTTTGGTGAATTACAGGCGTAGTAATTGAATTGGTTTGGGCTGGGAGAGGAAGTGAGCGAACCACAGATGTTAAAACTGGAAGTGCTGTCGATGTCGTTGTCGTTGAAGACACCGGGGGTTTAGATTCATAAGGGAACATACGACTCCTTGGAGCTAATGAAGAAGCCACTGGTAATGAGGAAGCTGTTGCTGTAGTTGCTACCCAAGAAGAGCTAGTTGTAGCTCCTACGGTACTGTGATTACTATTGACTAATCCCATATTGGGATGTTGTGTATGAGCAGTATCTCCTGAATTATTTCCTTCAGAAGAAACAAAATCTGGTTGTGGTGTGTAGGTTGTAGCCGCTGCTAAGTTCTGTGTTCGTTTCTTATGCGTTACAATATTATTGCTGATGGAAGTTGACAGAGGGGTTCTATAGTGATGTGGTGTTGCCTTTGGATTGGTAAAATTTTGAGCCTCATGTGGAACACGATGTGATACATGTGGAGAGTAATTTACAATTGGTTTTTGATTTTGTGTAATAGTTATATGAGTTTTGGCCATTCCCATAGGATTAATTATTTTTGGAGGTGTATTTGGAGGTAGAGATACCGAAGGCGTTCGTACTATAACTGAATTAGTAGGAATTGACGGAGGTGGTAATGTCCCAAGGGGAGGAGTTGGACGTGTAAGGTTGGATTCATTATATCCTACAAAATTTGGAGTATTTCTAGTACCAAAAGATTCATGTTGATCTTGAATTATAACTGTATGTTTTGTTTTTTGTCGGATTTTAGATGAGGGTTCTCCATGATGATAATTTGGCTCTGGGTAATGGGGTCGTATGGGAAAAGAATTGGGATTATACGAATGAGTTTGTCCTGGTGGATGATGACTGTCATAGTTGTAAGAGTCGTAGTATTGGTTAATTCCGTGGTGTTGATCGAAGTTTGAGCTCATTTTCGATTTGTCTCTGTACATAGGAAGTGGTTCTTGACTCATTTTTTGGGTTTCTTTTAGCACTCCTGATGAAGTATCATTACTCATGTTGTTGTCATTCGATAGGGGTTGGAAATTAGGTTTCTTTTTCTTATATGGTGCTCGTTTCTTAATTTCTTCACCATTTCCTTTTATCTTCGGTAATCGTCCCAAATTTTGACTTGGACCTGGTGGGACTGGAATTGATTCATGTGAGAATGGTTCCGGTTGTAGTGGAAATTGAGGAGGGAGTTCCGTTGGCCAAGGTCTTAAATTACTCGTTGATATCCTCCCTCGTCCTCGTCCTCGACCTCTTCCTGCATAAATTGGTAAACTCCTCCCACGAACACGAGATAAACCACGTCCCCTTGTTGGTTTTGTGACCATCTCTTTACGTATTTGTTCCACGGCATCAGCCGCTGAGGCATAAGATGATGAGGAGGAGCCAGAAGAAATTGAAGACTCTCTTTTGGATTTATCTTCCTCAGGAGGTTGAGAGATTCGTTTTTTTCTACCTGGTTTAGCTCTTGCTTTTAATTTTTTGGCTTCTTCAGCTTCCTTCAATCGTTCTACTCTACGTTGAACTCTTTCTATATCTGAAGTACTTGTAAAAGAAAGACGAGAGCTAATATCATCCGCTACATTCTTTTTCCGAACTTCATCAGACGGTAAATTCGTTATATCGGGAGAAACACTGGTTTGATTATCATGATCTCTTGAAACTTTTCGCTTGCGTTTTCTTGTATTCTCAGAAGCAGTCGACTCATCATCTTTAATTTCTGCATTACTGGAATATGTCAATGGGAATAACTCAGGTTTGAGCATCCCACTTACAAGTAAATGCTCCTTTAATGCTGGATAGGGTACGAGAGCTTTGGGTTTGACATCAATTACAATGGGTTCTTCAACTCTCAGTTTTTCCTCTTCCTTGTCGATAACTATCTTTGGTGGTAGGACTACATCTTCATTATCCTGCTCTGCACCAACGAGTTTGAGACGGAATTCTATGACCTTCCGCACAATTTCTTCGTCCGATAGAACTGGTGTGATGTATTGAATAGGAGGAGCTACTTCGTAACCTTGTTCTGTCCATTCTAATGATGTAAATTTTCCAGAGATACTAGAAATAAAAAAAAATAATGAATTTTATTCATTATAATTATACTAGTAATTAGGACTCACAACTAAGCAAAAAATAAATATCTCAACTTACGTATCCGCTATTGTAATCAGTTTATCATCCGCTGCTATCCTTCGTATTTCTGCCTGATGTCTTGAATCAGGTATATTGAAACACTTTTTAATAAATTCAATTAAATCTTTTTTAGGCTGATCCAATCCTCCGGAAGCTCGAAAAGCCATCATGCACTGGCAATACGCTGACAATTCTGAAATAAATCAAACCAAAATTAGTAAAAGCGCTTCAATATGTTAGGCATGGCATACTCTGTATATATCAACAAGACATTAGAACAAACCCCAGCTACAAACCAGGCACACCTTTATGCAATATCTCAGGCCAATTTAACTACAAAAAAAAAAAAAAAAAAATTGATCGTAAGAATAACCTGATGACTAAGACTGAAAGACAAACTGTTGGCTACATAGATTAAGTTTATGATACGGCATTTAGAAGAGGTGTCCCTTAACTCGCTAAAATGACAATTTAAAATGAAATAACACATGAAAAAGTTTTATCCTAATTATGACCAACGCCTTCAAAAGCACTGGCTAGTGGTTTACATCATCATAGCGATAGGGCCCTGAGCGGTTTGACGATTTCTAGAAGAAAAAAACTTGCTCCATTTTGCACATGTTCATTTTTGTTTGATTTGGACTTTACCTGAGTATCGGAATGTCATAAAATGAACTTACCTAACGACCTTAGATGACGGACACATTCATCCTTAAATTCTCCCTTTCGCAAGATACGACCAATATGATCAGTCTCCATCTTGTCAGCCAAGGAGAAGGAAGCTTCTGGATAAGTAATAAAATTCTCTAATTATATTTTGATTATTTCAACTGTTAAATTTTGGTAGTTGAGGTAGGAAAATTTTCTGAACCGTGGAGAGATGTAACACCTTTGATTTCCCATGCTTACATTGCATTCCTCTCCTTAAAATTGGATATAAATCACGATATTTCGGTACCAAACGAATTCCCAAGACTCAAATAAGTAAGTTATCAATTAAAAATTGAAAATTTTAACCTTATTAACACACTTTAAATAGAGTCTGACTACAAAAGTCATAGATGACATTCAAGTCGGGATCAGTAGATGGGCATGGTAAAAATAGTATTTACATAATAGGATTTTATTACTCTCGCTTAGTGTTCCACATGGCTCTGGCTCATAAGCTGGCTCAATGGCTCTGGCTCTGGCTCAATGGCTCTGGCTCTGGCTCAATGGCTCTGGCTCTGCCTCAATGGCTCTGGCTCTGGCTCTGGCTCGAGCTGGCTCACAAAAATTTCTGAGCCAGAGCCAGTGCATGGCTCTGGCTCGTGTAGTAATTTTGAGCCAGAGCCATGGCTCATGAGTCAGCTCAACGAAACTTGTGAGCCATGGCTCAATGGCTCAACTTTTCCCCTAAATTCTTCCACTTTTTGTCTAATTATTAATTTTTTTTTTTCAAATCACCACTTTTTTTTTTAATTTTTGGAATTTTTGGTAACTGAAAGTCAATTTGCCTTTAGCCAGTTCATAATTATGACTTATGTTGGCTTATTCACACTAGGTCATTCTCACTTTTAGCAAAATGTGCATATTAAAGAGAAAACAAAATTTTTTATGTTGAGCCATGAGCCATGGCTCTGGCTCATGAGCCAGCTCAACAAAAGTGCGGAGCCAGAGCCATGGCTCATGAGCTGGCTCACTGCTCGGGTGAATCATGAGCCATTGGTCATTGAGCCAGTGGCTCTGGCTCACGCCAAAAGCTGAGCCATGCGTAACACTACTCTCGCTCACAAAGAAAAAAGCACAGCTAACTCAATGATGAACTCGCTCAGGATTGCTTGATTGTATTAATATATTTATTCCATATTTGTACAGAAATAATAACCGCAATTTTAATCTACCGTGTAAAGTCAGTTGAGGTCTGGCGATGAAATTTAATAAGATTTCTTGCTTTTTGTCTCCTTTAACAGTTTGGAATTTATTTTAAACTTAAACTAAAGTTGTTAGGTTTTATTTTGTGATAAGTAATTAGGACTATTATTTCTCAGTTATTCTTGGTCCTNAGCTCAACGAAACTTGTGAGCCATGGCTCAATGGCTCAACTTTTCCCCTAAATTCTTCCACTTTTTGTCTAATTGTTAATTTTTTTTTTTCAAATCACCACTTTATTTTTAATTTTTGGAATTTTTGGTAACTGAAAGTCAATTTGCCTTTAGCCAGTTCATAATTATGACTTATGTTGGCTTATTCCCACTAGGTCATTCTCACTTTTAGCAAAATGTGCATATTAAAGAGAAAACAAAATTTTTTATGTTGAGCCATGAGCCATGGCTCTGGCTCATGAGCCAGCTCAACAAAAGTGCGGAGCCAGAGCCATGGCTCATGAGCTGGCTCACTGCTCGGGTGAACCATGAGCCATGGCTCATTGAGCCAGTGGCTCTGGCTCACGCCAAAAGCTGAGCGATGCGTAACACTACTCTCGCTCACAAAGAAAAAAGCACAGCTAACTCAATGATAAACTCGCTCAGGATTGCTTGATTGTATTAATATATTTATTCCAGATTTGTACAGAAATAATAACCGCAATTTTAATCTACCGTGTAAAGTCAGTTGAGGTCTGGCGATGAAATTTAATAAGATTTCTTGCGTTTTGTCTCCTTTAACAGTTTGGAATTTATTTTAAATTTAAACTAAAGTTGTTAGGTTTTATTTTGTGATAAGTAATTAGGACTATTATTTCTCAGTTATTCTTGGTCCTATTATTTATTGGAGTAGAGTTATAGGAAATACTCTTGAGAGAGATTGAGTCAAGTATTTCACCTGTAGTAGTGTTAGTTATGACTCCGAATCCGGAGTCGGAGTCAGAGTCGACTCTCGACTCCGACTATGGAGGAGCTACTGGATTGCAAACAGTCACAATACTTTTCGATTTTTTAAACTTATCTGGTTGTGTCGACCGTAATTGATATTCAAAATCAATTAAAATTAAAATTCATTTTGGCAGATTTAAATATTCAAATATTATTCGAATTTCATTGAGCCATTAATAATAGTGTCACTGTAAAATAAAGAAACAAAAATAAAAAATAAAAATTTTTTTTATGTTAGTGCCCATATAGTTGTGAGTAAGTGGGTCAGTGATGCAGTCGTAGAACAACCGTTGAAGCTTCTTTACGAATTTGAATTTGGTACCAATTTTGAAGCGGGAGTAGACTCAAATCAAAATTTGAAAGAAAACTCTATACACAAAGAGACAATTGGGACAAATTTTTATTACAATTTCAAAATTTGATATACTTTACTAAAAATTTTTTAGAAAATTTGTAGGTATCCATTTTGCGGATTATTCAAGGTAAGATAATTGATTAATTTAATTCATTTGAGCTGAAAATCATGATATTAAACCACAGTAGTAGTTGCCAGTAATCTTGTTAAACCACAACCTCATTGTGGTGGTCTGGTGACCCTACGAAAAATTAGGCAAACGAAAACGTAACATTAGACTTATAATACTTTTAAGGTAGGTAACATACTTTAGGTAAAGGAAGAAAAGGAAACGAAACAATACGGAAATCATTCATCTAAGGTATCTTTGTACTAATTTATCGAGTTACTAATTTATTGTAACTATTTGTAAGTACGAAGAACCAAAGGCGAGATTACAAAGTGAAAACTACGGCAATGATTAATTGAAAATCATCATTTATTAGATAAGGATAAGGTGGATTCAAATTAATTATTAATCAATCAGAGATGAGATGAGTCTTAATTTTGTGGTAANTTAGATAAGGATAAGGTGGATTCAAATTAATTATTAATCAATCAGAGATGAGATGAGTCTTAATTTTGTGGTAAGAAAAGTAATAATTTTATGAAATTAGAAGTTAAGAACAGCTGAGGTTACACTTGTTATTATTTATAATTATACTGTACTATAACTTATAAATTTGATTTTTCAGTTTCATCGGAATCTATACTGTCTTCATCAGAATTTTCCTGCCCTGCTAAATTCTTCTCAAATCTTGCCAAAGCCCTTGCGACAGAATTATCCAAAACTTCACAGAGAAAGTTTTGAATCTGAGAACATGGTGCACCTTTAAAAAAGAATGTGTTGAGACGAATGGAATATGACAGTTTGAGACAACCTGGAGCATTGCTACTGTTGTCATTTTCATTCCAATATCGCTTGTCTAGATCAATCTGTTGACCAGATTCTGACCATATCCAAATTAAACCAGGATTAAGACCGCCAGTCCAGAAGTCAGTAGCTACATTTCTGAAAGGATACGTTAGATATAAAGGTAAGGCAATAGGTACATAACCCAAAAAAAAAACACTCACGACTCACCTAGTGCTTGAATATTTTCCCAAATAGGTGGAGATACGGTGGAAGTCTGAANAAAAAAAAACACTCACGACTCACCTAGTGCTTGAATATTTTCCCAAATAGGTGGAGATACGGTGGAAGTCTGAATAACTCAGCATCTCAGCAAGTCTACCACCCAATTTCCCACATTCTCCAGCAGCAGTTTTCCAATCATACACAGAAGGAGACTTTGTAAAGGAACTGACATGGTAACACTTCCCTTTGATCCCGTCAATTTTGACAAAGTCAACTGGACAACTTCCTTAAAATAGAATAGAATATTTACTCTAAATTTAATAAGAATTTGTGGTCGTGTTTTTTTTTTACCTCTTTCTGATTCTTGTTTCTCAGGTTTGTCTTTTCCTGTGAGGAAATGGACGATACTTTCTAACGTTTTGACTCTGGAGTCCAGTGCATCCATGCGCCCTACTAACTTCTCCATCGCACTTAAAAGTTGCATGTCAATTGGAGAAATTGAAGGATGATGTTCAACAGATTGAGTATTTCCGCTTCCTTGTGACGTTAAGTCACCGTATCCACCTTGGCCATAGGAAGGTCTCGGTCTTGGTCTCGAAGACCCTGTAAGTATCTTGGTTGTTTTATTTGACCCATAAATGTCTGATTCTTCAGTACTTCGACTCCCATTAGTGTTTTGTTCATCACCATTATGGTCATACCCGAGTACACCCTGAGTCAGTATTCGTAGTTGCGACTGTGACATGCACTGTACTGACTGAGTCGTATATGCAATTGTAATAACTAAAAGAAACGCTGCTGCGTTGATGTAATTTAATCTCAAAATCATATTGACAAATATCAAACTTTGGGAAAATTTTTGAAACTTTTTAAAAATAACGAAGATGTGGTAGAAAAATTTAAACTAAAATCCTTTTGAGGTATCCTCAACCCTATTTATGCCAAAAGTTGAAGACCTGATTGAAAATTCGAATCACAACTCACACCTTCNTGAGGTATCCTCAACCCTATTTATGCCAAAAGTTGAAGACCTGATTGAAAATTCGAATCACAACTCACACCTTCACCGTCATCCTCTTCATTATTGACAAAGACAATAGAGTTCCGTTTCGTTCTATTCTTTACTAATGGTTAGGCTATGAGCTAATGGACTCACTTTTATGAATCTTTCTCCNCTTCACCGTCATCCTCTTCATTATTGACAAAGACAATAAAGTTCCGTTTCGTTCTATTCTTTACTAATGGTTAGGCTATGAGCTAATGGACTCACTTTTATGAATCTTTCTCCTTCCCAACTTCATTAGTCAAAAGAAATCCCAATTAACATCATTTTTTTTTGTACCTATCGATAGGTATCCTCAACAATATGAATATTACAGACCTGACCTGATAACTAATCAGATTTCGAGAATGATAATTTATGAGATGAATAATTATTTTTATTAACCATCTTTTCCAGCTCTGCTCTGATTCACCTGTTTCGTCAAAAAAAAAGCAATTTTTCATTTTTATTCAAATCAGCAGGTATAGTAGTAACTGATGTATCGTTTAAGTCTATTGCGAACAAACCGGAAAAATCATTATGAATAACAAATTGACTCCATTGTGTTATTAACAATGGGAGTTATTCTCCTCTGTCATAAATTGTAACAGAATTTTTACTCGTTTTTAAACTAGAAATTCTTAACAATGTAGATCATATGAAATACTTTTGAGCTCATCCGTTTTTTACTCTTTCTGAGATTTACCACGGTAGGGAATTTTTTTTTTTGNGGGGGGGGGGGGGGGGGATTTTTTTTGATTAATTTGGATTCGAAGGGCTCTTACTACTACTAAACTCCATTCGAGCTGCCAGTGCTTTTAGAGGGTTTTTATATTTACTGCCACTCGACTTTCGACGTAATATTCGTATATCTTTTTTCATAACCAATGGATCACCTTGTCGTTCGATGGCACTAAAGTCATCGATTACGTCGTAATTTTTTTCATTTTTAATTTCAGCGTCAGGGAGAACTGTATGAAAATTTTCCGTCGGAGAATTTGGTAATGTGTCACTAGATGAGATTTTATCCAAGCCCAACAATAGTTGTTTTCGTGATAACTTTTTTCNAACAATAGTTGTTTTCGTGATAACTTTTTTCTAGATGGTGGAGGTGGATTCATTATACAGTTGACACTTCTTGATTTGGATGGTATTCTAGTAGGGTTAGGAAGGTCATTGATTTGATCATCCGAAGAACTAAGGGCAGTTAGTATCGGGAGTAAATTTGATGTAGACGTCTTTATTGAACGTGTTACTGAAATCGGTGCACTGGATACCTAAGTCATATCAAAATCAATAATTATAAGTTATTATTAATAAATTTTGANCTAGATGGTGGAGGTGGATTCATTATACAGTTGACACTTCTTGATTTGGATGGTATTCTAGTAGGGTTAGGAAGATCATTGATTTGATCATCCGAAGAACTAAGGGCAGTTAGTATCGGGAGTAAATTTGATGTAGACGTCTTTATTGAACGTGTCACTGAAATCGGTGCACTGGATACCTAAGTCATATCAAAATCAATAATTATAAGTTATTATTAATAAATTTTGANCACTGAAATCGGTGCACTGGATACCTAAGTCATATCAAAATCAATAATTATAAGTTATTATTAATAAATTTTGACTTTTGACTGTGTAGTCTTTACTTTTATAAAATTTGTTTCCTTGCGTGAAACTCCAATAACTTCAGGTAGTTCTGTTGCAGTAGACCAATTGGTGATGTTATCATCCAATCCTGAGCTTCCATATTTGCGCCAAGTTTCTCGTGATAGAAAACTCTGTTGAATGTTTGGTGACTTCCAAGGTTTTTTCCGTGCTCTGTTAATTCCAATCAGGCTTTAGTTAGATTATTAGAGTTTCGTATTATATATATATTTTCTAATAATTAGAAATTAGGAAGTATAACTTACAGCGGTGAATTTTCATAGGATTTTGAAATGATTTCAGCAACTTCCATTCCTCCTGATGAAACTTCTCCATCTTCTGATAATCCATCGTTGTCTACTGTATGAGGAATGAACATTGATTTTATCCGATTATTCCGAACCATTGGGATAGGATTCGATGAATCGATAGGAGTATGTTGGGCTGTAATTGTTGAGAAATCATTGGTAGAATGATTTCGAAATAGAGGAAAGGAAGTGAAATTGTCGTAATTTGTTTCAATGTCGGGAACTTCTTGATAATTATGTGCTAAACTATTGCTTGAACCTGATGTTCTCAAAACTTTCGATGGAATTAATCCCGATTGACATAATAAAGCAGCTGCAGGATTGACATGTACTATTCCTGAAACTGAAGAAAATTTATTGAACATATGAACTCTGTCTCTTAGGCTCAATCTTGAAGGCTCCAAATTTCCTTCTTGTCCTGATGATAGTCCTTTGATTACTTCCGCTTCCTCCAATTTTTCACTATCGTCTATTTCTAAAAAAAAAAAAAAAAACCAAGGAGCATAAATAATGAATTNTCCTTCTTGTCCTGATGATAGTCCTTTGATTACTTCCGCTTCCTCCAATTTTTCACTATCGTCTATTTCTAAAAAAAAAAAAACCAAGGAGCATAAATAATGAATTAAATGGTATATTTTTGTACTTAGGTTTTTTTTTTAATTTAAATTTTTGAGTTTTAACTTTTAAGTTACCTCCATTGGACGACTTTTGTCGACTTTCAGGATTTGGTTCAAGTGGAGTCGTGGCCGTTGCCACTATTTTACTATTTGAAGTAGTCAGAATATCTTCGGTAGTAATTGATTTTGTGATATTTTTTCCCCGTTCATCGACTTTCGTTTGTGATTGGTTAGCATTGTTCTCTAGATTCCTCCATTTACTGAATCGTTGACTATGTTCTAATTTCATAAAATGAGTTGCCTTTTGGGCAACATTCATAGCCAAAATTGGTTCTGCTTCTGTTTCTATTACTTGTTGTGCTGGTTCAACTACTTGAACTTGCTTCTCAACTACTACTGGTGGATTTGGACTAACTTTTTCTAAAAATTTTCTCAAGAATGAAGGTTGATTTGAAGATATTCTCGACCAATAGGATGGAGAGGATGTATTTGCTGTAGAAGCACTTTTTTTAATTCCTCTTGTAGAATTTTCATCTGATTTGTCAATAACTGTACTTGACACTCCCTTATTGAGAATAAGACGTCGGAGTCCATTGATTCCTTCAACATCTGAAAGTGATTCCTTTTTCTGTTCCTGTGAAATTGGTAAATGTTCCTTAGGAACAATGGTTGAGAACTTTGATGGCTCAGGATCTGCAGGAGTGTATTGATTTTTGAGGTGTCCAATTTCAAATCGACCGATAATTGGTTGTGGAGTCAGATCTTTCCAACTAGGTAAACATGTCTTCGAAATTCCACAACTACTTTTTTTGTTTGATTTTACAAAGGTAGAGTTTCCACTTTGAGTATGGACAGGAGATCTCTTAGTTTCATTCAGTTTTTCTGAAATTTTTTTTGAAATTTCGGTATTATCTGGCTACAAATTGATTGTAAAATTTAGAAATGTAAAAATTGTATTAGTCGAACTTACTCCAAAGGTTCTAACCCTACATCAAAAAGCCATTCAAGTTAAAAGTTAGAAATTACCTGAATGATTTTGTTGCACTCTTTGAATCTTTTTTTTTTTTTTTGTTAATTTTCATTAAGCAGGGTAGTCTCAGACGGGTTTATTAAAGGCAAATTTTTAGTTATGTTTTTTTTTGTGTTGGATATAATATGGAAGCTTTTTAGTAAAATTTGAAATTTTGATGATGGTGCTCATGTTGACCTCTGACTCGAACCTTGACCTGCTACAGAGACACACGACACGCCGACACTACCAACCTGTGAGCAAAAGACAAGGACAAAAAAAAATACACTCCTCAATCTCATAATTAGACATAATTGAACTACTTAATATTTTCATTCCAAAGCTTCATTGTTACATAATTGCAAAAAAAAAAAAATTTTTTTTTTCAAAAATTTCCAAATTTCCAAATTTTTGCAAGTACTAGAAAAGTGAAAACTCATCGTTTGGACATGCAAGTAAGACAAGGATAACACTCATACTGGTCAAAAATACTTGATGGGATTTCGAAAGCTCGTAATACAAAAAAAANAAATTTCCAAATTTCCAAATTTTTGCAAGTACTAGAAAAGTGAAAACTCATCGTTTGGACATGCAAGTAAGACAACGATAACACTCATACTGGTCAAAAATACTTGATGGGATTTCAAAAGCTCGTAGTACAAAAAAAATTTTTTGACATTAATTTATATGGAGTGAAATCATGATAAAATTGAACATTACTGATGTGTAATAATTTTCATAATTTCAATCCATTTCTTTAATAATTTAATTTAAAAATAATAAAAACTAAACAATTCCGTCTCTTTGTTTATCTTGACGAGAAATCAGTTTCCATTGTCTTTCTCTCAAAAATTTTATAATTTTTTTTTTTCAAATCCAAAAGATTGCATGTTTAATTTGAAAAGCTATGCAAAAGGTGCGTGGTAGCGTGCAATAATAAATAAACAAAAAAAAATTTTTGAAGCCCACACAATGAAATTTGGAATTTTATCTAATCAATCGAGTTTAGGTCATTCTATATAAGTAATACTATCATTATTTACTAATGAATGGCAATTCGTTAGAGGCAACGAAAAAAAAATAATAATAACACTTAATTACACTTTAATATATTAATAGAATTATAGACTATTAAGTTTAANTAGGTCATTCTATATAAGTAATACTATCATTATTTACTAATGAATGGCAATTCGTTAGAGGCAACGAAAAAAAAAATAATAATAACACTTAATTACACTTTAATATATTAATAGAATTATAGACTATTAAGTTTAATTTTTTTTTTATAGTCTCTCGTCTTGGTCTAACTAAACATCACTACATTCTTTTTTTCTAATCTGACTTTATTATNTTTTTTTTTATAGTCTCTCGTCTTGGTCTAACTAAACATCACTACATTCTTTTTTTCTAATCTGACTTTATTATTCCCATTTCTGCTTCTGTAAAATAAAGATTTAATTAGATTAGGCACACGAAATGGATTTTATAAGGGTTGAATTAAAGCATGGAATTTAAATTTTTCATATCAAATTAAGTTTTGGCAAGAGGTCAGTAGCAAGCAGTCACTACGCACTATGACTATACAGAAGGTCAGGGTTTAGGTTGATTTTTGGTAATGATATTATATTATTTTTTTTGTCAATTATTATACTCTTCCCAAGGTCAAATATTTAGTTGGAGAGGTCAATGAAGTCAATAATTGTAAGGTCGAATTTGGTTCCGTAGTGTGGTTGGTTTTTTTTTTTTTTTTTTTTTTTTTTTTTGAAAAAGTCAAAAATTCTATTCGTTAGTAACTGTTATTGAAATGTTAGGTTTCAGTTTTCGAAGTTTGGTATGATTCCAATAATTTCAGGATCATTGGTTTCTCTAGTCCTGTTTTTTTTTCTCTAAAGCTTGATTTTCTAAAAATATAATTTTAGGTTCCACATGGAAAGTGTTCTATTTTGATTTTGTCATTCATCTTCTCTGAAAGAGGGTTTTAATTTTTTTTTTCTTCTCTGAACAAGAATTAAAATATCCATAATTCAATGTTGATAGAGTGTTAAAAATTAAAATTAAAACCTGCGTAGACGTATGAAGGACTTGAGGTTAAAATTAACAAGGCGGAAGAGTGACATGAGACTTTTTTTTTTGGGACTGGGACTAATCAGAGACTGTCTAAACCTCAAACGTTGAAAGAGACAAATGATTTTTTTTTTTTATAAAAACTTGAGCTGAATAACTAACAACAACGATTAAAATCACATCATAAAGTGCAATGGACGCTTATTTTTAGCCTAGAGCATTAAACCGCTTACACTCAAAAAATATAATTTCCCTTGTTGGCCTTCTCGATGTTATTTGTAGGTATTTATGTTTATAAAGAGGAACAGCGGTATAGTAGTTACATCACGAAAAGCTACTAGCCAAAAAAATTAAGACAGCTAAAATAATTCCAAAAATTAGAATAAGCTCAGAGTGAGTCACAGCTTGTGTAAAAGCGAGCAGGTAACATGCAACGGAAAAAAGTTCATTCCAACGACCATCAAAACACTGCCAAGTCTCACCTTCGGGTCGTTTCTTTAAAATTCCACGAGGTTGTTGTGATGGAACTGGGTTTGATTCCACTGGGGAATTAGGGGGACGAGGTAGGTAATGTAACTGTGGTAGTTCTGATTGGTCCTTTTCATCTTCAGAATCAAAATGTAAGTCTTGATTTGATGGATTAAGAACACTTGGTGGGTCTGAGACACATTGGGTGTGAACCTTGGCGTTGGACTCACAAGTTTCACTTTTTTTGAAGGTTGTGATTGGTTGATCTGTTGGCTGGGGTGATGAGGATGACTCAAGTTGTGCAATGGCTGCTTGCCATTTAGATTCCTTTTCTAACGAGGCAGAAAGTTTGAGAGAGCGTTTCTTTCGATGATGATGAGTTGATGGGATTGGTTCTGGAGAAGTATTTTCATATGTTGGATTTCCACAAGTGTGAGCTTCTTTGACGAGTGCGTCAATAAGATCATTGAGCTCTTTCTCACTTTTTCTAAATGGTAGGGATTCATTATTAGTTCCAGAAAAACCATCGAGACTAATCTGCTTAATTCGTCTTGGAGGAGGGAGTGGTGTAAAAATAATTTTTTTAGGAGTTCCTGCAATAGCTTCATATGCTGAATTAAAGGATTCATATTGTTTTGGTACATCAGACCAACTTCGTCTCTTAACTTCTTCTGATTGACTGATAAGACTAGGTGACTTTGGGTCAACATAGCTTCCTCTTCGATCTTTTTGTCCAGTGAGAAGTCTAGGAACACTTATAAATGAATTACTACTCATTTCAACATCTTCAGAAATCTG
The DNA here is from genome assembly GCA_002738285.1 of Holacanthella duospinosa. Lineage (NCBI taxonomy): Eukaryota > Metazoa > Arthropoda > Collembola > Poduromorpha > Neanuridae > Holacanthella > Holacanthella duospinosa. Next base: position 1,564,085 of record NIPM01000004.1, on the reverse strand, counting down.
TTCCATTACTGTAAGTGGTGAGGAAGGCGGTGGTGTGGTTGCAGAAGCATCAAGAAAAACATCATTGTCTTCTTCTGAAATTATTGGAGATGTTATGGTGACATATTCTTGATTGGGTTGTAACGAGTCTTGTTGTTGTTCCAGTTCATTATCATTTTCATAACTCTGAAGGATAATGTCTGTCCAAGGTCGTCGTGGTGCATTTGGATCTGGTGATATTCTCTGATCTAATTGACTTACTTGACCTACTGGTGACTTATTTGGTTTAATTAATTTGAATTTTTTTTTAATTGTTGAATTTGGTGATGCTGGACGATAGAAGGGATAGGAAGTTCCAAATTCTTCTAAATTAGCTTGTTCCACCCAACTTGGTTCCAAGTATGTACTAGCTCTGGCAGGTGTTAATGATCTTGAAGATCTAACTATACCATTTAAATCTGTAAATGAATTCCATTTTCCAATTTCCTCTCGAAGAGATGAAGGCATTGGTGGATTAATTAGATGTGATATATTTGCTGATAGTGATCTTATGGCACGTAATTTTTTACCACTACCATTGAGAGTATCTGGTTGGATATTGTAGGTAAAAATGGAGTCTGAACTACCAGCAACTGATGATCCTCGGAGAGGACTAAATAATCTTGGTGTCCAATCCTTACTAAGATTATTTTCTTGATTCAGATCTTTTCTTAAAGTTCGAAAGGCTTGATCATCTTTGACTAAATCTGGATTTTTGACATGACGAAAGAGTGGTCTAAATTTTTCAATTGGGATTGCATGGAGATAGTCACTTGGTGGTGCTTTTGTAATTGGTCCTAATGGAACACCAAAAAGTGGTTGAGGTTCTTCTATTATTCTAATTGAATTTGCACGACGGTAGTTACGTACAGCGACATCATCAGTTGTTAAATCTGGATCATTGGGATGATGAATATAATTGGGTGTAAGTGGTATTTCACCAGGACATGGAGAAACAGGTGGTGAAAAAGCTGGAGAAAGCATAAGATAGGAACCACTTTGACTTACAACTTCTCTAGGATCATTGACTTTAGGTGTTTCTTTAGTATCATATTTTCGTTTTGCCATATCATCATTAATCAAATCAGGGATACCTGATCGACGAAGTGGTGGAGCCCTTGCTCGTTTTCTAGAATTATCAGTACTTCCACTTCCTGATGTTGTAGCTATTGATTCCAATGAACCTGATCCTAAAGGTGAAAAATGAAAGAAACGAGCTGAAGTAAATGATAAAGGATCTTTTCCACGAAGTTGTTGATGAACAGTTGGAAGATCCCTTCGTTCAGCTCTATCCAAAAGATCTTCATCAGAGAGACGAAGACTTTTGTACATATCTTCTAATTCATTAAGAGCATCTTCCAAATTTTTTCCAGGACTTTTTCCATTCTGTGCAACAATAATTGGTTGTGGAGTTGTACTTTTTGATTGATTTTGTTCTGGTGAGGCAGAATAACGTTTGACATTGAGTCTCTCACAAGCAGATTTGGGGTCAAGCTCCTTTGATGTTTGACTGAGGGAGGAGATTTTGAACTCTGGTGATTTTATCTTGCGGAGTTTGATTGAATTCTTTGATGAAAGACTGGTATTGTTGTTATTTTTAGAAAAAATATTCGGACTTGGAGTTTCAGCTGAGAAACTGCTTAGTGAACTGATTGACTCATTCGAGCGGAGAATCCCAGGAAGATTCTTCAAGTGTTTTGGCACAGAAAGTGGTGAACTGTCAGCAGATCGGATACGTACCCGATTCATAAGGGCATGGGCTTGGGATTGACTACTGGTTGTGGAATTTGAAGGAATTGAGTACCCAAATTTACCAAGATTTGTCACTTCTTTCTTTCGCCAAAATTCAGAAGCACCGGGATTTTGAATTGGAGATGAATGAAATGTAGGACTTGTTGAATTTTCATGTAACTTTCTCACTGGGAATCCCAATTTTGACATAACCATTGGTTGTTGATGACTGGATTTTGAATTTAATTGATGATTTGTTATTTCTGGACGTGAAGTATTAGGTTTGATAATATTTGACATGATTCTTGATGGTGAAGAAATATACCTTGTTGGTTCTACTTCATATGTAAGAATTGATTCCTTATTTTCTGTTGACCAATCATATCGTTTAGGATCATTATCATAATTTCTTATTCCATTTGATTGAAAACGATTGTCATCTATTGGAGTAGTTGTCCTCATATGTCCATTATTCNTAATTGATGATTTGTTATTTCTGGACGTGAAGTATTAGGTTTGATAATATTTGACATGATTCTTGATGGTGAAGCAATATACCTTGTTGGTTCTACTTCATATGTAAGAATTGGTTCCTTATTTTCTGTTGACCAATCATATCGTTTAGGATCATTATGATAATTTCTTATTCCATTTGATTGAAAACGATTGTCATCTATTGGAGTAGTTGTCCTCATATGTCCATTATTCNCATAATTTCTTATTCCATTTGATTGAAAACGATTGTCATCTATTGGAGTAGTTGTCCTCATATGTCCATTATTCATTGGACTATTAGTTCGAAGTGAACTTCTAAAACCTAGACTTATTTGATCACGGTGTGGATAGGATTCAATTTGTGAACAAGAAACAGGACGATAAAAGTTAGCCAAATTTTGTGGTGGATTTGGTTGACCACTGTGATTGTAAAAGTCACGTCGTGGTGGTGGAGGAGGAGTTGATGATGCAGTTGAAAAATTTTGATATGATTTCAAATTAGCATAAATCGGTTCACCGGTTTTTGGATATGAAGAAGAGAGACTAAGAGGGAGTCGGAGTCCTGCTGTGATGACGTTAGTATCTTCTGAAATGGTCTCGGTTGTCTCAATGCTGTAGTTTGGATTTCCATTGAGATCTTTCTGATTGGTTGTGGGCAGTCGTTTAGGCAATTTGACAACTACTGGTTTCTCATCGTCATGAATGGTTTCTTGGGTATAGACAATCCTGGCTTCCCATCTGGGGGATGGAGGTATTCCAGTTTTTGGCCCTTTAGATACACCTACGTTGAGATTTGGACTAGAATTTGAAACTCGATGAGGCAATTGTGGAGATTTGGATCCATTATTATGAGGTATTGGACCAACTAAACCCTTTGACCTTCGATTTCCACGAAGTGACAAAGAGGAATGTGAACCATGACCATTATTATTTGATCCAAGTTCATCTTCAGCCTCTTCTCCTGAGGAACTATAAACCAATATACTTTCTCGACGAGCTTCTGCTCGAGCTTTGACCGCTTCCTTTGCTGCAGCTCTTGAACCACGAGAAAGTGATGAACTTCCTTCCATTGAAAGACTCAAAGAACCACTACTCGAATAATTATTATTTGGACCAAGAAGCATTGGTGGACATTTTTTTGTTGTTTCCCAACTTTGAAATTCAGGAATAGAGCGTCTATATTGTTGTTGTTGAATAGGAGAGGGTACTTTTAAAAATCCTTCAACTGTTTTCGTACCATTTCCACTTGATTTTTTTTTCTTTTTAGATAAACGACGAAGAAAATTATGTCTTGGTTCACTTTCAGGACTGGATTCACTTTCTGGAGAGGCAAGAATTGTTGAAGATCGGTTTGTAGGATCAAATTGAATACTAATAGGAACAGTAGGACTCTTAACTTTTTCTTTACGACGAAAGAGTCCACCAAAAGTCCATTTTTTTGAACCTTCTTTCCCTTCAGCCGTTGTAGGTGAAGACTGATGATTTTGAGGGTAAGTTGGACTATACTGGTGTTGAGGATGGCTTGGCATTTCAAATGATGTCTCTGGTCCTGAGTAATAACGTTGAATGCTATTATTCCTTGGATTTATTACGTCCTTCTGTGAATGAATTGAGAGTTGTGATGGACGTTGGAGTGCTCTGATTGGTCGATTTTGGAGTAGTTGTGACTCATTTTGATTAGTTGGATAATTATTTCGCCAATAGAGACTTTCTTGATGATCAGAGGCTGGAGTATGAAGAAAAGGAACAAAGTTTCGATTGGACTGTGTCAACGGTGGTGGAATTCCATGAGTTGAATACTCTTGTGGGAAGTAATTGTATCTTGTACTTCTTCCCAATGGTTGACTGTGAGGACTCGGAGCCTGTAGAGACACAACATAAAGTTACAATTCTATTACAACTTTTTATTAACAAGTGCTAAAATTAGAAAAATTGTAAAAAAAAAAANCAACATAAAGTTACAATTCTATTACAACTTTTTATTAACAAGTGCTAAAATTAGAAAAATTGTAAAAAAAAAAATTTTTTTTTTTTTGGCAGAACCAAACTTTGGTTGATCTGATCTCAATTTAGTCCTTAGTTACAAAAAAAAAAAAAAAAAGTTTGGTAAAAATTATGTACACCACCTTATAAAATCTTATTCTTAATTCTAACCTCTCGAATTTATGAGTGTTACCTCTCTCTCTCTCTTCGTCACATCAGTTCTCACAACTTTCACCAATTTCTTGATTCATTGTTGCAATTTTTTTTTNCAACATAAAGTTACAATTCTATTACAACTTTTTATTAACAAGTGCTAAAATTAGAAAAATTGTAAAAAAAAAAAAAATTTTTTTTTTTGGCAGAACCAAACTTTGGTTGATCTGATCTCAATTTAGTCCTTAGTTACAAAAAAAAAAAAAAAGTTTGGTAAAAATTATGTACACCACCTTATAAAATCTTATTCTTAATCCTAACCTCTCGAATTTATGAGTGTTACCTCTCTCTCTCTTCGTCACATCAGTTCTCACAACTTTCACCAATTTCTTGATTCATTGTTGCAATTTTTTTTTGTTGCAATGATTTGTGAAATTGAAATAATTTTATACCAATTTTTCCCACAAGCATTTTTTTTTTCTTATTATTAGTGTTACTCAAATAATATTCTGTACTTATCTCCTTGAGCCTCACTCAACTTATGTCTGAGCTCATGAGAACCAAACTTGAAACTGAAGATCTAAAAAATTCCTTCAAATACATAGTATATTGAAAGATTGGATCAGAGACACCGAAAGAAATGGTTAAAACTTAAGCTCCAGCTTATTTCTGCTGGTATGATTTCAGAAGCAAAAAAAAATACAGTTGAAAAAACCAGGCATCAGCAGAACTAGTTGAGTCGTTTCGGTTTTTTTTTTTTTTTTGTGTGTGTGTGTATGTGTGTGTGAAAGGATTAATGTTGGGGTTTGAGGAAAGTGATCTGTATCATTGGACTCATACGTCCCACAATTAACCAAAAAAAAAATCTAGAGATCTCTTTGCTCCATAGGATTATGTAACTTGAGTACGGTATTTGTATTTCCGGTGTACTACAAAAGCTTAATAAGATTCATGTGCTTGAACATCAAAAAAAAAGAAATTCTAGAGTTTGACCTTTAAGGGACTCAATAATTATTTATGAGAGATTCCGTTTTCCGTTTTCTGTTTTCTGTTTTCAGTTTTCGGAAGTGAAAGATAAGCCAGAAACGGTTGAATCTACCGGAAACCATTGTACTTTTGGAGACTTTGGTTATAAATAATGTCTATATTATANGATTAATGTTGGGGTTTGAGGAAAGTGATCTGTATCATTGGACTCATACGTCCCACAATTAACCAAAAAAAAAAAATCTAGAGATCTCTTTGCTCCATAGGATTATGTAACTTGAGTACGGTATTTGTATTTCCGGTATACTACAAAAGCTTAATAAGATTCATGTGCTTGAACATCAAAAAAAAAAAGAAATTCTAGAGTTTGACCTTTAAGGGACTCAATAATTATTTATGAGAGATTCCGTTTTCCGTTTTCTGTTTTCGGTTTTCAGTTTTCGGAAGTGAAAGATAATCCAGAAACGGTTGAATCTACCGGAAACCATTGTACTTTTGGAGACTTTGGTTATAAATAATGTCTATATTATACATAAAGAAAATCATTTGAGTTTGCTTTTAACTTTCCGTGTATTTATCACTGTCTGTATCCTTTTCCGCTTAGACATTTGAGTTAAAAATATTGGTTGAACTAGTCTGTTAGTGATAATTATTAATGATATTGTTAATACTGTCAAATGTTGCTAATTTTGTTAAACATGGGAGGATGATGGTTAGTTAGGTTTTTGCTGCGTACGATGAAATCTCAGTAAGTTGTAGAATATATCTCTCCCTGCGTGTCATTAATTTTATGAGGCGTGTCAAAATAGAAAAGGAAATATGAAGATGACGGCTTGCTGTCGCCATAGTAAACTCTTGTCTATTGGCTCAAAAGCGCTTATTATGAATCTATGAATTTTTGGCACTACTGTACAAATACAAACTCTTACAGTTACAGTACAGTAACTGTGTGTTTAAGTATTTAAATTTTTTTTTTCTTTTTCGGAGTTTATGAAATGTACCCTGGCAAAAATCCAACTGATCTTGACATGACAAGAGGCTCTATAACTTCACTTATTTCAGAATATACTATAAGACAGGAAATAACATTTTGAGTTTTTTNCATGACAAGAGGCTCTATAACTTCACTTATTTCAGAATATACTATAAGACAGGAAATAACATTTTGAGTTTTTTGGAAATTATATACTCTTTCTTACTCTTCATCCATTCAACCCGCAGTTTGTAATTCTATTCTACACTGCCAAAATATTTCTTACTGTAAATTGTAATAATAATAATAATAATAATAAGTNCATGACAAGAGGCTCTATAACTTCACTTATTTCAGAATATACTATAAGACAGGAAATAACATTTTGAGTTTTTTTGGAAATTATATACTCTTTCTTACTCTTCATCCATTCAACCCGCACTTTGTAATTCTATTCTACACTGCCAAAATATTTCTTACTGTAAATTGTAATAATAATAATAATAATAATAAGTTATAAAAGAATGGAAATAATTTCTGCACGTTTTATCATAAGTAATGAGTAGAGTTTAGACTTAAGAGTATGAGAAGAGTAAGTTTTTACCTAAAGGCTAGGAGTAGGACTACTAGGAGTATGAAAAGATGGGACTAAGTATATTGAAAATCGATAACTAACGATTTTATTGAAGTAACTTGTAACTTACGTAGTGGTAGTGATTATCCATATTGATGAAAATTTTTTTTGAAAAGTTGGACTGGACAGGATTATTATACACAGTAGTAGCCAAAGTAAGTTAAATTGAGGAAACTACTGAAATTTTTATGACTATGTTGAGTTAAACTGAAGTGTGTGCAAAAATAATTTCTATCTAGTACCAAGGACTTGGGGTTGGTGTATTTAGAATCTTAAAATTGCGAATGAGATTAGATTGGGAATAACTACTAACTACTAGTACTAAAAGTACTAACTACTAAGTACATAGGAATTTTTGGTTTGAAATTTATCATAAGTACTTTTAGTAATACTGGTTAGTATTTAGTAAGTTACTGGTACTCTACTCTTGTTCTACACTACTGAATGTGACTACTGACTCTAAACCCAATGCAATGCTGACAAATCCCTGTCTGTTTTTTTTTTTTTTTTTTTTTTTTTTTTGATATAAAGAAGTGATGAAGTAATGGGTTTAATAATGGGATGTGATGTCTCATTCAATTGTAAAAATATAAGGATAGTTGGAGTATGTTTATAAATAAAAGTATCGGATATTGGTTTTGATGGTGGTGGTATATTGGTAGAGACAGGGTTAGTGATATGATCGGGGTGGTAGAATGTTCTATGTTTATTTAACTAAATGGGTACATTAAACAGATGGAATAGATTCCTGTTGACGTTTCCGTCAGAGTGGTTTTGAGAATTTAAGTTGGATCCAATTCAACCTTACTAAAAAATAATGGAAGTCACTAATAATATTGTCTTGGGATTATTTTACCCCTTTTTCATTCGATATTCGATACTTTTTTTTNTAATGGAAGTCACTAATAATATTGTCTTGGGATTATTTTACCCCTTTTTCATTCGATATTCGATACTTTTTTTTTTTTTTTTTGTAGTGATTTTGAAATTCTGGTGGATTAATCTCAGACTCAGTCTCTCAGTCACAGTTCACAGAAATGAGAGACAGAAATGAGAAACAGAAAGAAGTANTAATGGAAGTCACTAATAATATTGTCTTGGGATTATTTTACCCCTTTTTCATTCGATATTCGATACTTTTTTTTCTTTTTTTTTTGTAGTGATTTTGAAATTCTGGTGGATTATATTAATCTCAGACTCAGTCTCTCAGTCACAGTTCACAGAAATGAGAGACAGAAATGAGAAACAGAAAGAAGTAGGAAAATGTAAAATGGAAATGCACATAGATTTTAATTTGATTTTGATACTCTCATGAAATTTTAAACTCTTTGAATTTATTACCTGTAAGTAATATTATTATGTTATCTTTTATCTTTGGTAGAATGACAAAGTTTTGAAAGTGTTGAATGAAATTGGATACATTGAAAGGTGTCTTATTAACGCTATTAGACATAGGTAACATATGATGAAATAATTCTTGATGAAATTTTGAAACTTTGGAAATATTTTTTTTTTTAAACTCAAACCATACTCTGAAAGCTTAAACTTAGACGTTGTTATTAGTAAGGGGAAAATATTACCTAAACATGGTTCATGTCAACATGGATTCTTTTGATAATTTATTATAAAAATTTCATACATTTGAAAAATTAACTTATGTACAAAAAAGTTTGAAAGAGTTGATTTTTTGGGGGAAAAGTTTGGAATCAATGCACAGTTTCACCATGTGTTAGATTTAGATATGGCGTGCTGAGAAAACGTTACCAAAAATTATGAGTATAAATCTGGCTTTAGTTTTGGTTAGATTTTTCGTTCAGTTTTTTTTTTAAGCTTTAGTTTTAGTTTTAGTTTTAAGTTTCGTTTTTTTGTTGTTGTTATTTTGGTAAAATTGAGGCCAAATGTTACTAGGTTGTTGGTTTGATTATTATTCATAAATGAACATGAGTAACAAGCTTTTAGCAAATTGAGGATCAAAATGCTAAAACTAAAACCTTGTCTAGTTATTATTTCTATCTTTACTTGGTTTAGTACTTTGAAAAACAATTTTTTTTTNCTAAAACTAAAACCTTGTCTAGTTATTATTTCTATCTTTACTTGGTTTAGTACTTTGAAAAACAATTTTTTTTTTCTGATTAATATTATTGTCTAATCTTGGTACTCAGAAGTTTACTGTGAGTCTCTACTGGACTAATNTTTTTTTTTTCTGATTAATATTATTGTCTAATCTTGGTACTCAGAAGTTTACTGTGAGTCTCTACTGGACTAATTGCATTGCATTACGTAATTAGTTAAGTATCGCAAATATTCTTATCTCTAGAAGTAAGTAGTACTTGGAAATAAAAATATATATGTAATATCCTGTCGACTCAGGGAAAGTTCAAAGTACACAAAACCTNAAGTAGTACTTGGAAATAAAAATATATATGTAATATCCTGTCGACTCAGGGAAAGTTCAAAGTACACAAAACCTATAAGTAATTTATAATAATAAATGTTAGAAAGAAGCGTCAAGCTTAATTTTTTTTAAAACTTACGTTTGCAAAATTTCAAATCAGTTTATGTTTAGTGCTTAAATAACCACAAGTTAAGTTATTACTGGTNTTATAAGTAATTTATAATAATAAATGTTAGAAAGAAGCGTCAAGCTTAATTTTTTTTTAAACTTACGTTTGCAAAATTTCAAATCAGTTTATGTTTAGTGCTTAAATAACCACAAGTTAAGTTATTACTGGTTTGAGTACGATGTAGATGCAAGGCACAAGCACAACTGACATTGATTGTCGATGCGTTGTTGCAACCAACTTATTAAGAAATGACCTCGAAGTAAAAAAAAAAATTTTTTTTTTGCTAAAATTAATGCTATCACAGGTTTTCCTGTCTGTCCATATAGTCCATATGTGAATGTAAATGTAATCCTCTCTCTGAATTGAAGTAGCGTTATTTTAATGTATAAATTAGCACAACAGTAACTTGCGAACCGTGAAAGTGACGATGACTAAAAGTTAGAATGGTTGGTAATGGNGTATAAATTAGCACAACAGTAACTTGCGAACCGTGAAAGTGACGATGACTAAAAGTTAGAATGGTTGGTAATGGAAATGAGTTTGTTAAGAATAGGACCCTATTATTACCCAATATTCTCATTTTTACATTTTTACTATCTATTGTATTCTAACATTATATTTTGAAAATTAATAANGTATAAATTAGCACAACAGTAACTTGCGAACCGTGAAAGTGACGATGACTAAAAGTTAGAATGGTTGGTAATGGTAATGAGTTTGTTAAGAATAGGACCCTATTACCCAATATTCTCATTTTTACATTTTTACTATCTATTGTATTCTAACATTATATTTTGAAAATTAATAATAACAATTTTGGTTCTTTTCTAACATAACAACACTTGAGTCAATCTAAATAATGAAATTAATTAGTACTCTTTGTTTTATCAGTACTTTTTTTTTTTTACCTTTTACCATTATTGCATTGATTGGAATAGTACTTAATTTAATAACAATAATAGCTGTCACTTGTTGGACAATAATGAAGTACCAAGTATGGATACTTGACGCTCAAACTATTTTTATAGGTTTTTTTTTTTTTTTTAACTTTTGGAACTTATTAAAGAGATTTCAGTAATGATAAACTATTAGTCACGGTAGAGATCAATTTAATTTTAAGTTCCTTCCTATGAATACTAATGAAGTCGCTTCTAAATTCTAAATTCTAAACTTTTCTAAACTGAAGAATACTGATGTAAACGTAAAGTTTAGTATTTTTTAAAGCAGAATAATACCACTCAACTAGTCAAGGTTCTTTTAAGAGTAACAGTGAGTGATTCCAAATTTTTTTTTTTGTCCTAGTATTATTACTATAAGTTTAAGTATTATTTTGAATAGAAAATTGAAGGATAAGAAATTGTGTCAAGGTGAGAATAAGACAATTTCCTATATTCTCTTCCATGTCAATAGAATGAAAATTTAGCACATTTTCAATAATAAATTACGATTACGAATAGAAACTATTAAATAATAACATCTAAAATGTTGGATACGCTATTTCTAATATTATTTTCAACAACAGAATATGGAACAGAAGAAAATGAGAATCTGTTTGTTACTGTAGCATTTCAATTGGGGTCAATTAATATCAATTTTTATAATATNTTCAATTGGGGTCAATTAATATCAATTTTTATAATATTTCGAGAAAAAAATTTTGAATTTACATTAGTTGAAAAAATTGTCAAATTTCAGACATAATTTACAAAGTAGCTGATGAGAATGTATGCTTTGTGTTTTAAAATTCAACCACGTGTGACCTACATAACTGAACTGAACTGATGTTTTAACTTTTAAGAATTTAGCAGGAAATGACTGGTTACGTTACGATACGATACGTTACGTTTTTTTTTTNGATGTTTTAACTTTTAAGAATTTAGCAGGAAATGACTGGTTACGTTACGATACGATACGTTACGTTTTTTTTTTTAAACTTTATATTGGACAAAAGCTTTAGATATTTTTTGTTGTAATTTCGTTTTTTTTTCTGTTCCNTTTTTTTTTTAAACTTTATATTGGACAAAAGCTTTAGATATTTTTTGTTGTAATTTCGTTTTTTTTTCTGTTCCTAATTCTGATTACATTTTACAATACATAACACCTGTAAAAGATTTTTTTTTTTGTAACATTTATTATATCAAGACTCAAGAGCCATGTCTGAATTAGCAAACTTTTACTAACTTCCGTGAATTTTGAGTGCTAATTTTCACGTTCCTATGGTTTGCCTTTTAGTAAAAAAGAAAAAAAAACTCCAACGGTTCAGCGTTTCCGTCACGCTAAAAAGTTTTTGTTAAAATTTTACTCATCTTATTAATCTCTTCTTTTGGTAGTTATATAAATTTACTGCTAGTTATTCAGTAATTGTAGTAACTATCCTGAGGCAGTTTAAAAAAAAANTTTGGTAGTTATATAAATTTACTGCTAGTTATTCAGTAATTGTAGTAACTATCCTGAGGCAGTTTAAAAAAAAATCAATTCCATCACTAATTCTCAACAGGTACACATACTCATAATGTGTGCTATGTACTGTGTGTCNAAAAAAAAAATCAATTCCATCACTAATTCTCAACAGGTACACATACTCATAATGTGTGCTATGTACTGTGTGTCGTGTCTATTTTTTTTTTTTTTTTTGGTCTTGACATCAAACAACAGGAGGAAGGGAGTGGTTTTTTTAGCAAATGCGTTCTTATGCGTTTAGCATAAAAACTAGCTCTGTCACTTTTAACCAAGCAGAAAATGATGATCATAAAATATAANGCAAATGCGTTCTTATGCGTTTAGCATAAAAACTAGCTCTGTCACTTTTAACCAAGCAGAAAATGATGATCATAAAATATAAGGATAAGGATGGTCTAGGAAATGATCAGGAATCTTCTTGATTCATCTCTATCTGGAATTGTCAAGTTCAAATAACAAATTCAAATGATCATGATTCATGATCATGTAGAGTAGAGAGAAGGAAGAAGAAAAAACAAAATAGTGTACAGAGTAATGTCCAAAATCTTTGTAATTTACTAATCCTACGCATTTTTTTTTAAATAGTGGAACAATGACTGACTATCCTAAATATTATCTAATATTACCTTACTATGTATTATGACTATGAGTTTTGTATCTGATTTTTTTGGCAGTCTATTATTTGTTTTAATNAGGATAAGGATGGTCTAGGAAATGATCAGGAATCTTCTTGATTCATCTCTATCTGGAATTGTCAAGTTCAAATAGAAATTCAAATGATCATGATTCATGATCATGTAGAGTAGAGAGAAGGAAGAAGAAAAAACAAAATAGTGTACAGAGTAATGTCCAAAATCTTTGTAATCTACTAATCCTACGCATTTTTTTTAAATAGTGGAACAATGACTGACTATCCTAAATATTATCTNGGAAGAAGAAAAAACAAAATAGTGTACAGAGTAATGTCCAAAATCTTTGTAATCTACTAATCCTACGCATTTTTTTTAAATAGTGGAACAATGACTGACTATCCTAAATATTATCTATATTACCTTACTATGTATTATGACTATGAGTTTTGTATCTGATTTTTTTGGCAGTCTATTATTTGTTTTAATTCAAAAAAGGAGATTTACTCAAGAAGAAGAGAAGAGGTGTTGTTGGGTTAGTTTTATTTAATTTAAATTAATATTTTTTTTTTCTTACCTGTACAACAGACACTAGAACCATGTTAGTCCAAGTATGGTGAAGGTGAGTATGAAGATAAAGTGCCAAATTTTAATTTCAATTGGAAATGACTGTAAGAATAATATCAAAAAAATATATTATTATTACTATGTAACTAGTTACTAGTAGGTACTTTCAAAAAAAAACACTTAACCCTTTTTAATTTGAATAGTTTTTTTTTTTTTTTTTTTTTTTTAAACTTGTGAATGAAATTGTAAATCATATTGTTNGAACCATGTTAGTCCAAGTATGGTGAAGGTGAGTATGAAGATAAAGTGCCAAATTTTAATTTCAATTGGAAATGTCTGTAAGAATAATATCAAAAAAAAATATTATTATTACTATGTAACTAGTTACTAGTAGGTACTTTAAAAAAAAAACACTTAACCCTTTTTAATTTGAATAGTTTTTTTTTTTTTTTTTTTAAACTTGTGAATGAAATTGTAAATCATATTGTTTATTATTACGTCTTGATAAATGACAACAATGTAAATCTGATGAGAAGAGATATCACCTTCATGCGTAGGTATTGAAATGATAATGACTATTATTATTAACAAGGATTATCTATGCACAAAGTTACTATTATAAAGTATAAACCTTGACGTCTACGTCTACCAACTTATTTCATAAATTATATCTTTGATCTTCTCTTGTCTTCACACTTTACATTCTGTTTTTGAAGGAGAAGTGTCTTAATTGTTCTATGGCTATTTTCAGAAACTATATAACTACTATTCGCTATTCCTTTCAAATAATGAATTATTATTATTTTTTTTACTACACTCTTGGTTTTTTGTCTGTTTCTGTTCATTATAATTATTATTACGCAATTTTTTCTATAGGAAGAAAAAAATAATCAGTCATTTATTAACAAATTTTGATTTTTAAAGAAGGTAGGCAGTAGGCAGTAGGCGCAAAAAAGTGTGCACAAATAAAGTAGATAATTAAGGTGAATTGGTTAAATTGGNGTAGGCAGTAGGCAGTAGGCGCAAAAAAGTGTGCACAAATAAAGTAGATAATTAAGGTGAATTGGTTAAATTGGTTTTTTTTTGTTGATATTTGACACAGCAGTAGTTATATTTATATTATATTATATTATATTGTACTGTACTGTACTGTGTTATGTATTATAAATTATTATTAATTATGATTCCACTTTGAAGAATTTTTTTTGGATTTTTTATTTGCTAAACTTGTGCAAAAAGTTTTTGAATCGTCCTTGGTGTTATTAACTAACACCACCACCACCGTCATCACATGTCTTTTAATAAGAAGCTTATCAAGTTGTTATCTATAGTATAGTATGCGGAAAAAAAAAAATAGTCATAGTCACCTCCAAAATAGATTGTAAATTGAGTTGCAAAAACTGGGTACCCTGAAGCAAAATTTGCAATTCTGTATACATCCAGCAGCAGGTTGTGTTAATTTTTTTTTTTTTAAACGAGGTTTCTGTTGTTAATTGGACTGAATGTTGAATGTTGAATGTTTTATAACCTTGTGATACTTGTTCTTGAGCAAAAAAAAAATTTTTTTTTTCTTGTTGCAGGTGTTAGTACTTGTATGTATGTTGAAAAAAAAAAAGTTCTACCAGAAATGTCGAAATGCTCTTCACCGCTAGTTCTAGTTTAGTTAGTGCAACTCCTATGNAAAAAAAAAGTTCTACCAGAAATGTCGAAATGCTCTTCACCGCTAGTTCTAGTTTAGTTAGTGCAACTCCTATGGAAATTGCGAAGTTATTCTTAACCAAACTATGACAATAATTCCATGTAGATGAAATTTTTCAACAATGAAATAATTTTTTATAATCAACATCCTCTGATGCAAATTTTTTTTTTTTTTTTTGACGACTGAATTCCACTTAACTTAACTTAACCCACTTTGACATAAATTTCACTTGACTCCAACCCACTTTTCCACCATTCTGACTACATTATGTATTATAATGTCTACTAATCAGAATTTACTAATAAGAAATTTACTTTCCAAGAAGGAAGGGAGAGATTATGATAGATAAATGATTGAAAAGTCAAAAAAAAAAAGTTTATTTAAAAAAGAAAAGGGTTAAGTTTGATTTGGATAATAGAAAAAGGGTTAAGTTTGAAAAAGTGTCAAATCAAAGTCCAATTGGTATGGTANGATAATAGAAAAAGGGTTAAGTTTGAAAAAGTGTCAAATCAAAGTCCAATTGGTATGGTACTTAAATTTGTAGTAGTAAATACTTAAACAATTTTTGTTAACTTTTTGTTCAGAGTTTTTTAGTAAGATTCTTCTGCCCTGTGTAGTAATCTAATACTAATAATATGAAATACTACTTTTTACTAATAATAAGAATGAGGATCGACTAATGGTAAAAACTTTTTTTTTTTTTTTTTTTTTTGAAAAATCTTGAGTCTTCTGAATTGGTTGAAACTTGAAGTAAAACTAACTAGTGGACTCGTTGGTTTCTGTTTTTATTGTTATTATTATTGAAAGGAAGAAGGAGAAGATGAGGGGAGAGATTTCTGGTTAGTATCTCAAAATCCTATTGTTTTCTATACATCATCTTCTTGGTATTGAGTCTACTTTTTTTTTTCTTCAAGAAATAGACAAGAACCCATGGAGAGAAAGACAGATTGACGATCCCTGACGCCAGGTACCACAATTCCCTAACATGTCATCTTAAATCAGAAGTAGAAGAAAAAGTAACAAAGGGTTAACCATTTACAATCCTTTCAAACTTTGATCTCACCGAATTAACCCTTTCCTATTACTGGTTTCAAGCATAAAAAAATTTTTTTTTTTTTTTTTTTTTTTTTTTTTAAAGTTTCTAACAAGTTGCTCCTTAAGATGCAGTTAAAGAAATGAGTAATTATTAAGTTTTTGGGGTGTAATTTCTGTTCCATGAAAATTAAAAATACGGAGGAGCTAAGGTAAAGTAAAGTAATAAGAATTAACATATTTTGGACATTTGGAGTTTTGGAAGTTCTTGTATCTATCTCATAATATGTTTGTGTGTATGTCAGAGTTTTTTTTCAAAAATCAAAGGGCTCTTATAATTCTACTGTCTACTGGAACTTTTAGGAGTAGGACAACTTGGAGTGTAATAAAATGTGGATTATTATAATAAGGAAACCAGTAACCAGTAGTTTCTAATAGAGTAAACCTCGGATAAGTCGGATTTCAAGGGACCGGAAAATATGGTTCGTGGTAACCGAAGTTCGGCTTAAGCGTAAACCGAACATACAACTTGGGGAATAATTTGTTCGTCTTAGCCGAGTAAATTTTTGATTTACCATTNTTAAGCGTAAACCGAACATACAACTTGGGGAATAATTTGTTCGTCTTAGCCGAGTAAATTTTTGATTTACCATTACTTTATAATAGTAAGTTGTTGTGGAGACTAAAAATAACTAAAAATATATCATTGGTTCATTTTCTGTCGAATTTCAATGTTTGAAAAGTCATTCAAAAGAAGTTATTCGTTAAATTTTGTAAGAAAAAAGGTGAAGATTCTTTAAAAATTGATCAATTAATTGGTGTTCGTGTTAACCGAAGGTAAAACAGCATGTGCCTTATGGACTGGGATCACGGAAAGGCGGTCGTGGTAGCCGAGGGTTCGGCTTAACCGAGTTCAGCTTAGCCGTTCCATTTATACACAAATTCCCTATCTCAGGGCGCGGACCGGACCAAGTGGTTCGTGGTAACCGAGGGTCCGTGGTAACCGAAGTCGGCTTATCCGAGGTTTACTGTAGTAAGTACTCTCAGTAGTAATGAGAAGGAATAAAATTATTATTCACAAAGGATCCATCATGACTTAAGGGGACAGCGTTTAGGATTCTTATATAAGTCTTGTCTCCTAACTTTTACTAGTACATATTACATACTCGTTCAAACTCTTTTTTATTTGAAAATTATTATTGAAAAACATGACTTTTTGTAAGGAAATTAACAAAATGTGAAATTCTTAATTATTCTTCTTTATTGTTGAAGATATTTATAATTTAACAATGTTTTTTTATTACTTTTTATATTCTAAGTTAAAAATTTAAAAAAATCTTAAGAAAATCTTAAGAAACAATGAGTAAAAAAAACGTAAAAGTAAATAATAATGTAAATGTAATTGTTAAGATTTTAGGTTTGGTGTTTATAATTGTTTTTCTGTTCAACACACGTGGTGTGTGTCGTTTAAGCTTTTATTTACGAAACTATTGTATTGTTGTAAATTGTTATAGGGAAATTAGTTATCAAGGACATGAAAGCTCAAGTTTAAAGAATATCTTTATGTTATGTTATGTTTGACTTCTCAAAGACTTGAGAAGTTAATATTCTTAACTGTCATAAGTATACACAAGTATAACACAAGTATACTCAAATATCTAGCTACTTAGCTATTCTAATATTAGACTTTAATTTTAAAAATTTCATTCCAATATGATATAAATCCAATAGCCAATACAGAATCCCATAGAAAAACAATATATGCAAATCTAGTTGGGAAATCTATGCTATTTTAAATATCGAAATATACTAAGTATATTCTTAACTAGCATGAGTATACGGAAATATCTATGTAGTTAGCTATATTAGATTCAATTTTATATATTATTTATACTTCATTTCAACATGATTATATCAAATACAGAATCCCATAGGAAATTTTTTGGAAAAAATCTAGTTGGGAAATCTTAGCTATTTAAGATATTCAAATATACTAAAAGTATAATTCTTAATTGACATAAGTATACACAACTATGTATCTAGCTCTAGTTATATTAGACTCAATTTTATAAAACTTGAAGTCAATATCCTGTATGATATGATATGATATATCTAATAGAAAATTCCAAAGTTAAAGTATTAAATAGTGGATTCAAGATGCTTTAGCTTTAGAGATACTTGGCAGTTCATCGATAGATTCACCAATCATCGATAATCGTCCATTCTTTTAAAATAGGTATAGCCAAAAACCTCTCCATCCATCCAAATACGACTATATCTAAATGACTTCTATATCTAAATTTCATTGTTTTTTTTTGTTTTTTTTTCTCAAAAGTAATATTTCCACCTTAGCTACTTAAACAAAAAAAAAACTTGTCAATTCACCAACAACAGAGCTTCTAAATCATAATAAATAAAGACAAATGAAAATGTTTAGTGAAGGTAAATCAATAATTTATTCAATTCAAATATGTATCTCCTCTTACCCACAAAATATTTACAACTCCTACCTAATCAATATTAGTTTAATTAACCAAAAAAAAAAATTTTTTTTTTCTTCTAAATTAGTAACCACGGTGAGGCATACATACGAAGTAGCGGTCGAGAAGAAGAAGAAAAACAACTAAACACTTACGATCACCAATTTTTTTTTCTTCCATATCTCCCAATGAAATTCCAATTCAAAGCACTTCTAAATGCTAAATAGCTAAATAGCCAAATGAGCAAAAAAAAAAAATATTCAATGTGTTTTTTTAAAGTCTACTAGTATTTATGCTATGCTCAAGTGAAACAGAAAAATGACCAAATTAATTGTTGCAAAAATATATTATTTCTTCCAAGATCCGGGACACTTTGACGTAATATTTAGTACATATCATATCATATTTTTTCTTCAAGTATTTCTTCCAGAGGTAACCACTTCAATAACGACGCCCTGCGTCTTTCTCAAGACAAATGCTCTAACAAAAAAAAATTAATTTAAAAGAACATAGAACAATATTTATCAATGAACTACATAGTGATTAACTTATTAGTGATGTTTTGATTATACGGACGTCTAAAAATTAAGCCTTTTTTTTTTAAGTTTTTCGTTTTAAATTTTTTAATATGAAAAAAAAAAAAAGAAAAAAAAACAACAACAAAAAAAAAACAAAACAAAACAACTAAGTATCACAAGGTTACTGTAAATTTGCGTCTAAGTTCCTGAGTGAAAAATGTTCCATATGAGCACTTAGGAGAGATTACGGGAGTTAGAGCGGGGTGTAAATAAGGGTAAGGGTGGGGTTAAGGGTACGGTACGAGTAAAGGGTCTCATCACTAACACTTTACATAATAGAACACAAACCGGACTCTTCTTTTCCAGTCATTTTAGGAGGATTGTTGACCAATTTCTTCCCATAAAGTCTTGGTTTGAGTCGTTTGATCTCATCAGTTTTGAAAAGAATTTCTAAATCAGGACCAGAAGACGGACTTTGGGGGTTCTTCTTAGGACTAGTAGGGATTGTTTTGAGAATTACTCCAGTAGATTGTAACAAATCTTCTGATCCTTTGTGAGTTGGAGATTGAGAAGAAGTGTCTAATCCTGCTATATTGATCTTGATTTTAGTTGGTACCGCTGGAGCGAGGGCAGTAACTAGATACAAAATTTTACAAAACACACAAAAAAAAATATATACAAAAATTAGAAATCATTTTGTAAAATTATTATTATTATTTTTTTGTCTATGTTACCTCTAAATTGTAAATTCCCATCCATTTCCGCTACAATAGGACGTGGAGGCATCGGACTCGGATCAATCTCATCCTCTCCAGTGAGGTCAATGTCAGGGATACGTGAGGAGGGTTGGGAGTTGGTCTGAGTGTCAAGAGACGACCTAGGTGTCTCAATCCCTGAGTCCTCATCGTCAAGCGTAATGTCCATTGTTTCTGCCCCTGAGTTCATGTGTGTAAAGAGACTGGACATAATGATTTGATCCTCAGGTATATCCTGCCATTCAATTGGCTCCACTTTTATTTTTGGAAAATCAAATTTCATCGACTCATAAATTATTGGTCTCGATTCCTCCGTAGCAGGAGGCCCAGTTTGACTAGAAATTGAATTTAACGCAAATCCAAAGATATTTCCCTCTAACCCAGTCCCAGAATTTCGCGCTATTCCAGGTATATTTGAGTTATCATCATCTTCTGCTACATCAATAAGAAGAGGTGAGAGAATAGTATAACTAGTCCTGAATTTTGTTCCTGTCGTTTCTCCTAAATCCTCTCCTCCAATCATACCCATTGATTCTGGAGATACTTTTGGTGAGTCAGTTACATCAATTATTTTTTCCTCTTCTTCTATTTTTTCATCATCTTCGGCAATATCAAGTTCCATCAGAACTATTTCCTTTGGTCCAGATCGTATTATTTGAATTTCGTCATCATCATCACCGGTTGTTGGTTTTACAGGAGTTTCAATTACTTCCTCTTCAACCAAAGCACGCTGATAGTCCTGAACAACAAAATTTGTACATAATTTAGTATAAAAATTTCAAATNAAAAAAAAATTTTTTTTTTTTTTTTTTTTTTTTGTTATTTTCTTACTTGATAACAAATCGGATGGAAGAGTTTTTTAGAACCTTGATCCATTTCAGGCTCCTGCATTGCATCTCGTACTCTCCATTCTTCTTTCTCTTCGTCAAAGAAAGTTTCAAATCCTTCACCACACTGTGGACAAACAGTTCCTTCGTAACCAATAGCCAAAACTGTGTAAGAGTCAGGATCCAAGATACGAGCTCCACCTGCATGGTCAGCATCCATATCCAAGTCTTGTGATTCAAATAAGCTAGTTGCTAAACCAATATGTAACAAATTAATCATACATAAAAACATTATACTAAAAAAAATTTTTTTTTTTTTATTTTTTTTTTTAAATTCCTTTTCATTTTAAATTTCTAACCTCTCCCTTCTAAATCCTCAACTTCTTCAAATTGAATCCAATCAGAGAGATCAAAGTACCATTTCCGACTCAGAGCTTTCCGAGAATTTGCCTTTTCTCTTCTATTCTGACGAAAATGCCAGTCCAAATGTTGAGTGTACCTATAATTTTAGAAAAAACTAAGTTTAGATACGATACTATATATATAAATTTCAAAAAATTAGAAATTCTTACCTATAATTTTGATCTGATGGAAATCTCAGTCCACAAGAGGCACATTGAATCCCGGTATAGAGTATGTCAATAAGTTTTGGTCTTCGTTGTTTCAAATTATCGCTTAATCTTAAATTAATAAACTCAACGAGAGGAAGGACTTGAGGTTGTTCATCTTTGACCTTTTCTTTCACTTTTGGAGGTTTTTCAACTTTAGTTGAAATTTTGTTAGGAAGCGGCGGTTCTTCTTTTTTGGTAGTAGGTTGACCACCTGCAGGAAGAAGACCAGCGAGCATAAGCTTACTTAATAAATCTTGAACATTGAGAGGTCCAGATGAAGATTCTTCTCCTTCTACTACAGATGTCACCACATTATCGCCAGATTTAACCGATTCATCAATTTCGTATGAATTTTCATGAGTTCTTGCTTCTGTGGTTTCAGTTACTGGAAGCAGATTAGCAACCATATCCAATGGATTTGCTGAAATTGGCAACTCTTGTCGATTTGGTAAATTTGGGAAAGAATTTTGACAAAATCCAGGCATGTTTTCAGTATCCGTATCCGTGAAGAATTCATCTTTAAAATATAAAAAATCGAAATCAAAAATTGAATGATTGTTTCATAGATGAAAGAACATCTGAAAGATCCTTACCTTGAACTGTTCCATCTACTATTACTAATTGTTGTGGTGGTAACCTTGTCCTAATATGTGCCATGATGTTCTGTTCAGTAACCGGAGAAATTGCATTGAATCGAATGTACAATCGTCGTCCACTTGGTAATGTCACTGGTCTAGGTGGTCCACCAAAATTTGTAGCAAATGCAGTCCCATTGAATGTGATGGAACGGAATTCGTCTCCAAATTTTGCAATTACTGGAAATCCTACAAAATCTGCAATACAACATTTAAATTTAAAAATTTAAATTTTTACCATTTTTAATTTACAATCTAAATTTTCAACAAAGATATTGAGACCTGAAATTTTGATTTACCTAAGATTTGTGGTTTCTCATCTAAAAACAGTTGGTATGGATTCCCATCAACAAAGACAGTTGTTCGACCCGCTACCAAATCATATCTGAGAACCCTTCCAATGTCAACACTTGGTGGAGGTCCAGGGAGCTTAAAATTGACCCATTCGTTGTCCACTTGAATCTATGACAAACCAAAGAACAAAAAAAAAATAATAAAATTTTAATTTTAGTTTACATATGGATCTGACGTTACTATATTAAATCTTAAAATTTTCTTACCCTTGTAGAAGTACCTCCAAAGAAAACTTCATAACCTATTCCATCAATATAGAGTTCCCTTGTTGGAGCACCAATACGAATTGAATGACTATTTGCTCCATAGTAAAATTTTCTTTGGATACCCCATCGGACTTTAATTGGTTCTTTGTTGATACAGACAGTTCTTGGATCTTTCTCTGGGCGGAATGAGAGTTCTCTCGGTTCATCATTGAACTTTCCAACAAAAACAATTGAAGTATTCCCATAAAAACGAACTTGTCTTTGGATCTGAAAATAACAATAAAAGAAATAAAATATAATTTCAACATTCCCATTGGTCAAAAACTCTGATAGTGAAAAAAAATCGTCTTACTTTATCCAATGGGATGCTTGCATCCAAATCCGCTTCGAGTACACTCAATTCTCGTTGATTTGCAACTGGAATGGACATTTCAGGGACTGAAGGGACAACTTCAACAAATGGATTTGGACCACGAGGTACAGGAATTGGCAGTCCAGCTGCCCAAACTGCATCGTCAGGTCGTCCAACAACACGTGGAGGTCGAATGGATCCTGGAAAACCAGGGACAGGCATTGCCCAGACAGGATTTGCATCTGATATGACAACAAAACAAAATTAAATTAAATTAAATTACTTAAAACCCACTGATTTCTCCAGATAAATGAATTCTAATTACCTGGGTTCCATGGATTTGGTGAATTATTTGCAATAGGACGAGTAGTTTTATCCATTTCTTGTACCTTCCTTATTTTTATACCTTCGTTCAACTATAAAGTAACAATCAAACATTAATGACTATGTTAACACTAAAAACTCAAATTTTACAACTAAAAACACAAATTTTTCTTTCTTCACCGACCTGTACGAGTTGTTTGCTGATAATATTGAACTGAGCATTGTTGAGAATCCCTTGATCCAATTCTTCTTTGCATCGAGACAAGGCAACTTCCAAATCAGTCGAGTCCAATACACCCTTGACCTTGAGTGGAGTTTCAATGTACCGGAAACGGAAAGTCTCCAAAGGATCCACTGAGGCTGATCTAGAGCCCAAACTCCTCCGACGTTCATCAGGATCATCTAAAAATCAAACAAAAAAATTTACATGATCCAACCTAAAAACCTTAACAATAAATTTTAGTATTGATCTTACCCGGTAGTCTTGCAAAGGCAAGAGGTCTTCCAAGGGCATCAGTTGTACTTGGTGCAGTTGAACCAACTGAGCTAGCTGGAGATAGTGGAGGTGGTGGACGATGCTTGACATCACGAATCATTTCCTTGACCTCATCATCTGTTGCGTCACTACAACGACGAAGAAGTCCATCTTCTGGACCAGAATCTCTTACATCACTTCCTGCACTGCTTGGTCGTTTCATCTGAGACCAACTGCTTGATGATTGACGTAAGTCAACGTCTTCTCGACCAAAGAGACTTTAAAAAATACATGCAAATGAGTATTAGAACCAAACTAAATTATTAAATTAACATGATTTTTTACAGATTCAGAAGAGTAATTTTTTACCGACATTCTTAAGACAGAGTACTACAAGATTTTTTTTTTATTATACAATATCTCTTAATTTCACCCGGAGGCACTTCTTGTGTAGTTTCCGCTACTTGCTTTCCGCACTTGATCTTAATTGGCGCGCCTGTTGACCTCGACCCAGTAGGTCACTCCAGCAGCGATGCACAAGAGACTCTCAAAAAAAACACATCTTTCCTAGCGCTTCCCAAATCCAGAACGTTTAATTTTTCACCTCTACTTTGCCTATACAAAATGCTCTCGCTGCTGGACACTTTCAGATGGAAAATTTTTGAAAACAAAACTACTTTCTTTTTTTTTTCTTGAAAAATTTACTGGATACTTTTAGCAGCTTGGAATCACGCTCAAGTCTCAATATTTTTAATACGATTTTCTCAGTCTTCGAACGGATAGGGAAAAAACCGATGAGATTTGAGTTTGAGATCATTAGTGGTGGGCTATTCCGTACCACTATAAAACTCTGAGACATTGTATAACAGGACAATAAATAAGTAGTTCTAAAGATATGAGAACACAAATCGTCTTTATACTTATCGATAATCGACGAAGCTTTTGATTTTTTGGGTGCTGGTGGTTGAGAAGTAGACTCAGATGTTTCCACATTAGGAGTGGAAGTTTTCCGTTGGGTTACATCCTTCTTATTACCGCCATCAAATCTTCTATCCACATCACCATCTATTGGAGGATTTATTTTTAATTTTAATTCCTCTTCTTCCACATCTTCAATCCCAGAACGTTTCCTATAATTTCGAGATAAAACAGCGTTGGTTCGGCTTTTGAATTTTTCACGATCTCGTTCTCTTTCTGCCTTTCGATCATTATTTGTTCGAGACTTTCCACTTTTTCCATTTTTAGAACTACTTTCTGATTGTTCACGATCCCGTTCTCTTTCGGGCTTTCGCCCATCTGATCGGGATTTTCCTAATTTTTCTAATTTAGAGCTAATTTCTATTTTCTCTCGACCCCGTTCTCTTTCTGTTTTCCTCTCGTCTGTTCGGGATTTACCGACTTTTTCGTTTTTCGAACTCTTTTCTTTTTTCCCATGATTTTTCTCTTCTTCTCTATCTCTTTTCCTATCATTAGTAGTGTTGTCACTCTTTGGCTTCGCTGGTTTTTTCTCAATCCCATTGTCAAATCGGAGATCAACAACTGGTGGTGGTGGATTTGCATTGGCTCTAGCCATAATTGAAGCAGCTTCCTGGGTTTTCTGTTTGGCTAATTCAGCTTGAGCTAAGAGCTGTAACAAAGAAATATTTTAATTCCGAGTTGAATTTTATTTAATCTCTCAATGAGTTTTAAAATCAAGATTTAAATAAAATACCTTAGCTTGTTGCTGCTCCCCTTGAAATTTTAATCGTGACTGTTCGTCCAACTTGGCCTGAGTTTGAAGTAGCTCTAATTCTAATTTTTTTGTTTGAAGTTCCAGTAGTTGTTTTTGTTTGATGAGAAGTTGTTCCCTCATCTGAGCTTCTGGTACTGCTCTACCCATATCAGTGGTGTCATATGGCGAAGGCATTATAGTATTCCCAGGAATTGTAATTGCCGGATATTGTTGCTGTAATAAACAATAAATAGCTACATCAATCTACTCCAAATAAAATAAATTCTCATACAAGTCAAATTAACTTACACTTGATGAAAGGAATTTTGGATTCAGGTGAATCGTGGCGGAATTACCAGCTACCCCAACTCCAATGGGCCATTTCTCATCAATGTCATTGCACCTCATGTCAAGTGCCATCAACTTCTTTGGAGGAAAAACATCAACCCATGTCTGTCTCAACTTCCATAAATAGCCTCTAGTTCTTTCATCCACCTTTAAAAAAACAAACAAACAAAAAACACTAATGAATATGTTCTTGATTTGGTCTAAAGTTAGTTTGAACTGAACTCATACCTGCTCAAAGACTCCACAGAACGTAGAGACAATGTTTTGAGTAAACAATTCCACGTACTCTTTCTTGATGTTCTTTACGATGGAGTCAACAAGGTAGAGAATAGGGAGTTTCCCCTCCGGCTTTACCTGTACAAATAAAAATTATCCTAACCCCATAAAATATATTACTAGTTCGTCCTAATTAGAAATTTAAAATCTTTTCATGAACA
The DNA here is from genome assembly GCA_002738285.1 of Holacanthella duospinosa. Lineage (NCBI taxonomy): Eukaryota > Metazoa > Arthropoda > Collembola > Poduromorpha > Neanuridae > Holacanthella > Holacanthella duospinosa. The sequence goes on along the minus strand of NIPM01000004.1, from coordinate 1,538,127 downwards.
TTGTGAAATAGAATCAACAATTGTGGTTTCAGAAGAAATTGATTTGAAGATTGAAGATTGAAAATAGGACGTATAAGTAGCTCCTGTAAAGACTCGAGACTCAACAAATGAATTTCAATTGGGTACTCAAAAGTTTAATTGAAAATAATTAATTGTATGCTTACGCTTTCTTAACACAACTAACTGAATATAATTAGTCGTGAAAGGCAAAACCGAAGCAATTGGTNAATTGATTTGAAGATTGAAGATTGAAAATAGGACGTATAAGTAGCTCCTGTAAAGACTCGAGACTCAACAAATGGATTTCAATTGGGTACTCAAAAGTTTAATTGAAAATAATTAAGTGTATGCTTACGCTTTCTTAACACAACTAACTGAATATAATTAGTCGTGAAAGGCAAAACCGAAGCAATTGGTNGTGTATGCTTACGCTTTCTTAACACAACTAACTGAATATAATTAGTCGTGAAAGGCAAAACCGAAGCAATTGGTTGGTTACAGCCGATTGTGTCATACTCATGCCAATTATTTTAAGGAACAAACCCATTCATCTTAAATAATTTTATTCCTTCATTAGATTGCGTTAGACTCGACCAAAAGTACCTACACACTTCAAATTGCATTAGGTTCTATATTTTTAAGAATTTTGAAAATAATTCCTCAGATTTTCTTCATGAATTTTTTGCTGCCACAGGACTTCATTTTTTCGTTACTCAGTTTGGTTGAATCCAACAATTCTAATTTAACTTATAAAATCCTTGCTAGAAAGAACTGGAACTTATTATTTCGTATTGAAGAGAAGTAGCAGCGTTTGCCATGAGTTTTGCACTATTCTCTTGAAATACAGAGATCAACGGTGAAATGAAAGGAAATGAGATCACGATCACATTTAATTTCTGTATGTGAAACGGAAACAGAAGGCCACAACTAACGAATACTGCCTTACTTCTACCGTTATTTTTACCTAAATCCTACACTAAATTACCCTTGTGAGATGTTTTTCGATGACTTGTACGACGATTACAGCTGATTGAATAAAATCTTCTGCCATCATTGTCAATGAATTGATCAGTGGTTTTGAATTGATCTTGAGAGTGATGAGTTCCTTCATATACTTCTCCTCCACGTTGTCCTCCATCTCTGAATCTGTGTTATTCATAATAAAGTCCCAAATTTAAGTTCTGAATATATATTAGTTTATTTATACTTTTCAGCTTACCTTATATTTCACCGTTTAGAATGGTCCACGAGATCGCAGAAGTGCGAAGTTTCGCCCCGAAGACGAAAGTCTCCGCTTTCGCTCCGAACTTCACAAATAATTACACAATTAAAAATTAAGTTAATTTTGAAGCTATTATAAATCATATATTAGGCTGTATTATTTTCCCATACATACCTTTTGTAACCAAACTCTACAAAATAGAACTTTAAGTTTTGAATCCACACATTGTTTATTTTGAATATAAACTTGTAGTTTAGTTAGATTGAAAGCTTCTTGACAACCAACTATAGAAAGCAGTTACCCTTGGACGTTTTCAAATTACTCAAAGTTGAAACTGAAATAAATAATTTTAACAACAGACGGAAGGAAGTTGTGAAAGCTAAACGTTTAGATAAAGANTTTTAACAACAGACGGAAGGAAGTTGTGAAAGCTAAACGTTTAGATAAAGAAAAACGACTAAATTTTTTTTTTGAAGATGACGATGATGCGATGGATGGGATGAGTGGATGGGAACAACCGAGACGAGAGAGAGAACAACTCAACAAAAACATACTCATAACCCACGTATACTCATTTCAGTGTTGGGCAAAATATTTTTTTGAACCTAATTTTAAAAATACTTTCAAAATTTTAGTTTAAAAATATTCAAGTTCAATAAAAAATTTTAATAAATGTAATTAAAATCAAATTTTTTTTAAATAAAAACTTAAAACATTCGTAGTTTTATAGGAAAATTGATAACCACAGAGTCCCAAAATCTCACTTTGAAATCAAACAGGTAATAAAAAAATAATTCAAAAATTCAAATTCACCCAATCAGACTTGAGGGAAATTTGAATATTCAAATCTGATTGGCTGAANAAAATAATTCAAAAATTCAAATTCACCCAATCAGACTTGAGGGAAATTTGAATATTCAAATCTGATTGGCTGAATTTGAATTTTTGAATTTTCTTTGAGAACAAACTTAGTATTCTCGGGAATATTCACAAATTTTTTCAATAAAAATGTCCCAGAAAAATTCAAATATTCAAATGTTAGCCAATCAGATTTGAATGAATATTTAAAATATATTGGAATCAGATACATAATTTTTTTTGAAAAAAAAAACACATATTTTGGATTTAAAATAGCATTAAGTTTATTTTTATCAATAATTTCCAATTCCAAAAAATCACAAATTCCAAACAACTGTTAAAAAAAAANAGCATTAAGTTTATTTTTATCAATAATTTCCAATTCCAAAAAATCACAAATTCCAAACAACTGTTAAAAAAAAAAATTTTTTTTTTTGCTTAAAATTTTCGACTCATTAATTATTATTATTGGACTCATTAATTTCAACTCNAAAAAAAAATTTTTTTTTTTGCTTAAAATTTTCGACTCATTAATTATTATTATTGGACTCATTAATTTCAACTCATAACTCCTTCATTTTATACCTTAATTTTTGAAAATTGATAAACAATAATAGTAATCGCTAGTTTAATTTGTGATTGAGCACCAAGGGCTATCATTATATAAAACAAATCTTCAAATCTATCTTACATCATGTTTGTTTTAGTGTCCCACATGGCTCAGCTTTTGGTGTGAGCCAGAGCCACTGGCTCAATGAGCCATGGCTCATGGCTCACCCGAGCGATGAGCCAGCTCATGAGCCATGGCTCTGGCTCCGCGCTTTTGTTGAGCTGGCTCATGAGCCAGAGCCATGGCTCAATGAGCCATGGCTCATGGCTCAACATAAAAAAAAAATTTTCCCGTTAATATGAACATTTTGCTAAAAGTGAGAATGATCTAGTGAGAATAAGCCAACACAAATCATAATTATCAATTGGCTGAAGGCAAATTGACTTTCAGTGACTAAAAATTACGAAAATTAAAAAAAAAGTGATGATTTGGAAGAAAAAAAAATGAAAAATTAGGGGAAAAGTGGAGAATTTAGAGGAAAAGTTGAGCCATTGAGCCATGGCTCACAAGTTTCGTTGAGCTGGCTCATGAGCCATGGCTCTGGCTCACAATTACTTCATGAGCCAGAGCCATGCACTGGCTCTGGCTCAGAACTTTTTGTGAGCGAGCTCGAGCCAGAGCCAGAGCCATTGAGCCAGCTCATGAGCCAGAGCCATGCGCAACACTTGTTTGTAAAATATGATAAATTGTCCATATGTGCGGCATAGACTGAAGGGAAGAAATGTGAATGTTCTATAGNTTTGTTTGTAAAATATGATAAATTGTCCATATGTGCGGCATAGACTGAAGGGAAGAAATGTGAATGTTCTATAGAGCAGTTTAGAGTTGCGACGCCATTATTACCATTCAGTGAAATTTCCCCTTCTTTTTTTTACCTCCCCAAACACCAAACAATGGAACGGTAAAACTCCTCCTCAAACTCAACGCCTTTGTCATCGTCACAAGTCAAGAAGGTTCGCGCATGCGTATCAACAAATCTAATCTAATCACGCAGTTTTCACTTTTTTACTCAATTTTTCATTNAGAAGGTTCGCGCATGCGTATCAACAAATCTAATCTAATCACGCAGTTTTCACTTTTTTACTCAATTTTTCATTAATTATTTATTATTAAAGTAATAATTAATTCAAACCACTTTAAATAATGTTGTAAAAATTTGAATCATAATTGAAGTTTCTAGTGGAGAAAGAGAAAAATACAACTTTCAATTTTGAGTGTTTTAGAGCCACAAAACTTTGGTGTGCATGCAGCAAGCAAACTAAACTNAGAAGGTTCGCGCATGCGTATCAACAAATCTAATCTAATCACGCAGTTTTCACTTTTTTACTCAATTTTTCATTGATTATTTATTATTAAAGTAATAATTAATTCAAACCACTTTAAATAATGTTGTAAAAATTTGAATCATAATTGAAGTTTCTAGTGGAGAAAGAGGAAAATACAACTTTCAATTTTGAGTGTTTTAGAGCCACAAAACTTTGGTGTGCATGCAGCAAGCAAACTAAACTTAAAACTTAATAAGATTTCCATAATTGTTTGGATTTCCTTTTTAACTTGTAAATTTCAATTGTCAGAAATGAGAGAAATGTGTGAAATCTTTTCCAAATCAAAATTTTAATTCTAATTTATAAATTAATTATTTCATGTTGTTACACGTAGAGTATCTGCTTTTCAATATCGAACAATATCAATAATAATAAGCTCCACGTCCACATCCACATGGAGTTATAAAATACTCGTTGATTTAAGTTATAAAATTCACAAAAGCCGATTTTTTTAATTTTTATTTACGAATCGTAACTTCCGAATAATGATCAATAGTCGATTTTTAAGTAATGAGTTAAAAATGTAGCAATTAGCGAATAGCAATGATTAGTTGAATGTTGTTAAGAATTTTACAAAACGAGTCTTATTTTGATAATCTTGTTCCAACAAAAAGGTTACTGTAGAACCAGGGTTCAAATCCGAGGATTTAAATCTGAGATTTAAAATCAATGATTTTTTTTTTTGATTTTTACTTTCATCAAAATTCAAAACGTAAAAAAAATTATTGTGCTGAGTGCTGACATAAAATTTTGTAAAAATTTTTGATTTTTAAATTAGATAAATTGAGCAACAAAACAAGCCAACTCGGACAAAAGAAGTGATCATGAACAGAAAAATAGGTCAGTCTGATTATATTTTTAAGTTATAATTTATAATCTGATAAATACCCTAAGTAATGTAAGTACTTAAGAATTTTTGTCTCATTGTATCTGGACTTTCATCATATCATCCATATCATGTTATGTTAGGTAGCGAAGAAGAATTTTTTCTTACCCAATTTCAGTATAAATAGAATAACCGAAGGCTTTGAAGTTTGAATATAAAAAAATTACAGCACTTACATTTAAATTGAAATATCTAATTTGGNCACTTACATTTAAATTGAAATATCTAATTTGGTAGCCATTTTCATTACCTTATGTATGACCTTGACCTTGAGGATGTGATTATGGATATGGATACTTCTGGAGTTGGAACTGGTTATGGATGTGGAACCCTTGTGTCAAATAAATTAAATGATTAGGAATACTTTATATGANATTTTTTCTTACCCAATTTCAGTATAAATAGAATAACCGAAGGCTTTGAAGTTTGAATATAAAAAAATTACAGCGCTTACATTAAAATTGAAATATCTAATTTGGTAGCCATTTTCATTACCTTATGTATGACCTTGACCTTGAGGATGTGATTATGGATATGGATACTTTTGGAGTTGGAACTGGTTATGGATGTGGAACCCTTGTGTCAAATAAATTAAATGATTAGGAATACTTTATATGANCTGGAGTTGGAACTGGTTATGGATGTGGAACCCTTGTGTCAAATAAATTAAATGATTAGGAATACTTTATATGAATACTGTAAAACTAAGAAGATTAATCAATTATTACGGAAGTTAGGACAAATTCGAAATTCACAAACAAATACAAACCAATACTAATGACCTTGAATTATGTAACTGAAGGAGCAATCTTGGCTTTTGTTCCATGTTTTAATTACCATCAACAAGTAATTCAAATTTTATAATAATTTTAAATAGCATTCCTCTATTATTTAGTGTTTTGTAATTAAATTTACATTTTTCAATTGTACGGGATTATTTTTGATTTACAGTAATTCCACATTTGGTAAGGGTATCGGGATTGAGAAAGGTCAAGTGAAGTGCGTGAGATTAATTCACGCATTGATAATTACTGCTGCTAACAAGTTGCAGTAATAAGTACTTCACCGCTGTATCCTCAAGCGATTAGGTAAGTTGATTAATAATTAATTTTCAACTTTATAATTTACTTTGGGTACATCGTTACATGGATTCTACTAAATTCAAACTTATTGTATTTTTACATTTACAGAAATGTCAACTTTCCATCGAGACATCAAGAGAATAGGAATAATAATCATTTCTCAACTGATCTCAATAAATTTAGGAAATCAATGTTTTGGTCCTCGTAAGTTGATAATCGTGGTAGGACATAGGAGTAAAGTACCGTCCACCGATTCTAGATATCAGCCCTATGTATCAGCCCTTTGTATCATCCCATTACACTATTTAGTGTTTACAATTTTTTGTTGGTTGTTAGGGTTAGGTTGATTTGTTTAGGAGGCAGTAATAGGTTGATTACATAGGGTTGATACATAGGTCTGATACCAATCAGCAGAAGGTGCTTTACTTCGACCCGCACGATCTAACACCCTTGTCAAATATTATTGAAAAGAAACAATTTACCTTATTTAATTCCTTCTTAAGACTTTCAAATTTAAATATTTTACAACTTTTCAACTAATTTTAAACACTTTCTAATCTTATTTTTATTTAAATTTTTTAAAATCTAGTATACTTTCTTTTAATTGATAGGGTGATAGCCAACATCAAATAAACTTATTAATTGATTGATTATCGTTATTTTACTTCTAGCTTTGAATCACATCTTTAGTAATTCTCAAGAAGATTTCTACTGCNTAAAAATCTAGTATACTTTCTTTTAATTGATAGGGTGATAGCCAACATCAAATAAACTTATTATATTGATTGATTATCGTTATTTTACTTCTAGCTTTGAATCACATCTTTAGTAATTCTCAAGAAGATTTCTACTGCCCATGGTATCGAAATTTAATACGTCATACTCCACTCGAAGAAGGACTCTGTCATACCTACTCTCTTTATCGAAACTATAAAAATTGTCTTTCGGATAAAGAATGTCCAAAGGATTCCTACTGTTGTTTTTCAATTTGTCATGGAATTACACGTTGCTACAATCCATTTATTAATGAATGGGCTGAAAAATTACCAGGAAACAATCAAAAGAGTCCTTGTCCACTTATTCAACTCTCTTGTATCCAGACACCACCAGTGAACAATACATCTACCAACAATAAAACGATGGAAGTAGAACCTCCAGATACATCAGGAGAGAAAATTATTAATCTTCCATCTACTACTATTCCAACAGTATCGACAACTTTAAATGATGATAGTGTTACAACTCCAGATAGTTCTAGTGATGATGCCTATGATCAATTATCAAAGACACCAACACTGGACGATGATGCAAAGTTTGTGGCTGAGGAAGACGTTTAAGTCTTTTACAAAATTTTACAAGTTTTGAAGCTTTTTCATTTTTCTATTGGTTTTTTAGAGGCTGGATGCTAATCATTGCTCAAACTAATAGGATTTTGACCAAGCTAATAAGTACTGTAGAAGCTAATAACAATTTACTTAACACTTATTAAATTGCCTGTAATATTATGCATTAGTTTTGGGAAATAAATTTGCTTTGCAATAGTTTTAAATAATCCGTTTGTTTGCGACTTAACTTATTTTTATTTGAAGGGGTCGGGGAGGGTCTAATTCTGTTTTTATTTGAATTTGGGAATTTGAAAGGTGCCTGAGCAAAACTTGAAAATTTGTATTATAAGACTAGTACTTTACACTTTGTTTTAATCAATTTTTTTTTTTTTTGAAACAGGAGAAACTCTAGTAAGAAATTTGGCAGTGGTGACAACTCTACGAAAAATGATGATAACTCTACGAAAAATGCATCGATTGAAAACTCAACAGCTTCTGACCAAACTAAAGATAAGACGCTTCAAGCAAACACCACCGCTTTCATGTTACGTCGTGCAGTTAGCTTTGTCGCTTCAGGAAACATCAGTGAGGAGAAACCTTCAAGTTACAGTAAAATTTTTGAAACAAATACACTAAATATTTCGCAGCGTTCAGATGGTACACCACTTGAAACTAACTCTACGAACAACCAAAATCAAACCAATCAAACTGAATCTACCAAAGCAGCAAAAAATTTTGACATTAGAAATTTATCTGAAAATATGTATTCAAATTTTGGAAATGGTTCACACGAAACCACAACTCCAACCAAATTTATTAAGGCTGAAGCTATAAATTCTTCGCAAAGTAGTACTTCATCATTGCTTCAGTCTGCTTCCTCAAGTAACTTATCCAACGTAATTGAACACCAACCCATAAAAAATTTAAATTCAAAACAGGAAACCAATAATAAATCATCCAACGATGAATCAGAGACTACTTCTAACAAAGTACAAGAAAACAAATCAAGTAGTAATATGCTCACGAGCACCCCAATGAGCAACACCACCAAAAGTTTAAAGAATGAAACTATGTCAAATTTTTCTAAAAATAGCTCAAGTGATGATGTTACATCAGAATCAGAATCAGAATCTAAATCTAAATCTAAATCTAAAACTACTAATACTTCATCCAATGACGTATCAACAAAGGAAAACCAATTAGGAATCAAGAACATTGAATATGGCGGCACGATGGATCAAAATTATAAATTTCCTAAAACCAAAATTGAAAAAAATTCTGAAACTAATCGTAAAAATATGGCTTTTGCCTACTCATCACCGAATCAAGTCTTTTCTTATGCAAATTCAACCAATCAGGTTCCGAGTTCTAATAATAATAACTTAGAAAACAGTAAAATTAATTCCAATCAAGTCAACAATGGTTCATCTGGTATTGAAACTATAAATAATGAAGCTTGGAGTGCAGCATCTTCCGATTCCGCACTGGCATTTGCAAGCAAACTCATGTCTATTAACGGTAGTCCTATTTCCGGATCTTCCATACTTGTTTCCAATACTTCACCAATGAAAAATGAAAGTGATGTGGATACAAGACAACCTAAACCAATCAGATCAGAAGTTTCTAAAAAAAATTTAGAAAATGATAATAAAGTCAACTTAGAATCTCACAACAATACGAATAGACCTGAAAGCAATAATTCTAACAATTCAAGCGTTACTACTTCCAAATCAGCCGGAAGTTATACTGACGTGAATAATAACGAAACGAAGAATAATCTGAATAGTGGATATAAAACTGAAGCTAAAGTTTTAAAAGGTAGTAACAATACTTCAACTCCAAGCAATTCCAAAACTGAAAAATCACAACAATCGTCAACACAGATTCAAAATCAAGACCGGTCACTCTCACCACTAGCCACCAATGACACTGGTAGTAACTTGGACATATGGAGTAGGAAAGCACAAAGTTTCATCGACAATTATGAAAGTGTTAAGAAAAAATTTAGTTTCATACAATCTACCAGAGACAAAAATGAAAATTTAGAATTATCATCTCAACAATCCAAATCTTCTAACAGTAATAATTCTGTCAGCGGTCAACAATATGGTACTTCTTCCAACACCGCATCTAGTGAAAATAATGTGTCTAAACGACAAGATGATGAAACATCATTGAATGAAACCAAGCTGTCTAGTTTGACTAAGAACCAATCAGAACTGTCCAAGACTGAATCTGGAACAGAAAAAACTAATAATCCATCGGATTTAAGAAATATTTCGTCAAGTTCTATCAACAAATCTGAAGAAAACAAGACAAAAAATATTGGAAATGAGCAGAGTGTTTTAGAGGAAGGTTCGTTGGATGAAAAATCTGCTCGTTCCTACGAAAATTCGTCAAGAAGTCTTCAAGCTTCCCAGTCAGGCTCTAGCTCATCTTCTTCATCTGCATCTAACAATTTAGCTCAAAGTTCTACGGACAGTGAACCGAAGTTTCCATTTAATAGAGATTTCTTTTCAAACCGCGTAAGTAATAATTGGAATTTGATGAAATTTCCAACACTACAAATTCCAGCTTTACCAATGACTCCAGCATTCCCGTCCTTTGAAATCCCTAATTTGGCACCAATCCGACCAATGCCGATCCCACCGCTGCTGCCAGACTTACCAAATATCCAGCCTCTTCAACAAATTCCAGGCATGTCCACCATGACACAAAGAATCCCATTAATCCCTTTCAGTCCAATGCCGCTTTTCAATAATTGGTCCTTCAATTACACAAATCCAGTTCCGAGTTAACTAAAGACAAGTGAATTTATTAAATTAAATCTTCCTTTTGAACATTTAATTATTCGAACAAACTGACAGTGAAATAGCTCATTGGACCTACTGTAGTTTAAATTAGTAAACTAAAAACCATATCTGTCTGTGAATAAATAAATAGAAAACAAACAAAAACAAACACAACAATGGGGTGAGGGGGTCGTGTCAGTACATTAGAAAAAAAAATGAAACGTAATTTTTGCTTTACCCTTTCAACAATTTATGTTGCCATTTTGTTCAACTTCCATTTTCTCTGGATTAAATGGTTGAGCCAATGGTTCTGGTTGTTCCACAGTGTCTAATGTCACTACCTCAGGATCTGCTTCATCTTCTGCTTTGGCTTCCCATGCTACTAAGGCGACTGCAGGTTCTCCTTCTACTAAGCTTAAGGGAACCGTCTCTGACTTTGGTTCCTCTTCAGGCAATTCTTGCAAGGTTGCAATTGCTTCTTCAGGCTTAGCTTCTTTTTGTTCAACAGGGTGAATTTCTGTTGAGCTCACAGTTTCCATAGACTCAGATGATATTTTTTCCTCAACAAACCCAACAGAGGGCTCAATGGAAGCAGCTTCTTCTGTTGATGTCTCCAACTCTAAAGTTGGAGAATCCGTAACATGTGCAGTTGGTTCCTCAGGTAGTGCAACTGCGACATCAAGAGCGACATCAGATGTGGAATCCAATTCTTGATAAGTCGCATCTTCCAGCGTTGTCTCTTCTACTGCTTTATTTTCCAAATCTGAGTCCACAGTAACTGTAATTATTGGTTCCACTAATGATTGTTGAATTGGTTCAACCGTGTCAATTGGAAGATCTGATCCTTCTGTTGGTTGTGTTATTGAAACTTCGATTGGAAATGAAGGTGTGTCACCAGCCATGGATAAATTTTCAGGAACTGTTGGGATAATGTTATACGTGGAATTCAGTTCATGATAAGTTCCATCACCTGAAGGATTTTCAGCAGCTCCATTGACTTCTGCTTTGCTTTCATCTGGAGATTTAGGCTCAACTGTTGAAACAACATAAACTGCCTTTTCCAAAGCAAAGAGAAACTTCTCTTTGACTTTGTAATGTCGTTTTGGATCCGTGATTAATTCGCTGAATCTTTGGATTGTAAATGGAGCTGAACGAAATAAATCAAAACGTTCGAAAACAGTGGTTTCCATTGTCAAAGGTTCTCCAGTAAATGTTTCAATTGATGACTGTAGTTTCCATCTACTCGATTTAAATTAAAAAATTACTCTATTTATATATTGTTAAATGTATTAAGGATTTGAGCAGAGGTTGCTCCACAATGACAAACCTTTTGCTAAAACTTAGTAGTTATCTCTTGTAGTATGTTCCATACCTGAAAAGTGGTCGAATATGCTGCCATGGAAAGACAGTGTTTCCAGTCTTTGCTACGTAAAGCAAATAGTCATCCAAAATTCTCGGAATCTCATTTCGTCTGGTTATATTAGAGCCGCAGAAATCTGAAAAATAGATTTAAAAAAATCTTTAATGAACAATTCCAAGACTTGTCAGCAGTCGGATTAGATAGCAATTAATAATTTTTATATAAAATTATTGGTGTCAGCTAACATCCGATGTTTATTGTTTACAAACCATATTTTCCAAAAAAAAAAAAAATTGCTCTGCTGTCTCCATAAAAAACTTTACGAATTATTACTGCGGTTGTAATCAATTTCCTTCTTACCACAAGGTCACCATCTAATTTATAGTTTAACAGGTTTAGATGGTGGTTCTTACCGTTGATTTCACGTAGCAATAACTCAAGGTCATCTAGCAACAATTCTTGCCCCACTCTTTGATCCAAGCTAACTTTCATTGTGTCTTTAGAATCTACTCAGTAGAGTTAAGCTAATGTCGGATTGAAAATCAAGATCCAATTGTGTCAGAGTTAAGATTCCAAATCTCACCTTTAACAAAATGTGAAACAAAAGTTAAATACGTTTGGAGTTTTGGCTGTCAATTTGTGTAGGGAATATGGAGTGTTTGTTAGTAAATTTTGTCGGTGAATTGACTTACGTAATGAATTTACAATTCAGTTGTGCCCAAAGTCAGAAAGAAATACATTCCATTCAAAGATGAAATTCACACAAATTAAAATTTACGTTACACAAAAGAAAAGATTAGTCAACCTCAACCCAATGTAAACCGGATGTGACTAAACGGCTGATTAATTAGTCACTGTCGTGCCATATGATGCGACACGACACACGAAAGATTATTTTTTTTTGTCGTTTAGTCACACCCTAAAGAAGAGTGAAATGAAACAACAGTTACAAAAAACTAACAAAACAAACCGAACAAATTGATTATAAAATTTGAATTCTCCCACTTTCTTATTTTTGAATTTGTGTAGTAAAAAAAAAAATAAATAAATCTCCGCACTTTTATTTTTGAAGTTGCGCATCAAATAACTGGTGCCTAATAATTCAAAATAACGCGGGCTTAAATAAAAATGGCCGAAAATAATAATATTATTATTCAAAATTAACCAATCAAAAATCTCATTCCTCATTGGTTAATTTGAATATGACCACCTATATTTCCTTAAATCTGATTGGATGAATTAAAAATTTGAATTAAAAAAAACTCCCCTGGGCATCCCTACAACCTACTGTAACGCCCGTTTTATACTAAATGTCATTTGTCCTTCATTCGAATGAATTGCAGTATGATTGATGTATTTTGCAACAAATTTTGCAATCCAATTCACCTTGACAATTAAGATTTTTGCAAAATCTGTTGCAAAATTCATCAATCATACTGCATTTCATTCGAACGAAGAACAAATGACATTAAGTATAAAACGGGCGTAAGACCCGGTATAAAAAAAAATTAAATTTAAATTTTTGTTTTTAATTTAAAAATTTGTCGCGACTTTATTTTGAATTTTGCAAGCATTATTATGTTATTTATTTCATTTCTATTTTGAGGCAACACTTGAGTAACATTCGTTTACTCGTACCAAGAGACTCTCCATAATGTCCATATTGAGGAGCGCAGAGTTTATAACCTTCATTTGTTCCTCAATTGGGACATCCCCAACATTCACTTCCTTTCCACCAATAATAATGTTCATGTCCACTTCTGATGTTGAGCTTATTTCTTTTGTCTTATTTCCTTTGTAACCCGGCTCTTCAATTTCTTTAAGTTTGAGTTTGTAGTGAGCTTTTGTTAAATCTAGACCAGTCCGCAATGGTTTCAGCAGCAGAGCATTAATTTTAGACATCTCTTTCAAAATCCCTGATTCATTTTGTACACCATCACGAAGGAGAAGAAAACGGAGGAGATTGAGAACAGCGATAATCTTATCATTCGATTCCATTAAATCTGTTGCAGCTCCATCCTTTAAAACGCAGATTTGAAGCATCAATTTTGACAAATTGTCTCCAAGAAACTGTTTCTGGAGCTCTTGTTGGTTATCTCCACCGTCACCATTCAGAGCATTTGCTATGCATTCTTTGACTTGTCCAATCAAGTAGCCCACTAAACCTGAGTGATGTACTTTGACGAGAATGAATTGAAAAAACATATACTTGCCTGGAGCATCAAAGACCCAGAAGTAGTCCTTCATAACACTAAGACCAAGCTGTCGAATTAGTTTTGATTCAGAGAAAATAATAATTTCAGCAAGTCGTTCAACAAAAGTTGAATAAATTTTTCCTCGTATAAATTCCGCTCCTAGACTTTCTGATAGCTGACCAATCAATTTTTGAGCTAGTAAGAGTCCTTTCTGGATGACGAGGTAGTTTTGATGTCCTTCAATCAGTAAATCATTAACCAGTGGGAATAAGACACAAAATAAATGGTTTGTTGTATATGTCATTGGAATCTGATCTGATGAGAGATCTTCTACGTAAATCAAGTAAAAGTAGTTGGCTAGTGCGAGTCGTTGGATTTGAACTTCTTCTTCCTCTAACTCTTCATCGTACTCAATTTCATCAAAATCTGTCAGTGGTGGAGGTTGTTGAGTGCATTTACGTTCAGTCCATTTCAAAAGGAATGATTTATCAATGTTAACTCTGGAAATCATCTGTGTGACCTTCTCGGAAATGAGTCTTCCTTCAGACTTGAGAATCTGAGTTTGCATTGGTGGTTTTTTGAGTTGTAATCGACTCCGATTTTTCCTTGGAGGTTTTGGATTTTTGGATTCCGCTTCAGGAGACCAAGTCAAATCAAAATATATTAGTGGTTGTCCAAGGAGATTAACCAAACATGCTTTCAAAATTCGTTCTTGTTTTCCTATTTCAAGAACCAACGCTACATCCGAATTAGAAAGACTGTATTGTTTTTGTGTAACGAATTCATTGAGGATTGGAACGTAGAAGTCACTGACATCACTGTAGTATATGAAAATATTACGAATTCTAGAATCATTTTCCAAAAGTAATGACTCTTGAGCTTCAGTGAGTTTGTTGTTGAACTCTTCTGGAAACTTGTGAAACTCTTTCAAGTGTTTATTTAAGAGGTTCAATGTCCAAGAGTATGTCGCTGCTCGCTTTGAAGGATGTTTGATAAAGACAATTTGCATTGCTTTCAGAATTATGGTAAATTTTGGAGAGAGTATAAAAGTCTCTGCCTAGAGAAATAAAGTGGGAAATTAAAACCTACCAAATAATTTAACATTTCTTGGATAAACAACCTTTGATGTTGAAGTTGCGTTAAGATTAATTATTTATAAAATATTTACTTGTTCGAGAGTTGATACAAGTGCCAGTTTTGGATTGTAGCAGTTACATATGTAATTAAGTAGCTCAGAACAGGAAGAAATATCGTCAAATTCAACTGCTTCTTGGAGACCAATGTCACACAATTTAGAAATAAGATCCATTCCTTCTGCCTGAATGTACTTCAAATTATCCGGATTCATAATTTCTAAAGAAGCAAGTTGATAGTCGGATATCTTCAAGTACATCGCAACTTTTTCAACGAATTCCATCTTGTCTACAACAATCAGATACAAAATATCGTAATTGAGTAATAATACCTACTTAATGAAATGATAAAATTTTAGAATAATTTAATATCATTGAATTACTTACTGAATTGAGTACAGTAAAGTAAAAGGGGAAACTATACAAAAACTATGCTTGTTTGCTCTGCTGTCGCTGTTTGCTCTTTAAATCCAGCTTTCGTTCAATACTCCGATGGTCTGATGCAGGAATCAAAAGTTAGTCCCCGTCTCCAGTGTATTTCAGTATTAAGAGTACTTTTAGTAAATCAAAATGTATATAATATTTTTTCAATTCTTGAAAAAAAGTCGAATTATTTGCCAATAAAAATTCAAAATAAAAAATTATTTATTTTGTTTCAATTTTCACTTTTCAAATTTTATTTTATTTGTTTACTTTTTCAAATTNAGTCGAATTATTTGCCAATAAAAATTCAAAATAAAAAATAAAAAATTATTTATTTTGTTTCAATTTTCACTTTTCAAATTTTATTTTATTTGTTTACTTTTTCAAATTCAAGGATTTCCCGCTTTTTTTATTATTGTCATAACTTTAGATGAGACAGAGAAAAAAAAACCCGCGAAAATTCAAATGCAAGATATTCAAAATCAACGTTATTTCATCCACCATTTTAATCAAAAATCCATTTTTTGTTGTTCTAAAGGCCGTNCTAGGATTTCCCGCTTTTTTTATTATTGTCATAACTTTAGATGAGACAGAGAAAAAAAAAACCCGCGAAAATTCAAATGGAAGATATTCAAAATCAACGTTATTTCATCCACCATTTTAATCAAAAATCCATTTTTTGTTGTTCTAAAGGCCGTGATACCATTATTTGTCAATAATCAATGACTTTAATTAATCATTGTCGTCTGGTTGAATTCGCTCTTCTGAAAGCAGCGGCTACTTCCCTTTCCGCTCTCTCCCTCATCCTCGGTGTGGTACGTTTCATTTTTTCAAGTCGAACAACGAATCCCGAAGCAAAACCAACTTTATAGTCTGGAATTCTTCCTCCATTTGCTTCCCGCTGTTTCTTAGGATTTAGAAATGAGAAAATAAAGTTTGGTTTCTCAGGAACGAGTTGGTATCTTGATATATTAATAATTCTCTTCTTCCGTTGATTCTTAAGTCCAGTCCGTATGCCTTGGATGACTGAAGTACCATAAGATGTAACTACTTCCTTAAGATTAAATTGTTGCTTAACTCTAGACTCTTCTGATTCATTTTCTTTGATTTTAGATGCCTTTTGCTCTAGTCGAAGGATAGTTGGATATGGCTTCGTCTTCTCATCCTCATCCTAAACAATTATATGGAAAACTTAGAGCCAATTTAATCACCACGACATGATAGTAATAAAAGTCTCAAGTTTACCTGAAGCTTCGTCTCTTTGAATGTGCGTTGACGACGATGACGACGACGACGACGATGGTGATGATAAAGTTGTCTTGATTTCTCAAGTCCTGTACTATCATCGATAATAGTAATTTCTTGTTGAGAATTTGTTCGTCTTATCTTAGAACTTCTAATTTCCCCTTCGC
The DNA here is from genome assembly GCA_002738285.1 of Holacanthella duospinosa. Taxonomy (NCBI): domain Eukaryota; kingdom Metazoa; phylum Arthropoda; class Collembola; order Poduromorpha; family Neanuridae; genus Holacanthella; species Holacanthella duospinosa. Next base: position 1,521,504 of record NIPM01000004.1, on the reverse strand, counting down.
TGAAAACTTCTGAGAATGATCCAGACGTTCCTAATGATGTTCGAGAGTCAGAATTCTCTTCCTGATGTGAAAGATACTGATAGTCATGTTCACAAAAAGTATTCTTGTCCTTATCAAACTCGTCTGTAGTCTTATCACCAGAGAAGCTTTCTTTAATGTCACCAGTTCCTTGGGTTGAGGAGATTGACCATGGAATTCTTCCTGTTTCATCATGAGGTGAGTCTGGTGGCTCATGGAACATTACAGTAGTTACAGTTCTTGATGATCTTTTTCTTGTTGGTTTTTTTAACCAGGATTTCTGAATTTGACCTTTGCTACTGGTTACTTGATCACATCCATCATATTCTGGTACTTGGCTACTACGTTGAGGAAATCGTATCTGTTTCCGGGAAGGCATATTTGTGTATGCTGGAGGCGGGAATGATGTTGTTGATGAAGCATCTGATTCCAAATTAATAGAGAATGATGATACTCGAGAACAGTCTCTGTTGTAAGTTGCTTGTTGAAGAGTTCGAGCTTGGTATTCTAATGAAACCTGAGCACGACGGTTTCGAAATGAAGATACTGCCTGAGTTACTCGATGTCGAAACAACTGAAATTGAATCCCGAGTGCTCTCCACCGCCTTAGCATTTTATGAAGTTGATGTTGAATGGATTACATAATAATAATTTTGAATTTTTTTTTTTTTGTTGTTTAATCATTCAAATTCAATATTTTAAGTTGTGATTTTAAACTAAGTTTATTTGATTACTTTGTTTTAGGAAGACGATATGACAACGGTAGTAACTTACTAGCTGCACTTGCTGATTGGCTTAATTTCTTGTTTTTAAACGGCCAATTTAAACATAATTTTTGTTGTAAGGACTACTTACTTCTAACACAAAACAATGATGGCAACAATGGTTTAGTAAGTCAAACCCTTAACAATATAATTTTTAATGAAACACATAAGATGACTAAATCATCAAGTACTCATTTCCTTTAAGTATTGTAGCTAACATGATTATTGATTAGGATTACATACTGAAACAGTATTCAATCCAATATCATTAAATTGACAGTTACATCGACTTGAAGACTTATATTAAATTATTAGTGAATTTAAAAACTGTCGAAAACTAAAATTTATATTTAAGTCGAAAATGAAACTCTTTTTTTTTTAGACAAAACGAAAAATTTTATGAGGCCGGTGTCCATTTGATGCTTGGTTAAGCAGAAAAATTGTTANACAAAAAAAAAGATGGAAAACTTTAAATTTTTATAAAAAAAAGGCAGAAAACTTTAAATTTTTATTAAAAAAAAAGGTAAAATAGTGTAATAATTTTATTGAAGAATCCGCGTTTTGTCTAAAGAAATAAAAAGCAAGAATTACAATGTTATCCAGAGCCAGAAAGATGAGCCATTGACACATGGAACATTTGCCTACTTTTTTGCGGAAGGTTTGTTTCTGTTGGACTTCACTTACCCTGGTAGATTTCTTTCTTCCTCCTACTTCTGACATTTTAATTAGTATAAAAGGTATCACTGAAAGTTTAGTAATTAAACTATAAATTACTAATCTGAAGGTATGTTTCAGTCAAAACTGGAGTACACAATAATAATCAAAACTACTTTAAATTCGAATCAATCCAAAAACTAAAAGTATGAATTAAAATCGACTAGAAATTTGAATTTCCGCAACAAATTTGAATTTGGCGCATTATTACTATTTTTAGTCCCCCGGTATCCCAAAAACCCCATAACCCCCATAATCCCCACAAATCCCCGGAATCCCCATTCCCCCGGGGGACAAGTGTCAAAAGTGGGGATTTGGCGAACACTGATTCAATCCAATATCATTAAATTGACAGTTACATCGACTTGAAGACTTATATTAAATTATTAGTGAATTTAACGAGTCGAAAATGAAACTCTTTTTTTTTTTAGACAAAACGAAAAATTTTATGAGGCCGGTGTCCATTTGATGCTTGGTTAAGCAGAAAAATTGTTATTCTATCATCTAAAAAGGAATCTCCGCTGTGTTACCAGAACAGTCCATTTCACAAGACCACATTTTAATGTCACTTTCTCCAAGCACCAAGAGACAGTGATATCACTTGGAATCAAGAAGCTCCTGTCTACAAAAAAAAAAAAAAATGGTTAGTCCAACCCAACCCAAGTCAAGTCGTTTTCCATCATAATTTCTAAAGCCTTCTTTTTNTACTCATTTCCTTTAAGTATTGTAGCTAACATGATTATTGATTAGGATTACATACTGAAACAGTATTCAATCCAATATCATTAAATTGACAGTTACATCGACTTGAAGACTTATATTAAATTATTAGTGAATTTAAAAACTGTCGAAAACTAAAATTTATATTTAAGTCGAAAATGAAACTCNCATCGACTTGAAGACTTATATTAAATTATTAGTGAATTTAACGAGTCGAAAATGAAACTCTTTTTTTTTTTAGACAAAACGAAAAATTTTATGAGGCCGGTGTCCATTTGATGCTTGGTTAAGCAGAAAAATTGTTATTCTATCATCTAAAAAGGAATCTCCGCTGTGTTACCAGAACAGTCCATTTCACAAAACCACATTTTAATGTCACTTTCTCCAAGCACCAAGAGACAGTGATATCACTTGGAATCAAGAAGCTCCTGTCTACAAAAAAAAAATGGTTAGTCCAACCCAACCCAAGTCAAGTCGTTTTCCATCATAATTTCTAAAGCCTTCTTTTTTTTTTTGCTAAATTTTATCAAGGACTGTGGTTTATTTGGTAAATTTGTTTCTGTACTATACTATAAAATTTCTAAAATGAGTTATTATAACTGACTTTCATTTCCGGTTAATTAATTTCTCTAAAGAAGACTTCCTTCATGTTTTTCAAATTTGATTTAATTTTTAGAAATTTTCTTAGTACATACATACTTTCGGGATTGAAATCGTTAAAGAAAAGACAGAAAGTTAAACATCGTTAGTTATTTGCATGATTGCATGGATGAGTAGAGTGTACATAAAGTGAATCAAAAATTTTGTAACTTTATTTTACTTTCTCTTAAACTTAAGGCAGTTCTGAGTTCTGACATAAAGTTGGTAAGTTAAGTTGGTAGGATAAGAAATTATCCATATAAATAACGAGATGACTCAAATATTTATAAACTAAAGAGACTGATGATACTAATTAGTGAGATAATTTAGTACTAATTAAAGAGGAATTAATTGCACTGGTAACATGACTTAAGTAAGTAGTTGTTAAAACTAAAGCTTCTCAAAAACAAAATTACTAGTAGTTTTTGAGTAGGGAACGTTTAATTATTGGCTTCATGCATCATNTTGGTAGGATAAGAAATTATCCATATAAATAACGAGATGACTCAAATATTTATAAACTAAAGAGACTGATGATAGTAATTAGTGAGATAATTTAGTACTAATTAAAGAGGAATTAATTGCACTGGTAACATGACTTAAGTAAGTAGTTGTTAAAAGTAAAGCTTCTCAAAAACAAAATTACTAGTAGTTTTTGAGTAGGGAACGTTTAATTATTGGCTTCATGCATCATTTCGTTTTTACTTAATTCTTAAGAAATTCTACTTTCAGTAGAGAAAATTGGACTTTTTTTACTTCAAAAAAAAAAAGTTTTCATAAGGACTACTTCTGGTTTTGGGTTTGAACATGAAAAAGAAAAACTTTTTCTAAANCAAAAAAAAAAAGTTTTCATAAGGACTACTTCTGGTTTTGGGTTTGAACATGAAAAAGAAAAACTTTTTCTAAAACTTAAAACTTTTAGTTTCTCCGTAGACAATTCTAAAAGAAAGTCTTTTTATGGAGAGTTATTCTTTATGGAGATTTATTTATTCATTTCCAACCATTCTTGTAGTGGTGATAAGGAGAAATTAATATTTATAAAAACTTTTTTTTTTTCTTTTTTTTTTTTTTCTTTTTCTTCTCTCTTCCCTCAGAAGACAAAAATTATAAGTTTTCTTTGAAACAAAAGAAAATGACATATAATTTCAAAAGCTTTCATTTATGAAAAAGAAAGTAAGAATAATTGAATGACCAAACTCAAAATAATCCTTTTAAGAACCAAAAAAAAATTTTTTTTTCCTCTAAGAAAAGTGAAAGTTACTTTCTCTTACGTCACATCTCAAGATTTTTGAATTTTGAACAAGTTCTCTTACATATTTATGAATTTGATTTCAAAATTTACCACAATGACCTTCAGAAGTTTACTACTGTAAATTCAAATTTTGAAATTTATTCCCATGTTCTCATGAATTCTATATTTTCTGATTCCCTCATTTTTCTGTCTAGATGACATGACTTGAATTCGGATTTCAGAAAATGATTCTCCCGATGAAAAACAGAAATACATAAATTTGAATTTCTGAATAAAAAAAAAAAAAATTTTTTTTTCTTCTTTAGTTCACCAAAATCTGTCATCATATTCTGGAAAGTTTTCCAAAGTGAATTAAAGTGTCAGGAAATGGAAAAATTTTTTTAAAGTTATACATGCAGCGGTGGCTAAGGTGATTCACAAAAAAAAAAAAAAAAAGTTAGTGAGAATACTACATGAGATGCAGATTTTTTTTTAATTTGGGGTATTTATCTGCGGCCTCTTTTTTTTTTTTTTTTTGAAAAATTGATTTATTTGAATTCTGAAACAGTGTCTAAAATTTTATTTTTTAATTCTAAAATCATCTCTTTGCAATTTTAGAGTTTAAAATTATTTCATGATTTTGACCACGTTGTTTTTAAATGTATATTATTTCATAAAATTGAAGTTGAGTCATAAAAAAACGAAGGATTTTCTTAATTAATTACCCAAAAAGTTTATAAATTTCACAACAATGCTTTTGTTTTCAATAATAATGAAAGATAAAAGTTTAGAATAGAGTGAGGCTATAATAATCGTTTCGAAGATCTCATAATTTTGTCATAAATCATAATCAAAATTTTAGAGAAAATCCTTGCTGTAAGGATACTTATCTAGATAGTTACTTTACAACCGTATAGCATCAATCACCATGTTGTCAACAAGAGTTAAGTCCATAACAATACAAACTTCATTTGGTTTATTATGCTCTAGAGAAAACTGAGAAAAGTTTAAATTAAACAGAAATTGAAAATGTGTGGATTCAGTGATGACGTTTTGGAATTTGTGGTTAGATCATACAGACAGGATTTGTTAGATTACTAGGGTTTAAGGAAGTCACTCTTCAACCGCATCCATGATGTTTGATGGTTAGAAATTTTTGAGAAATCTAGCAGATTAGATACTGACAAGGCTAACGGAAATTCAAACGGAAACTACCTCCATCTGTAATATTAGTAACTTTGTTCAAAAAATAATGAATACTAACTTCCGGTTTAGAGTAAACTTGGATAAAATTTTATGTTATTTTGATGAATTCAATCAGAACTTGTACTTGTACCCTTTGGGTAGTAATAACAAGTAGATATATTGTTTCTACTTATGAGTAAGGGTAATTGAAACATTCCTAGCGAATCTAGAATTTATTCGAATAACAATATTTAGTAAAAAATCAATCCAGACTGATAACATAGAGTATAATAAATCCTAGCAACGGTTGAACCATCCGTAGACTTAATCATAAAGTAATACAGTCTGGATTAAATTGTTGAAGCCTTTGTAAAAATCCAAATCAAGGCAGATGTATCCGTAATTAATTATAGATATGGTTTGTAAAAACCAATGTATAAACCGAACCAAGGGAGGTTTACTTGAAAAACCAAAAAAAAAAAAACACCAAGTGTGTCATTTGTAGAAACTATTGTATAAACCGAACCAAGGGAGGTACGAGGTACTATGTATTCCGTTATTATAGAAACCGTCAAGTGAACTATTTGTAGCAACTATTGTTAAACGAACCAATTTTGGTGTTTTAAGCTTTGTTTGTATATGTACAGTGAAGTTCGGCTATAGTGATTGCGAGTATAATAGAACTCCGGCTATAGCAAATCATACTGTCCGGTCCCTGCCAAGCAAATGGGAGATTATGTGTTAAGTAGTCCGGTTATAATGAAATCGGCTATACTGAACTTCCGGCCTTAGTGAACCAAACCTACCGTCCCGAGAGTCATTTTAGCCAGTTATAGTGAACAGGCATGAAATATTTCTGAATTCCGCAATGAATTTTTTTATTCTTCTATGACCATCTATGTACCGACTTAGTTGGGACCTTAGAGTGAGTTTTAGTCAACACACAGTTTAAAAGTCAAATCCAGTCACAAAATATTTTTACTGTTGCTTAGAAGAACTCCATTAAGTGGGAAGAAGTTCATGAGACGTACAGTGTGTTATTGTACGCAAATGTTACTTAGATGTGAAAAGTAACATATATTAGTCACCTCTTCCTACCTGCCAACACAACTAGCCTATGGACACAGGGAAACAAGCTTCAAAGCCAAAAGCTAGTTCAATTGGAGGGACCAAAATACTTTACCAAAATCAGTCAAAATTTTATCCAAATTAGTATTGCGGGAGTTTAGGAGAAATTGATTGAAGCGTCGACTCTACTTGAAATGGAAATTTATCATTAGAACATAACCGTATTCAGTCTTAAGCAAATTTTCATCACCTAGTACTTCTCTACATCGACGTAGCTGAATTTATTGTATAATATTTGGATATAATGAACAATTATTGAAATGTAGAGTCCGTTCAGAATACGGATATAATGAACTCCGGCTATACTGAAGTAATCTTGCCGGTCCCTACGGGTCACTATAACCGAACTTTACTGTATTAAGAAGATTTACTTGTGTATAATATATTTTTTAAATAGATACACTATTTGAGAATTAATATATACTTAATATTTCTTTAGTTAATATACCAATTAATCCTGTGTAGGTCTCATTGTAAACTGGGAAGACTAGAGAGAATTTTTGGAATCAGAGATAAACGTTTGTAAGGTTAATTGAAGATTTATTGAACTAATGATAGATTTGGCACTATGATGGCATTGAGAAAATGAATGTCAACAAATTTTAATTAATTTAACAGTATTTTGTTTAGATACGATCGAAAAAGTACTGAACCAGTGAAAACTAAATGTTTGTTAGATTTTTTGCCAAAAATTCCTACGCTATTGTAAAGCTAAATTAAAAAATGTTCAATTCAATCGTTGATTATAGAAGGTACTAATTATACTTGTTAATATCACTGGACTATTTTCTATAATTTCTTCAAACTTTTCAGTTTCAAAATGTGAGAACAAAAATACAAATTGTTACAACCTAACAACTCATTGAGACGTTAATTTTCAAACAAGTATAAACTTAGATCTGTATATAACAGACAGACAGACAGACATTACGATTACAATAACCTACTAACTTAGTATAAGTTATTTTAAGAGTAATATGGTATTTCTTTCAAGTTTAAAGTAAGTGGTTGGTAAAACATTGATTTCATTGTAATGTCGAATGAAACACAATAATCAAATCTACTCCAAAAGAATTAGGGTTCTAGAAATAGGATTATTTTTTTTCAGTACTAAAGAGTTAGCTTTGTAGTTTGTTGGAATAGAATCGAGGTTGGAATTTTTAAATTAGCCAATAGAAAAAGGAAAAAAGAGTAAAATGAATATCAGGACTTGTGATCCGAATTTCAAAGCAAAACACTTGATAGGTTTCTCTAATATCCAAATCTGACATTTCGAAAAATACCCTACCTTATGACCTTTTTCTGTATGAATGAAATAGAAATAACTTCAAAAACTAACTATTGAAAACCAAAAATACCACAAGCCCTTTTGGTTGGAAAATTAAAGTCTTATTCCTACTTAGTTCATGAAAACAGGTGATTCAGGTTTTTTTTTTCTTTTTTTTTTTTTTTGATTAACCCTCATTTTGTATATACTTTATACTATTGTGCACTTCTTTCCCTCATAATTACTCTCGACGTCTCTTTTCATTGATTTTAATTTGTTGAAAATTCAAGAAAATGACGAAGAGAAAGTTTAGAATTAGAAAGTCAAAAATGATTACTTTTGTCGTCCCTCAGAATTCAAAGTTGTAGTGGAAAGTGTACAAAGAAAAGCCAGTCTCCAGATTTTTTTTTTCTTCTTCATCCTTTTTTCAAACTTTACTAATTACTAAAAGTGTTGTTTCAATGATTTAAAATGGAAATTGTGGCTAACTTTTTACACAGTTACTACTCACTTTAATGAAATTTAGACTCATTTACTTAACACGCGTGGCTAAGAATGAGGAGGTGGGAAGAGGGAGGGTAGGGAAAATTTGATCCTTTGTAACACTTATAAACTAACTTTCTCAAACCTTTTTGACACGCCTTAGGCATACAAAGTGACAAAGAGAGTTAAAATGTCAAAAAAAAAATATGGAAATTTTTTTTTTATAAAATCTATTCTAAATTTAGAAAGATTAGAAAATTTGAAAGATTTCTTTCATCACTTTCTCCTTATTTATTTATTGAGTCATTTATTATATTGAAATACGAAATAATGTATGAAATATGAAATATAAGTCTATTAATTTTCAATTTTTGGAAACTAGTTATATTACATAACCCTCAGCAATATCATCAAAAAAAAAAACGATGAAGTAATTTTTTTTTTTTTTTTCTAAAAATAACTTTCGTCTCCCACCTCACCCCTCTCCACCCCCTCCTCCACAATACCTTTATCTTTATCGAAAAACGAAATTTTCGAACCATAATCCACTTCATCCAGATTGACATATAGCGGTTTTTCACTCTCCCCCACTCAACTAACAAAGCTAATTTTCAATTATTACTCTCTAATGAATTTCCTGTCACTTGTAACTTTGTATATACATAACACTCTAACTTTGTCTTTGAATTACTTGTCTGTATCTTATTACACAATTCTCATTAATTCAATTGTGAAAACTTATGAAAATGTTTATAATACAAAACACTCACCATCCAAAGATTATTATAAATTTTCTTTCTTATAAATCTTAACCCAAGCTTCCAGTGAAAGTAGATTATTTGACACGTTGTAATGAATTATGAGAAACATGTGAGTAGCCTTAGGCTTAAGCCTTGCATAACTAACATGACAAGATGTATCCTTAGAACTATTTAATTTACTTAATAACACCTCTTTTTGATAAAATTAAAAGAGAAAGAGATTGTTTTGATTTCACTAATGAAATGAGTAATTAAGGCTTAAGTAGTTAGATTAACATTGAAAGGATTCAATTGAGTTTTAGTTTAAAAAGGTGTTAAAAGTCATGTGAAACACTTAATGGGAAGGAACCAAACTTAAAAAAAATTTTTTTTTTTTTTTTTTTTTTTAGTTTGACTTAAAGTGTTAAGGTATAAGAGAATGAAATATTTGTGTGTAGTGTTGGGGGTATCTATATGTTATCTGGTGACCCATTAATTGAATGGAGTCAAGAGTTATGGGATAGAGTGAGTGTAGAGAAATTGGGCCAGTAGAGTGGTGGTAACCTCAGATGGGTCAGGATGAGTTGGACACTGTCCAGAACACATAGTGGTCCTACCACAGATTTATGACCTTTCTTTTATCATCCTTGTCCTAGGGACTTAGTATAGGGTCTGAGAGTACTGAGAATCTCAGTCTATCCATTTACAAGTCTACTTCAATCGAATCTTCATGGGGAACTTTAATTTATTATTCTTATACTAAACCGGAAGGTTAGTAGTAGCGATGAGTGAAAATAAGGATAGAATTAATCACTTGAATATCTCACTTTAGAGACTTATAAGTAACGTATAGAGACAATTTTCACTTTTGAGCTTTCACCATTCTTTTTTAAGAAAGTCAGGTCGTGTAAAAAAAAAAAAACGAAAAGATTATCACCGAAAATCCTAAAAATTCAAATTTTGTAAAATTACTACGAATAGTAAAATTTTTATGAAAATTTTATAAAACTGATTTGCTTATCATCACGTTGTTGTCCATGAGTGATTATTAATCCAATTTATTGTCTAATTTTTCCCAATGGAACAATAATTATTATTACATAATAGCGGTAGAGTGTTTTCCAACCATTTTTTTTTTCATGACCTCAACTAATTGATTAAAATAACTTTCGAGTTTGTGTAGCAACTTTGTAAGTGTGTGTATAGCCCAACAAATGTGTCAATTTTTGGTTAAGGTTTGACGGGGATAAAACCAGTTCGTTCACTTTCTGACTACTTATTTATCACTGTAATTTCGGTCAAAATTTTGAAACTATAGGTGAGGTTTTTTTTTTTTNCACTTTCTGACTACTTATTTATCACTGTAATTTCGGTCAAAATTTTGAAACTATAGGTGAGGTTTTTTTTTTTTGGTTAAAGTGGTTGTACTGTAAAGTTCGGTTATAGTGAACCTGTAGGGACAGGCAAAATTGGTTCAGTATAGCCGGAGTTCATTATATCCTTGTAGTGAACGGATACTTCAATTTAATAATTGTTCATTATATCCAAATATTTCACTATAAATTCAGCTAAGCGGATTTAGAGAAGCACTGGGTAACGGAAATTTGCTTGAGACCATTGAATGAGCGCAGAATCCAACTTTGGATAGTTACATCGGCGTTGGCGTTTTATATTCTAAGAATTTGATATTTGAATTTTAGCTAATTGCTTAAATGTAACCTAATTATATTTCAACACTTTTATTATTAACTTACACCAGAAAATCTGTGGAAGTCTTCAATTTTAGATTTTGATTTCAAAATAAGAGAAATTATAGTTTCCAATCTTATATTTCTCATTTAACGTTTGGCGAGGTGTGTTAGAAGACAGTGCATCAATGATATCAAATTTATCGTTTAAGGACAACGCAGTGCGCTTTTGACCTGATATTGTGAATTAGTAATTTACTTAATAAACTAAATCTCACTCATAGGTCAACATGCAAGTCCGGTGCATAGATGGGGAGGCATAAAAGTATAAGAAACAGTAGTAGCAAATGGTATCATTACGGAATTCATACATATTTCACTATAACCGGACAAAATGACTCTCGGGACCGGTAGGTTTGGTTCACTAAGGCCGGAAGTTCAGTATAGCCGATTTCATTATAGCCGGACTACTTAACACATAATCTCCCATTTGCTTGGCAGGGACCGGACAGTGTGGTTTACTATAACCGGAGTTCTATTATAGCCGTAGTCACTATAGCCGAACTTTACTGTAATAAAATTGAATGAGTTGTTGAATTAAGGTGTTAAATAGTTGTAAGAATTGAAAAATGTCTGAACTCAAATTATATTTTGATCCAATATCCCAGCCGTCTCGTGCTGTCTATATTTTACTTAAAATTAATAAAATTGAATTTGAAGAGGTGATTATTTTGATTTCAAAAGGTAAGGAAATGGATTATAATTTAATTAATTAATTTAATTTCAATTATTATAAATAATTATTGTTATTTTAATAAATTAATAGGAGAACAAACAACAGCTGAATTTGAAGCTTTGAATCCATTTAAACAAGTCCCTGTTCTTGTTCACAATGGATTTATTTTAACAGAAAGTGTTGCCATACTTCAATATATTTGTAGAACATTTCCAATAGACGAACATTGGTATCCAAAAGGAGACAGAAAAAAATTAGCAAAAATTGATGAGTACATGTCTTGGCAACATCTTACAATTCGACCAATTGCATCACTCAATTTTTGTACAACAATACAACCATTGAAATTTGCTGTACAATTTTTAGCCTTATTTGGAGGTTATGGAACACAAGAAGAGAAATTAAGAAAATTTAGATTTGCGTTAGATGCTACTGTCACACTTATGGAGAATACATGGCTCAAAAATTCATATTTTATTGCTGGAGATGAAATAACAATTGCAGATTTATTAGCTGTTGAAGAATTGGAACAACCGAGTAAGTTCGTTTCAAAATTTTTAAAATTTTTGAAAAAATTTTGGTTTGAAATTTTTTTTTAATTTGAAAAATTAAAAAAAAAATTTTTTATAAATTTTATTATTATTATTAAGGAAATGGTGGTTATGATATCAAGTTGCTTCATCCAAAAATTGGTGAATATATGGATCGAGTTAAAGAGAAGTTGGAACCTCACTATAGCAAAATTAATGAAATTGCAAGGGAAATAATTGAAGAGTTAAAAAATTCACCAGATCAGAGTAATTACTTATTAGTACAACAATAACTAATAAATTTAAGTAAAAAAATATGAATTTTAAGACTTAAAATTATTAATCTTAAAAATTAGATAGCCTTAGGTGTGAAGTTAAGTTCATTGAACGGGAATGATGAGATTATTGATTTTAAATTACTAGAGTTTGTTTTTAAAAAAATTTAAATTTTCTCTTCCTTTGTTATAATTAATGTAACAAAAAGTTACACTTTTGTTTACAGTTTTTGTTACACTTTAATTTAATTTTACTGGTGCCAAAAAAAAAATGTGTAAGTTTTATGTAAACAGTGTGAATTTGGGAGTCTGGAAATTAAATTTTCCAGACTCTACTTAAGAAAATGTTAATAGTAAATATCAAGTTGTATACTTTCTCCTTCTGGTATACTTTCACTTTCTCTACCCTACTTTAGTTTTGTCTGACTAAAGGAATTCTACACAATTGAATAAAATATGATATTACTTGATACAAATTATTAAATTTCCTCACTTTCTTTTCATTTTTTTTTTTTTTTTTTTTNTTTTTTTTTTTTTTTTTTTTTTTTTTTTTTTTTTTTTTTCTCCTAAAGAAAGCTAACATTGGGTCTAAAAGGGTATATTCTAAGTGCTAAAATGATGAAAAGATGGTTGAGAAAAGGGGAAGATTAGTTACAAAAGAAAAATGTTTTGTTACGAATTTTCTTTTCTTTTCTTCTTTTACTAGAAAAAAGTGTCAGTTTCAGAAGACGTCAGGAGCAGATTTTACCAATTGAGATTTGTGTGTAAGCCATAAGTCGACTGAGGAGATAGTTCTCAAATGATGATGCAATTGACTCATCTTCCAATATTTTTTTTTTTTTTTTCTCGTCTTCTTCTTAAGTCTTGACCATAACTTTCCATCATATCATCTCCTCAACTTTATTGACTTTCTTCGAAAAAAAAAAGAAAAAAAAAATCAACCCGCCTATGTATTCCAAAGGAGAAATCTACCAGAGATTAGGACTAAAGAGTGAACTAAAGTGCTTCCCATCAAACTCTATGAACTTCTATGGAATAACAAAAGGGTTATAAGGTTCAATCACATAGACTTTTGATAGCAAGTTTTTATCTTTAATATTTACTCTCACGAATTTAATATTATAAATGAAATTGAAAGAAATCTAGTGGAGTTTCATTGTTTATAATATTATTATGTAAAGTATGAAAATAGTTTTCGTTTTCGTTTTAGTTTTAAGAAGGGGAAGGGGGGAAGGGTGAGTTTTCTTGAACTAAATTTTTAGACGGAAAATTGCTAACGCCCGGTTTATACTTTCTGTTTTTTTTAAGTATTTTGTTCAGATTTCCTTTAAAAAAAAGCAGAAAATTAATATTTTTTAATTATTCCTAATACTCTTCTTTTTTTTTTTTCTTTTTTTTGAGTTGATTGGGTTATATTTAAAAATTTTTTTTTTTTTTTTTTGATCGATGAACTTATATTGTTTCTTTCGTTTTTCACCTTTATATTACCCTTTCGTTTCGTTTTCAATATAAAAATTCAAATTAGTTTATCTTTTCAGAGATGAATAGACAGTGAAAGCGAACAATACTGATTTTTCACTTGAAAATGAAATTTAAAAACGAAATTTGGAATAGAAATTTAGAAACTGCGGAAAGTATAAAAAACAAAAAATACGAAAATACATTTGCTAAAAAAAAGTTGAAAAATTTCACTAAATAAAGATGGTTTTAAGCATTATTTTTTCTGTAAAGCTCAAATTCTTTTAAATAAACTTGGTTACGTTTATTTGAAAGTTTAGAATAATAAGTTAGTGTTTTCTTTTACCAACATTTTTTTTTTAGATTCAATGTATTCATTTTTAGATTCAATGTTACCGTTTCATTGATATAAACGAAATAGCGCTATTTAAACGAAACGACGCTATGTAAACGTAACAAAACTAAAATTTTTTTTGGAGACCAAAAAAAAGTATAGAACGAGCATAAGGAGTTTATTTTGAATTTGGTGGGTTTGTAGCTTTATTACGGAATAGGCGAATAACAAAGACCTGTCAGTCTAGATGAAAAGAAGACGTGGTTGCCAGAGGGAATGCAAAAAAAAAAAAAAAAAAATTTTTTTTGGCAATTCTACTCTGCCTTTTGTCTTTTCCACTCTCGCAACGTATTCCATTTGTTCAGAGTTCAGACACTTATGTCTGCAGAAAATGTGAAAAATTCCCTAGAGCTTTATCGAAAATTTATCTATTTATGATCCATAAAATCAACCAAGTCTTTATCTGTATTGTGTAAATAAAAATTGACCAAAGTATTTATAGAGTCTACTTACACTTTATAAATACACTTACATTTAGTTACATACTAATGAATGTCACATTTTAGGAGATTTTAATCTTATTTTGTAAAATTTTGCTGAATTTATAAACAAAATACAACCAAATCCTTGTTTGTTCTCTTCCTAATAAGTTTTCAAGTGGTTGGAAAGTGTATTTCGAAACTAAAAGTCTAATATTTTAAGCTAAATCTACAATTAAGTAGTTCCTGAGGGAGTTTTTTGGTCTAATACACTCTAATCCATTTCTTGGTAACTAATAGTCTACTCCTACTCCATATAATACATAACAAAAGATAAATTAATCGGATTAACAAAGAGAAAGTTCTAATTCAACTTTCTCCTTTTAAAATAAACATTTTCATTTTCATTTTCATTTCTCAGGTTCAAAGTGGAAACTTTTTCCTTTAAACTTATGTAAAAATTTACCAATTTTTTTTTTATGTAAATTACATAGTTTACTTTTTCAATTTGAACCTTAGGGTTATAACCCTCTTTTTTCTTTTTTCTTTTTTTGCTTTTTGCCTAAAGTTTCTCAACAGTTTTCAATCTATTGTTTATTTGACACTTTGAAGGATGGAAAGTTATTCTTTCCAAGTCATTGAACTTGAAGAAGAGAAAAAAAAAGAAGCTTCTGTAGTCACTTTTTCTATCTTATACCCTCACCCATGTTCTCTATCTGTATAAAAATCAGTTGAATTTTTGATAAATGTTAACAAGGTCCTTATAGTCCTAAGTGTTTGGTTCACTGGTGAAAAAAAAAAACGAAAATGTCAATTGCTTCTTAGGAGTAAAAAACTAATTTAAACAAAAAAAATACTTCATGTACAAAAAAAAAATGTATTTTTTCTCCTGTAGTTACTCTATGTTATAAAATTATAATAAATGAAAGTGAAAGTGAAAGTCCTCAGGGTATAGTTGCATTATTGCATTTTTATCCTTATGAGACTATATAGATTATATAAATTTTTATAATTTTTTTTTACCATATGTAACGACTTATTTACACAAATTGGTCACGCTACGAACATTTCTATTCATTAAAAACACACACACACACAAAAAAAAAAAATAATAATTTCACTNAATTTTTTTTTACCATATGCAACGACTTATTTACACAAATTGGTCACGCTACGAACATTTCTATTCATTAAAAACACACACACAAAAAAAAAAAAAAAAAAAAATTTTCATTTTTTTTTATGATAACTTTCTCCCAGAGAAAGTCTGAATTTAAAAGATTTTATTTATTTTTTTTTTTGGTAGTAGTAACTATTATTGTCAGACTCATTATTATTATTATTATTGTACTTCTCATGCAACCGGATATACTTCACTTTCTCTCCGCCTGTCATCTTGTCTATAATATTTCCATTTAGAGTAGACATAAGTAAGAAACATCGGAGAAAGTTACATCCGGTGAAATCACCAAAAAAAAACTCTAGAGAAAAGATATTGCACTGGGAGAAAGAGAGAGAGAGAAAAAAAAGCTTTCTCTTGTTGTTTTCCAGTTTTTTATGACTATCCGGTCTTTATGTGTTGAAAAAGTACCAAAAAAAAAAATACTTGGACATGGAGATAAGATGATGGTAAAGAGAGGGGTATGTACATAAGTAGGGTTGAAAAAAAATCCATAAATTGAAATCAAGATGGTGGTGGGTGTGGAATATTGCAGTAAAGTTTTTTTTCAACTATTATTATATAGAACTCAAGTGAAAGCAATAAAATGGGTCGAAACAAAAAAAAAATTTACGAATTTTCTTCTTTATCTGCTCCCACTGCTAGAAATCTGTTGAAAATAAGGGAAAAAAAATAAAGAGAAAGTCCAAAATCGTTGGATTAGAGTAGGAGATAAGTATAGACAAGTACGTGGTTGGTTACTTTTACTTACTGGTTGGTTATAGTTGTATACATGTAAGCTAAAGTAAACAAAATCTTTCACTACCAAAGAAAAAAAAAAGCTAAGGATGAAAATCAAACGCCCTGACTTGTTTATGAATGTTCTGGGATGAATTTCCTTGGAATCAGTTTTTATATAGTTATATAAGTTTTTTTTTTTTTGGTGAAAGCAACAAACTCAAAATACACAAATTTATTTGAAATTTTGTTGAAATGAGAAATCCTTTTATTATACCGGTGATTCTCAAGGGAATAAAAAAAAACACGAAATGAAACTGGAGACAAACAGATCGAAAGTTGGATGAATTAAATGTACCCTAGAGCGTCTAATTTTCGTGTCGTAAAATCCTATTGGTTGGACGGACTTTCACCTGGGAAAAAAAAAGTATGTTACATACATATAAATAACATACAGTATGTTCCACATTAACATTTACTATACTTTCTTTGCTTTTTTCAAAAATGACCAAGGTGACTTAATATGCACGCGTAGGATCAAAAAGTGGAAGGAACTTAGCCAACATGCAACAAATCGACAACAATTGAGAATTTAAAAAAGTGGGTTGGATAATCAGTATTTAATATATTTAATACCTTAGAATTATTGATTGATTGATCCATAGTGATAAGTCAATTGATCAGGATTTGGATTAACCTCAAAACTTAGTAAGATCTTGAAAATAGCTCACCGATAGTTCGTTTTCATAAATTTCAGATAATGAATTTAATTTATTTTAGACTCTTAAGATTAGTGTATTCATGAAATTGCTTATATTTAGAACTCAACACTGAAGTTTATTTATCACTTGTCCTTGGGTAAGAATAAGTTTACATAAGATTACAACCGTTTAATAAGTTAGTGTTGAATTGCGTGCATTTCAAATTTTATTGGTTACAAACTTTCTTACCCAAGGGCAGTGATGGTCAATCACGTTCACATAACCTGGAGTTGTGAGTTTTGAATAAAAACTTACATTAATAACCTAATTTTCAGAGTCCAAAATAAATTAAACTCACAGTATCAGAAATTTATGAAAAACGANCAATCACGTTCACATAACCTGGAGTTGTGAGTTTTGAATAAAAACTTACATTAATAACCTAATTTTCAGAGTCCAAAATAAATTAAACTCACAGTATCATAAATTTATGAAAAACGAACCTTTGGTGAATTATTTTTCAAGATCTTTATTAAGTTTTGAGGTTAATACAAAACCTGGTCAATTGGAACGTGGAAATAATCAATTTACTTATCACTATGGATTAATCAATCAATAGTTGTTGACCTATTGATTAAATCAAATAAATACTGATTGTCCAACCCGCTCTATTAACTTCTCAGATGTTGTCGATTTGTTACATGTTGGCTAAGTTCTCTCCACTTTTTGATTCTACGCTCGCATTAAGTCACCTTGGTTATTTTTTTGGGGGAAAGGCGAAGAAGGCACAGTACACTTTATTGTGGAACATTACTGTACTAATAAAGTAAAAAAAAAAGCTGGAGAAAGTTAATTTGTACAAAGTACAAACTCAAATTGTTTGTTTGTCCCAAATTAAAAAAAATTTGGTAAATTTTGTTAGCCCATATACATATCCATATCCATGTCTCAGAATCACTTTAAATTATGTCTATGTGTTTAATGATTGATGTATTCATAAGATATTACCCTACCCCTTTTCACTTTGTCACTATACTCATTTCAAATCCTTTTTTTTTTTTTTTTGTTTTTAGAAAAAGCAAAAAAAAATAAGCTTTCTAAAGTGAAAGTGAAAGTTAAAATTCAATATTATCTACTGAACAGACTACTATTGAAAAAAAAAATTTTTTTTGAGGATTTAGAAGAGCTAGAGTTTAGAGCTCACGCACGATAATAATAATAATCCTCAAGCATCTTTTCTCGACTTTTTTCAAATAAAGACTTAAGAAAACTTTCACTTTAGATCAACTTTTTGAAAAAAAAAATAAAGCTAGAGAATCAATATAAGACTCTACTTTTTTTGATTGTTTTTTTATCACCAAAAACTCCTACTTCATTTCATTCTTCATATTATACCAAAAATATAGAGTAAAAAAAAATCGAGTTCAAATGGAGATGACGAAATGGATAATGTAATTCAATTTTTCAACTCAAAGTTGAAACAGAAGTTGAAAAAAAAAAACTTTCACTCTACTTTCTCTTCCATAAGTAAAGTGATCAGAAAGTTTAAGGATTTTTTGAGCATTTTGGATTTAAGTTTGAGTAGACTTTTTTTTTTTTTGTTCAAGAAGAGAAAAGCATTATTATCACCAATAACATTTGATTTTCCATTCTTTTCTAGAGTTTTACATTAAAAAAAAAAACTTATGACCTCAAAGTACAAAGCCCTTCATAATGTACATACTACCAACTTACCAAGGGACTTGGAGAGAGAAAGTATTACATATTACTTTCACCAAGAAAAAAAAAAACTTTTCCGCTCAAACTAAAATGATATTATTATTACTACTACTTGGTAAAAAAGTTTTATTTTTTTTTTTGTTATAATAAACTTGGGTTTGTGTAGACTCATGATTTCTGATAAAAAAAAACGACAATACAGACACATTTACGCACATGTGAAAACTCATTGTTAACAAATCAACTGAAAGAAATAGAATTTTGAATACTTTTTTATTCATTGAATTTACTTTAAAGTTTAAACAATTTTAGTAAAGAAAAGAAAAAAAAAATTTTTTTTTTGTGAAAAATTACAACTCGAGAGTGAAAGTGTGGAGAAAGTTGAAACTCTAAAATGGTTACAAGATTTTGAAATTTGAAATTTGAAATTCTAATTTTAACTTTTGAGATTTCCTGTGTCAGTTACAAAGGATAATTAATACTAATACGTTGTAGCATTCTACTCTTAAGATTTTTTTTTTACAAAGATAAAGATTTACAAGACTTTTTTCTTTTCTTCAAATTAACCTCTTAATTATTTCAGTTTCAGTTTTTTCTTTTTTTTTTTTGCTTACCCTCAAAAAACTTTCACTCACTTTCTCCTATTTTTTATGGTAGAAGAACACGAAAAAAAATTTAGGTATAATTTGAGTAAAGATCCGTAATATAAGAGAGAATAAATAATTTGAAGTTTTTTATCCTTAGGGTTTTTTTTTTTAAGTATTCCTAATTTTTAAGTTAATAGGTTTTTCTAGGCGGGGTGGGGTTGTAAGTGGTTGGATAGAGTTTTTGGAGAAAGTTAAGTATAGTTATAAAGTTAACGAGTTTTTAATTTAGACAAATGTTGATATTATTTTCTAATTATGAGGCTAAAGCTGACTACTGACTACTAACTATCCCGTTGTCAAATAAGAAAAGGATAGCTCTCTTTTTACCCTGACTTTTTAAGAAATTGCCCATTTTCTTATCCTAAGTAGTAGTTTAAGAATTCTTATTAAGAAAAACCACGGTTGAAGGAGCAGTGAAAGGAAATAGCTCAATAATCTTAAACTAATTAACCCAACTAACAAGGAGAAAGTCCCCAAAACTTAGCATTCTTAAAATGAGTCCAGATACATTCAAGTATCTTACAGACGACCCAAGGTTTTTGGAAATTTGCCACGGGTTTTTTTATACATTTTTTTTTTATCTTTCAACAATGCTTTTTCTTAGTGCTTTTATAGGAATAAAGCCAATAAAGAAAATTATTCGTCTGCTTGTCATACTACATCAATTAGTTTTTTTTTTTTTTTTTTTTTGACAACTCTTTCACCACTTTTCATTGTTTTTTCTTATTAAAATAAACTTTTACTAAAGTTTATTCATCAAAATCTAAAAATGATTTCTCATTTATATTGTTTTTATTTTTTTTCTACTCTTTGATGTCTTTTAATTATCATTTTTCTTATTTGTTTGAAATTATGTATCATAAAGTTGTTGAATAATTGAAAATTGAAAATAGTTAACAACTAGGTAACCGCGGACAATTTGTAGAGTTTTTTTTTAAGTAAATGATCAAAATTTATATATAATTTTTTTCTTTTAATTTTCGTTAAATTGGGCAACTGTTGTTGTTTTTAATGTTATGAGACATTAATGTATGTATGTGTTATATCAATCTGTTCTCAATGGAACTCAATATNTTTTTTTTTTTTTTTTTTTTGTTGTTGTTATTTCTTGTAATGTTAATAAATTACTAACTAAAATGGATGTATATATTTTATTCTTATTGAAATGGATATCTGTTTTTCATCTATGAGAAATATAGAGACAGTCTCATGGATTTGATTAAGTGAATCGAAAGTTGGATACTTAAGATTAGTCAAAGTAATTTATTTATTTGTCATGTTGCCATCTTTCATTTCTTACAGAGTTAACAATCAATTGCCAAAATGAACGTATAAGTTTTCATACTTGTTAAAATGGTTAACTATTGTCCTTGTCATGTAATGAGACGTTATGATAATCTTCAAAAGAGCTGAAAGTTAAATAATCAAAAAAGTTGATTTTTTTTATGCTGTGTTGCCATATCTTATTTATTGTAGAGTTAAAAAATTACCAAAATAAAAGTAGATTTTTTATTCTTTTTCAAATGGCCATTTTTTTTTAAATAAGAAAGGTCAGGATTCTTGTTCTAAAACATTAAAAATTGGTTATTAAAGTAAAAAAAAAAGAAGACTTAAATCACGTGGTTTCAGTAAATGTCAAATTTACTAACAGACGGACATTTAAATCATATAACAATTTTCAACTCTATTATTCGCGGTTAATAAAAATCCAAATCAAATTCAACTTTTTCTATTGTTTTATTTTTTTTTACTTTTTATTTTATTATTTTTTTTTTTTGGAAAAACGACGTAAAAGGTAACGAGTTTACTCAAACAACATTTATTAGTTACAAATCTATTACGTTTAAGTTTTAATTAGTCACTAATGACAATTGACAACTTTGGAGTATTTTTTTTTGTTCACTTAATTTGTAAAGAAAGGGATATAATTTTGACAATTGGGAACAAGAAATTAGTCAATTAGTGGCCAATACATAACTATTTGTTTTTTTAAATAACTTTTTAATAAATTTTCTATTTTCTAACTCATTCACTTTCTCTAGCTTTCACTACAAACAATGAAATGAATTAATAAATTTTAACAAAAGACTAATTTATGTCATTAATTAAAAGCGCAACTTTTCTTTTATGTATCACACTTCTTCTGAATAAAAACAATCGGGAGCCAGATGCAGACGCTGTTTTTAGGTACACAAACACAATAATTAAAATCAAATTCTTGAAACTCTGGTTAAATCAATAGGTTAAAGTTCTAAAACCCATTTTTTTTAACAGAATATATGAAATTTGATAAACTGTGAGTAGGATTTCTAAGTAAGAAGAAAATTTTTCTACCTTGATCCCAAATTTTCTAACACACTCGCTCAAATGCTTTGAGTAAATTATGATAAAAATAGAGTATTCACGCATCAAAAAACGAAAAAAAAAAAATAAATTTAGCACCATTGTCACCTGACACTGACACTGACACTGTTACTGACACTGACACTGACACTGACACTGACACCAACTGATGAGTAGTGACCTTGTCATTTCCATATTTTTCAAAATTGAAGGTTAAATAACAACTAACAAGTTACAAAGCAGTTATGTGGACACCATCCTGTATGCTTGTTTCTTGAGATAATTTTGAAACTTCTGAAATACCAGATCTTGTTGTTAGTGGTGCTTCAGTATAATCAGTTGATCTTCTCAAAATAGCTAAACCCTCATCATCAGAATCTAAAAATCCATCTTCATCAATTGGTTCTGTAACAATTTTTGGAGGATTTGAAAAATGATTAGTACTATTTGTTGTCATCCGACTTGAAGTACCGGTCAATCCTGGTTTATTTCCTTTTCGTTTTTCTGAAGTTGCTTCATTCTTACGATTTCGTGGAAATACTGAATTTTCAATGTGAAGAGCAGCATTTATGTCCTACAAAAACAAAAANTCATTCTTACGATTTCGTGGAAATACTGAATTTTCAATGTGAAGAGCAGCATTTATGTCCTACAAAAACAAAAACAAAAAAAAAAAAAAACAATTTTTTTTTGCAAAATTTTTGGTAAAAACCGGAAGTGAAAGTCAAAAAAGAAAGTCGGAAGTGAAAGTCACCATAAGCCTACATCTAGGGTGTGCAAGGGGGATATTTATGGGATGGGTTAATCAGGGTTTTTGGGGGTTAAACCCCCTATTTGAAAACCCCCTAAAATTTCAATATCCCAGGGGGATATGGGTTATTGGGGGTTATTGAAATTAATGGGCGGGNTCATTCTTACGATTTCGTGGAAATACTGAATTTTCAATGTGAAGAGCAGCATTTATGTCCTACAAAAACAAAAAAAAAACAAAAAAAAAACAATTTTTTTTTTGGAAAATTTTTGGTAAAAACCGGAAGTCAAAGTCAAAAAAGAAAGTCGGAAGTGAAAGTCACCATAAGCCTACATCCAGGGTATGCAAGGGGGATGGGTTATTTATGGGATGGGTTAATCAGGGTTTTTGGGGGTTAAACCCCATATTTGAAAACCCCCTAAAATTTCAATATCCCAGGGGGATATGGGTTATTGGGGGTTATTGAAATTAATGAGCGGGAAGATTCAAATTTGTATTTCACTTTATTAACCGGGAATTGGGATTCTTTTTTCCCTCTTCATTCAAAAGTAAACTA